>JBBBDQ010001127.1:645000-842500 GCA_037127315.1 Ascarosepion bandense
AGTTATTAAAGAAATATTTCTTTAATAACTTTAAATTCATTTGATACCTTGTCTATCTCTTGTCTCTACACCCTGTAACCTCGCCACTACCAGCTCTGTCCTGTTCTACTTTGTGACCTTTGTTAATCTGGCCCCTTCCCCCTTTACCCCAGTGCCTTAGCCATTTGGAACAAAACAATGTCGCTGACGTGACATGGAATCTCTATTAGAGATCCCATGTAGAAATGTACATCTGACACCTTTCAATTTTGAAAATTTTCTTTAATTTATATTGGCTCTGTATTCTTAATACATTGAGCTCTCTGCCTGCATCACTTTTTAATGTTAAAATTTTTTTAATATTAATTAGGATTAGGTTCTTGGAATTTACCTTCCTACTCTTCCATTTCGGATTAAAGAAAAACAATATATATATATATATATATATATATATATAAACAAGATATTAGCTTATGAATATATCCACACACACAAATAAAAAAACATATGCACACACTTATATATACACATGGACAAAAAATATACAAATAAACCTCATGTATACACACAAAAACTCATTTACACACAAATAATAAAGTAAATATACACAAATATAATCATATATATCAAATACATAGAATAAAGTCAACTCTAATTTCTTCAATAAGTAAAGAGCACAAAAATAAACTCTGTCGAGAATATTCAACAGAAAATGAAAGTAAGACAAAGTGAATTAAAGTGGGATAAACTAAAATCCTATTTAACAGGTAATTTAAATTTATTTTTATGACTGCATTTAAAAATGGTTTAATTTCTCTGTTTTAATAATGGGCTTGTTTTTCTAATTTTGATTATTCTGATTTATCTGAGCATAAATTACATCTATTTCTGAAACTATTGGTGGTTTGAGATTTACCTATAATCTTCCAATCAATCTTTCTGGAGAAGTTTCTGGCTTTGAGTTTCCAGAAATATTTAGAAAGAACAGTTTGATATTTTAGTTGATGTTCAGAGAAAGAATGCTTATGAAGGTATAATCTTTGTTTCCAGGATCCTGCCAAAATTCCTATATATACTTTATCATTTTCATATTCGTAAGGGAAAATTGTTGCTTGGTATATAACTTGTACAGATTTGCACATACCTCTAACTGGGCAGTTATCTTCAAATTTACAATTACAGGAGAGTTTACTATTTGGTGATTGTTAAAAAATTATCTATTATTTTATTATGGGAATTAATGATGTTGTAAATGTTACTAGTGCAAGAGTAGGCAATTTTTAATGATTTTCTATTAAAAATCTTACTTAGTGAGTTATTTGGGTTAAAATGTTTGTCAATCAATTTCAGAAAGTATTGATTGATATTAGACAGTTGGCAGAAAGGGGGATTGAATCATATAACCCTTCTTTTTCTGTTTCTAGTTTTATTTTAGTATCTTTTGAGGATTCTAGGGAGACTATTGTTTAAAACTACATTTTTGAGGGTGTTATTATGAGGAGTTTTATTTTCATCAAATATTTTATTATTAGAGGATAATTTACTGATTCTGGTATTTAGTGGCAGAAATTTGTTTGATCATTGATCTTCAGATGATGTGTTTAATTTTCCTTTATATATATATATATATATATATATATATATATAATCACACACACTAACAATAAGTATATGTGTTCCTCACCATTTTGTGAAACTCTGTGTTACATGCATGTAGCAATCTTCAGGCACAAATTGAAAACTGACTTTTGCAATATTTCAATTTATATAATCTGTTGTTAGTGGAGCAGACCATTTACTTATAAGAAAAATAAATAAATTGGTAAAAACTGAATTTAATACAAGAATAAACAGGTTATAAGAAAAATCTTTTCTTTTACAACATAAAGAACTTGGAGACTTGAAGCATTCACTCATATGAAGTTAATTGATATACCTGGGATCACAATGAAAAGCCTCTATCCTAAAGTACTTGCCATCTTGAAGCAATCACTCTGTTTAAGTCAAAACATAAACCTGAAATCATATTATTATTCAAAACAACTTGGATACTTGAAGCAGTCACATATTAAGTTAAGATATACCTAGGATCATACTGAGAAGCCGCCACTCTGTCAGCTGGGGCTTTCAAAATATGCCAGCTCTACCTCTGCATAAAAGTAAAACCCCCCAACCACCAACAAATGAGGTCACCTGTTTGCCATGGGTGGCAACCTGTGATACCTGAGAACAAGATGTTGGTAGTTGAGGGCTTCAAGCATTAAGTAGAATAGTTCTGAATTCCAACACACTAACTTTACCTGACAGGCAATTAGAAAAGCCCGATCTGGTCCATCAGCTAGTCATATCAAACCCTAGTACAATTACACCCACCGAAACCACTATTATTTCACAACCTACAAAAAAATAAAAAAAGAATCATGTACACACCAACCAAATTTAATGAATTTGCTAATTGAAGGTAGTGGCAAGGGTCAATCAGGTTATAACTAAAATGTATCATCAAAAATTAAAACTTATATTCAACTTTATAGGAGTAGATGAATGAAAGAAATTATTGATGACTACATATAAATACTTAGCCTGAGTATGCCATTTTTGTATCCCCCAGATGCTTGGGATTATTCCCAACCATCTCCAATGATAGGGCTCTGAGCAGAATTGAAAGAAAAAACAAATAATATGGCAAATAATAAAATGAAAATACCCCTATCTTAATGAAGTTCTGATTATGAATCAAGATTGCATAGTTGCTTCCCTCAATATATCATAATAGTCACTTGATAAAAACTTCTATTTCAAAGCCATAACCACTTGTAATTGAAAAACTAATATACTCTCAAAATGCAATAATAATTTAAGTAGGAAAAAATGTATGCAGAAAAAATTCTCAAATAGTCAATATTTAATAACTTAAAACTCAAGACCAATCCACACCAAAGTCTAAACATATCTAGAAGTCTGACCTGGCAGATTACTTCCTAAAAGAAATCAAATTTAACCTAAAAGCAAAATTTAACCAGAATAACAATTAAAAGGAACACCATAAAACACCAGAACATATTAAAATGCAACACACCCAAATCACCAAATGAAATAAAAATAGGATATATCATTACAGAAGTGTAAACTTACATACCCAGATTTTTATGATGTTATAACTGCCAAAGATTTGGCTATGATAAAAACAGATGTATTAGAATTTTGGTATGTCCAAAATGCAGCAGTACAGATCATCAAAGAATGCCATAAAATGCATAAATTGTGCAGAGAACCACCTTGAATACTCATATCTATGTAAAGCTTGACAGAAAAAAAAGAAATAATTAGGATCAAATATACAAAAGTATAAATTTTTTTGAAGCCAGGAAAATTGCTAAAAACACTAGACAAAATATTATAATAAATTATGCAATTGCAACCAAAACCCAATAACACAGTGGTGAGAAATATGTTAATATTTTTAACAGTATTAATCAAAGAGCTGATGAAATTAACTGAAATAATGAAAACTGCTATCAACAGTAAAAAAATAACGATTTACACTGCATCTCATAAAAATAACTGATATCCACAATCAAGATTTAAAGAATTCTATCTGGCTAAAGTTAGAAAGTAAAAGACCAAAAAAATCATCTTGTCACGCATATCAATTTAGAGGTTCTTCACCTATAACCCAAAGAAGATCTCTAACAAATAACAGAAAATACAAAAAGCAAAAAAATATATACGAACAAACCAGTAAAAAAAACTCTGTAAGGAAGAAATCACCTAAAATCAACTTAGAAAACAAAAAATATATAACCTAGTCAAAAAGGAAACCCTGCAAAGAATAGTCACTTAAAAACAATCTATAAAATAAAGGAAATATAGAACAATTCATCAAAAACAGAAAACTTCAACATAACAATCATGGTTAATAGAATTATTCAATGGAATGCAGGAAAGGTAAAAGCAAATTGAAATGAATTGCTTTTGTTTATTGTAGACTAATGACCTGCAATCATTTGCCTTCAGTAATGTTTTTAAAAGGACAATGAAAATATAGGTATAAAAACAATATAGCATACAACTTTATTAATAACAATGGAAACAGAGCTTCAGGTGGTGCTTCTGTATTAGTAAAAAAATGATATTTTCCAGAGCAAAATCAACTTGAATAGAGCACTACAGAGAGTTGCCATAGTATCTCACTAGACAAAACCATTATCATATGCTCAGTTTACATTCCTCTTAATGATCCTGTACATGGAACTGAATTAGATAAACTATTGAAGCTGCACCCAAAGCCATTTATTGGGAGATTTTAATAGCCATAACATCATATAGGGTTGTAAAAATACTGAACAGAAGGAAATATTAATGGAAGATTTTATCAATAGAAACAATATATGTCAATAAAAATGAAAAGTCATATACATATCTCTATCCATCAAGTGGTACATATACAGCAATAGATCTAAGCTCAAGTGATCCTGGAACATACCTAGAATATATCTGGAAAGCACATTATGATACATGTGGTAGTGATCACTTCCTAGTTGTGTTGGAAAACTTCAGTTCTTTGCCTGATGAAGGAATATCATATTGGAAACTTAAGAAAAGCCAGCTGGAAGAAATTTAAAAGTGTATGTTTCCTAAAACATAAACTGGAAGTCAATGTGGACAATGCAGAGCATATAATTTCATTAGATTCAAATTAGGCTATAGATACTTTATCTATGGTGCAGCAAGAAAATCATGTGAAGGAACTTAATACCATCCATCACCAGGGTCTTCAACTTGTTCTAAGAGCCTACAGCTTGTCCCCAATTGAAAGCTTATACACTGAAGTTCACAAGCTATGTTTGGTATTAAGACAACATAAGTTAGAATTACAATATTACATTAAAATTTGTTCATGTCCAAGTAATTCAGCATATAACTGTTTTTCAACCTTAATATAATGAATTATATAATTTAAAAGAAAATAATATTAAATCTCTTGACATCTATGTAGAAAACAATTTTAATGAGGTTGAAATAAACACTTCTCTATTAGACAAATCTATTCTCTCAAAAACTTCTTGGTCAATAAAACAGCCCACTCTTATATTAAGTCTTGCAAAATGCTTCAAAACTGAAACTGACACATCTGTATTCATAGAAAAAATTCATAATATCTTATAAAAACATACAACTTGTAAGCATATACACTGATGGCACCAGAAATATTGATAGTTGGATGTTCAGCTATACTGAACGAAAACATACTTCAAAAGCACATACCTGACAAATCATCATATTTAGTGCAGAAGCTATGGCAAAAGACTTAGCTGTAGATATTATCACAAATTGTGAGTCAGACAGATTCATTATATTCTCAGAGTTCCTATCTGTTCTTACATCATTGAAGTATAAAAACCTGACCAATCCTGTAATAACCAAACTTTTAAACAAAATCAATATACTTTGTTGTCAAAAATGCATTATATTCTGCTGGATCCCTAGCATCCAAGAAAATGGAAAAGCAGATAAGACATAAAAAAATTATGAAAAATGTATCAAAAACCAAAAATCCTAAAACAGTTAAAAACAATAATTAATGCATATACCATAAGTGGCAAGAATTATGGAATATTCACCCAAATAGTAAGTTTCACAAAATCAAACCTACACTTGGGAAAAGACCCCATAACACCAGGCTTTCCCAAAGAGAAGTTGTATTAACAAGAATCAGAATTAGTCAAGCTAATATCAAACATTCAATTCTTCTAAAATATGAGAATTCACTTAAATGTGTATTATACCAGGAGACATAGCCACTAAAACATTTTATGATGGACAATGCTGAATTTGCCTCTATTTGCCAACAACTTTATAAAGGAAATAAAAGAACTTTAAGAAATGTTAAAGAAAACTATTTTTACCTACTTGAAGAAAGGTACATTATAAAACTTTAATTTCTACTCCAGCAGCTTCTTTCCTTGCACTTCCCGCCTGTGGAATTCCCTACCGCATGCTTGCTTCCTCAACGGCTACAACCTCCAGGAGTTTAAATGTAAGGTCAATAGACACCTCCTAACACACTAACTCACTCCCACTCTCTCCAACTCTCTCCCTATGTACATCCTAACTCATCTATCACCCACCTTCTGGAATTTCCTATACCTAATCCCTCTATATAACCCCCTGCGCTATAGTGGCAATGGAATGCCTTGCTTGGGGTGACACAATTAAAAAAACAAAAAAAAAACAAATCCCTACAACTCCACCTATAGATGAACTATACAACCATTCTTTAATTATATCTCACAAATATCAAAAATTAAAACTTATTAAAATGTGATGGAATAAAAATCAGATTTTCAGCATTAAGAGGGTTGATATGCTGGTGAAGAAAATGAACCAAATCAAAACACTGAAAAACCTCTATCCTAAAGTACTTGACATCTTGAAGTGATTATTTAGATTATGATAATAGATATACATGGGATCACACTGACAAGCTTCTATCCTTTTGAACTTGGTGTATTGAAGTGATCATTCAGATTGAATTACTAGACGTACCTGGATTAAGACTAAGATGCATTTATCCTAAAGTACTTTGTGTCTTGAAGAAATCAATCAGATTATAATAATAGACATACCTGGAATCACACTGAGATTTCTCTATCCTAAAGTAACATATCACTCAATAAATACCAGGCCTAACTAATAAAACAACTTTTAGGAAAAATTCAACTTTATTCATCAACATAGTCTCCTTTTAGGTGATACACTGATTGCAATGTTTCTCTAATATTTTGATGATTTTTTTTGTAGTATGATTAAATCTTTGGCATCAAAATATGCTTCGGTTTCTTTTTTTTTTTTTAATCGTATCACCCCGAGCAAGGCGGTAACACCACTGAAGCACAGGGGGCTACATAAGAGTGACAAGATTGGAAAAGAGAAAGCCGGGAACCACACCCTAAACAGGGAACAATAGACGTGGGTGGAGTGTGAACTGGGCGATAGATTGGTCTATCTACTCCAATTTTCTGATATCAGTTTTTTCATTGGAGCCAAATCTCTTTCAGTTTTTTCATTGGAGCCAAATCTCTTTCAGTTTTTTCATTGGAGCCAAATCTCTTTCAGTTTTTTCATTGGAGCCAAATCTCTTTCAGTTTTTCATTGGAGCCAAATCTCTTTTTCAGTTTTTCATCGGAGCCAAATCTCTTTCAGTTTTTCACTGGAGCCAAATCTCTTTCAGTTTTTCACTGGAGCCAAATCTCTTTCCTTGGATCATTCTTTTGAGGTTTACAAACAGTCAGTAGTTGCTGGGGGTCAGATCTGGAGAATAGGGTGGTTGTAGAAGCAATTCAAAGTGCAATTCATGTAGTTTTGCCATCATTACAATCAACTTGTGACATGGTGTGTTGTCTTGGTGAAAAATCACTTTTTCTTTTAATGCCATTTTTTGACAATTACTTCCTTTAAATGCATCAATTATGCCATATAATATTTGCTATTGATGATTCTTCCTTTCTCAAGGTAATTGATGAACAAAATGTTTCATGCATCTCAAAATATGGAGACCAAAACCTTGCCTGCTGATGTTTGAGTCTTTGATCGCTTTTCACCTGCTGCTGTTCTCTCAGCTGACTGATGATTTGACTTCAGAATGAAGTGGTGGATTTATATTTTATCCATTGTCGCTTATTTACACAAAAACTTCTTGCTGCATTGAAACAGTTGCAAACAATGCTCTGAATTGTCGGCGCATTGTTGTTTTTGATCAGCTGTGAACAAATGCAGCACCCACTTTGAACACAGCTTTCTCATTGACAAATGTTCGTGCAAAATGGTGAATACATTGCCTTCTGACATATTCAACTCCTTTACTATTTCACACAACTTCAATTTATGATCGACCAAAATGAGTTTGTGGATTTTTTAGTGGTTTTTAAGACAACTGCCAATTTTGGGCAACTTGAGCATTCAGCACTATTTGTGTCTGTATGATTGCATTTAAAGTCAGCATAACACCTCTTAACCATTGTTTCTGATGGAGAAGAGTCCAAATAACATTTATCAGGTCATTGCTTTGTTTGAACAGTATTTTTTCCCATCAGAAAGCAAATGCTTTATCAACATATGAAATTCAGTATTTTCCATTGTTTAGAAAATTTGCAACAGTAGCTTCACTTAAATAATTGTAATTTGTAAACTAATAATCTGATTGGATCCAAATTTTCTCTTGTGCCATTTGAAGGTCCTGTAGAACCAAATCTGTCCTGCTATTCAACCCACAGCTAGAGGGAGAAGAAATGGAATTATACTTTTTCCAAGTGTTTTTGCATGTAAAGTGAATGTAACAAATTCAACTAAAAGTTGGTGTCGGTCCTCTGATTTCTCATTCCGAGCTGATATTTACTGCTCAGCATTTTCATTATGTTATCTTAAATCTTAATATTTGTAGCTCTCTGCTATGCTATGGAGATGTGCCACCAAATCTCATTATGTGACTTTATACACTCACACTGGCATACATGCAATATTCAATACAACAATGAAGTAAATAATTCATATTGTTTGTAATGGTTGTTTTTAATAACAAATTTCAGAACAATGCCTCCAGCAGAAACTTGAATGCTTTTTTTTGGGGTGGGGTTACAAAAGCAGGAAGTTCATTGCTGAAGTAGCATCCTGTTTGGAATCTGCCATCCTGTTTCTGAGCTCTAAATGGTTTCTTTGCTATTAAATTAAGAGTAGATTAATTAAGCAATCATCATGAAAATTTTTAATTATTGTTTCTATTCACATTTTCATTAGTAAAGACAATTGCAGAGTTCATATTGTAAAGATATTAGTGTTCAACTCATGAGACAGATAGAAGGAAAGAGAGACGGGAAAGCAGTGTAAGACATACTTGATGAGCTTGAGTACCTCGACGTGTTGTAATGGTTAGCAAGCTTGTTTTGCTAGAATCATTACAAATGAAAAGTAAGTTCAATCCTCATTGGTTGCCCCATGCTTTCGGCCTTATGGCACATCTAAGCTGTGCTTAGAAAATCGCCCATTTTTGCATATGTGCAGTACTGTACCTGTGTGCTATGAACAGCTTTGTACCAAATAACTGTGTAAATGAGGGCTGGGTAATCTTTGACCAGTGGCTCAGGTTCCCCATGTTAAAAACCGACCTTGTGTCACAACTTGTTCCAGTTGGGGAGTAGGGTAAATCTCAGTGTAATGGTTAGCAAGCTTGTCCCAATAGATTAATTACAACTGAATAATGATTTCAGTCCTCACTGGGTGCTTCATACTTTTGGCCTTATGCTACATGTAAGCTGTGTTTACTAAATCACATTTGGGATTTCAACATGGTGTAATGGTTAACAAGCTTGTTTGCTAGAATAATTACAAATGAGTAGTGAGTTTCATCCTCACAGGGTGCACCTTACTTTTGGACTTGTGCCAAATCTAAGTTGCATTTAGAATATCACCATACTTGATGGGCTTGAGCAAGTGGATGGCGAAGCAGGGTTTGGGAGAGATACCAAGAGGAAAAGTTAAGAGCAACTAAGGGATAAGGGAAGGTCCATGGGCACCTACATCCTGAAAGGACATGGCACATAAAGAAGAGTTATTGTCTTTAACTCTGATTTCTAAATTAACTTATAGCACTTGTGCAACATTAGTATGACCATCTTCAAAGACTTCCATGGGTTATCGCACTTGGATCTACCAAAAACACTCATTAGGTGACGCTCTTAAAGTTCATAGAAACACCGTCATATTCTCTCTCTTCCTCTTTTTCACTCTTGCTTTAAGATGTAGTTGATGTTGATAAGGAACTCTGATGCTGAAATGCATCCACTTGCTTGTTCTTTTGGTGACTTTTGAATTCTCTCAAACATGCAGATATATGTGTCTATAGTGCACATTAACATTCTCATTGCTAGTTTTAATGACTTTTTCTTTCATTTTAATTGTGTAATCATTTAATTCATTCTGTTAATAGTGTACATTGTTGTTTGTTTTGTATTCCTTGTTTCATGATGCTTATTTTTACCTGAACTCAGAGCACACCAATATTGTTAGCAGGATAAATGTTCCAGGAATCCATAAATATTTAATATAAAATGTTTATGCACATTGCAACCAGAGATGTGATTTATTTTGATCCAAGCATACTAGTCCATGGAAACATTTCTACAGTATCCATTGGACTTGTATAGAATTTGTCATCACCAAAAGGATGAGTTAGCAAGCTAGACTTGCCAGACATGGCTGAACTAGTAAATATATTTATCATGGAGTGATCTACAACTTTAGCCTTGTGCCTTAGTGAAATAAGTTTTGTAACCCTAAAAGGTTACTGTACAAGTAATCACCAAAAACGGAGGTTGGGAATAATAGTATATCTACAAGTATAAGACTTGCACGGTGCATGAAGTAGATACACTGCTAGTGAATGGCTAGTCAGTAAAATTACTCTACTTACTCCAATACTATCCACATATTTAAGATTATAGGAATATACCGTTCCTGTATATAGGTGAGTATATCACACTAAGTTTGCTAAATATTTACTGTTATAACTCTCTACTAATGGTTATATTATTATATATCATCTGACTTCAATGAACATTCTGTTGGAACTCTTCTGGAAACCTGGAAACCTAAATATATCTGCGTCTTTTTTACCAGTAATCTTTGAATGAATATTAATCTTTTAAGCATATCAGCTCATTTAATTTTGAACTTTCTCACACCTTGTTAATGATACCAGAATATGTGACAAAATCTTTTTCTCTTTTCATCAGATTCATACACTTCTGATGAGTATTGAATAACAAATTTTTCTTGTTAAAAGTTTTGGTCACAATGTTTAATGTTTCTTCAATGCAAATTTCTCCTGGTCTTCTCGTTATTACAAAATTAAAGTATTTTTCATTTTCTACTGATGCTAACTTTTTCACCAAAAGTCATGTTTTTTTTTTTTGGTTTTTTTTTTTCATCTTCCCAGCCCCTGAACTCTTCTCTGTGAATTTGCTTGTGTCTTCTAAAATATGCAAAAAAAAGGTAATTCTATAATCTGAATAGTATGTGAATTCAGTTATGATAATTGCCATTGTATCAGGAGTGAAAGAAATTATTTCAATTGAACATTTGTTGTTGTTTGTGGAGTTCCAAAAACAGTTGTATTTTTATTACTTGGGCTAATAAATTTTTATATTTAAGAATATCTGTTTTTTTTTTTTTGTTTTTTTTTTTTTGTTGTTGTATGCACAGCAAAAAAATTAAAAAAATTCCTCAACATGGTTGTAATTTCTTGCCATCACTATTATGTGCACAGCAAAAAGGAGCTATTTTCACACTCTGTATAAGTTTTGATTCTTTGTCTCCACTGTTATAACTTGCTACTAATGGTTATAATATTATTTCTCAGCAGACTCCAATGAATGTTCTATAAATGCTCTCTTGGAGATTTGAGTTCTTTATTTAAGGTGTCTTGCCTAGTTCAGTTGTATTAGCAGGGTGTTGTATTTACTCTACATTTACATAGATTTGTAAAATAAAAGAATAATTTTATAGTTTAGACAATTGAAATCCTTCTTATTCTTGATCTTTTTAATATATCTATCCAATAAAATTCCGATAGGTGTAGATAGATTTGTTATAACTCAGTTCACACTTCTTCTATGTCTTGTCAACAGGTGTAGAGATTTATCCATTCTTTCTTGTTTAAGATTTAGTTTCTGGTTCCTCCAAAAGTCTTCTCATTCTCTTTCACTCTCAGTAACTCCTTGTATCTTAGGGTCATTTTTGTCTTATTTGGGGGAAAATGATTAAAAAAATAAGCAAAAAACAATTTTGATCGTTATTTGCACAATTGTCAGTTGCTAATTCTAATATAAAATTTTATAACTAGAAAACCTTGTGACTCTTTCAGCCTTGAAAAAGTAAAATTCTAATGGAAATAAAGATTATCTTTGAACTTGCTCCCTCAGAGATTATGCTGCCTTCTGTGTACTAGGTGTATATTCAAGCTAGTTTTTGCACCTGGATGTTGTTTTTTTGTCTACATGTGTAAATAAATCAATAACGGATAGTATATAATATGCGTTGTGGTGCAATGGGAAATCAGAGAATCGAGTTCAAATTCCAGGTGAATTTGTTGCATTCACTTATGCACAAATATTCTTTCTATCTATGAGTTAAATAGCAGGGCAGATTGGGTTCTATAGCCTTGGTGGGTAACCAGTCTACCAGAGAAAGAAATGGCAACTAACTGCAGTAAAATCTTCAGCCTAGTCAGTTATGGATCGAAAGAAACATAATTGCCCAAATGTGTATCGCATGTGGTAATTAACTGGCTAAATATATAATTAAAATTTTATAGTTATCTTCTTTGAAAATATTTTTCTTCCTTTTTTTTTTTACGGACACCACAATTTAATTTCTAATATTACCGACAATAATACATTTGACTGCTCATATCTCATATAGTTTTTATTCTGTATTGCTCAGTTATTGCTCACCCTGTTTCAACTGAGTCCAAATACACACGGCATCAAAAAGAGATTGAACTCACAGTTATCACATCACCAAATTCATGAACTAATGCTTTAGTCCACTAGGCTATGAGATTAAGTGAAGGTTTCAGTTTCAAATTCCATGTAGGTTACCTTGAACAACATACACCTGATGAAGGTTTTTGAAACTTTGGGATAAAAACAATTAAGATGAGGAGAGTAGTTTTTATGTAAGTAATGAATGGTTATGTGTAATTCCAAAAATTTAGAGAGAAATAATTCAGATGTTAGTGGTATCTTAATTCTGTATCTGTGGCTACAAGCTTGGTTCGTCAAATGTTACATACATGTATATAAAATCAAGCTTTTATTGTTATATAAAATAGAATGTAAACTATCCTAAGATGATGTTTTAATACTGAGGGTAATATCAAGTTCTGTCATTTTAGTCATCCATAGTCCAATTTTTCCAAGAAATACTAATGCCTCTAAACTACTCTCCTTTAACCCCCATAGACAAACTTTTCTGTCAGCCATCAGAATGGATAATACTAGTCCCCTGGAGAGTAACACACTGTGCTTCATTGGTCTACATTGAATCTATAGCTGCATCTACTGCTAGAAAGGTCGGGTCACTGTGTCAATCCATTCAGTTTTTTCTCATCAGAATCCATCTTGCAGATTTATAAATCTAAATTTTGTCTGTATATTGAATACTGTTGCCATATCGGGTTGGGTGATCCTGCTATTCCTCTTGAGGTTCTTGACAAAATTGAAAGAAGGATCTGCAATGTAATTGATCCTTACTTCACATCTTGACTTCAGTTCCTTTCTCACACATGTGATATGGCTTCCCTCTGTCTTTTCTACAAATATTTTCATGGCAACTGCTCTGATAAACTTTTTTCCTAGTGCTCCAACCACATAAATTCAAATGTTCTACTGGATTGGCATCAAGGTCCCACCAATTTACCATTAAAATGTAATCACCTCTTCTACTCTAACAATTTTCTTTTCTCTTACTTCTTTCTTGTGGAACTCACTTCCATTTCTTTGCTTCCCTAATAGCTACAATCTTCAAAAGTTTAAATGCAATGTCAATTGCCATCTCCTTGAATTCCAACCATCTTTTTTTCCATTCTTCTACACCCCAATCTTTTTCTTTCACTATAATTTTCTGTGTATTAGTTGTAGTCCCACCTTGGTTGGGGTGAAGTGTTAAAAGAAAGATACAAATGGATAAAGAAAGCTAAAAATATAGCATGATGTTCTGGAAATTACAAAGGAAAAATATTGCCGACAATAATACATTTTTGAAGGAAAAATATTACCGACAATAATACATTTTTGAAGGAAAAATATTACCGACAATAATACATTTTTGAAGGAAAAATATTACCGACAATAATACATTTTTGAAGGAAAAATATTACCGACAATAATACATTTTTGAAGGAAAAATATTACCGACAATAATACATTTTTGAAGGAAAAATATTACCGACAATAATACATTTTTGAAGGAAAAATATTACCGACAATAATACATTTTTGAAGGAAAAATAGTCATTGCCATAATACATTTTTGAAGGAAAAAAAGTTATTGCCATACATTTTTGAAGGAAAAAAAGTTATTGCCATAATACATTATTGAAGGAAAAAAAGTTATTGCCATATGTTTTTGAAGGAAAAAAAATTGCCACAATACACTTTTAAAGAAAAATAATTATTGCCACAATACATTTTGAAGGAAAAAAAAATGCCATAATATATTTTTGAAAGAAAAAAAAAATTATTACCCACAATATATTTTTGAATACAAAACTAGAAGACATCTTTAGTTTTCTAAAATAAAATAAATTTTTCTCAAAATCTGATTAAATCAACCTTCTCACTATAATCAAACATTAAAAAAAATACCTTAAAACCCTTACCTTTTTGGCATTAAATAACCCACAGAGGTTGATATGCCGTTAAACAAAACTCAAACTTGTTCTGTGTTGCAATACATTGCACTACCCACACATCTTTTCAACATGGATTTGTCCCAAAAGACTATAATCCTAACTTCTGGTAAAAGATCAAAATTTATCTATCCTTCATTGTTACTTATATTATATTGAAACACTGGTTCTCATACAATCAGGCAACATAGCTCCTGGTCAGTACCTAAATGGGTGACTGCTGAAAAATACCAGGTCTGAAATTGTAAATATATTTATCACAGAGTATTCTACAGTTTTTGCCTTGTGCCATACTAAACTAAATGTTTATGTAGATTTGTAAAATGAAAAGTATAATTGTTTATAACTTTGAAAATAATTTACAGTATTTGCATTGTTCAGACGGTTGTTCTTATCTTTATTACCCTATTTCATGAATAAAGCAACAGCAGTCTGAACAAGTGTAAATAATTACAATACCTCATCTCAGAAATATAAACAAACTTTGAGAATATTCATTGACATTCTAAATTTAGTTCAGACGAATGAAATATTTTTTTCCTTGATGTTTTAATACATCAAGCCAATAAAATGAAAAAAAAATTTCGTTCAATATTTACACAATTTGTACTTTGCTAATATTAAGAAATTTAATTATATAACTAAAAACTCCATGACTTTTGATTCCAGTCATCAACATGAAGAGAATCCATGATGTGCTATAAGAGCCTAACTCACCCAGCCATATCCACCACCCACATTACTCAGGAACTATTGCTTACAAAGCCTCAGAAGTAGGATTGGCCTTCACAGTTATCACAGCTACCAGCACCATGGGGAGGAAAGGAATAGTGAGGGTAGATGATGATCCCAACACTCAGATGCTGCAGACTAGTTAATTTCATTTAGTTTGTTCATATTTTCATTACTTTTGTTATTAAATATCTCATATCGCGATAATAGATATACCTAGAGAGGTGAAATCTGGACATTTGTTTTTGATATATAAAAATGTATATATCATTTTCCCATGTGTATATGATTACTGGTGGCTCTGTAATAGGGTATTAAATTAGTACAAGGTCTTTATTTCTCACCTTTTTAATCAGTTTTAGGTGTTAACGTCTTCTGTTGATAAAGCTTTGCTGGTAAATTCTCCTTAAATGTTACTCTTGGCTTATTTGAAGTATCCCTGCCTAACTTCCCACTTAGAACTGAGTGATATGCATATGACCTCTTCTATAGTTTCTGCCATCATCTCTAACCTACATCATCACAAAGCATGTGGACTTGATGGTATTTCTGTAATAGCCATTAAGAAGTGTGCTTCTGAACTGGCTCCTATTCTCTCTAAACTGTATAATAAATGCTTCACTGCCTCCTGCTTTCCTGTTGTTTTGTTTTTTAAGAACTTTGTGAACTGTAAAGGAAAATGATGCATTCATGATAATAATAATAATGATACATACTTGGGTGATCATGTTTTGAAAGAGACATGACTGACTAGGTAGATTTTCCTGCAATAAGTTGCTATTTCTTTTTCTGGTAGAGTAGATGCCAACAAAATTCTATCTAATCTGTTCTGCTATTCAACCTATAGCTGGAGGAAGAAGAGAGGGATTAATACCTTTCCCAAGGGTATTTGAATGTTAGTGAATGCAACAAATTGAACTCAAATACAAACTTTGCTCTCATTTCGAGCCAAACTCCATCGCACCACAATTACACAAAAACTATGCACTGTTTATTATCCTTAAACAATGCTACACAGTTTATCCCAATCTTTATAACACTAAATTACTGACTTTATACAAGCTTTATAAACTTTAATTCACAGTGAGCTCAGACAGAGGGAATTGAGTCATATTTACATTAAAAGAGAATTTTCCAAGATAGAGAGAGACAAAACACACCTCTGCCTGTAGCACAAATGACATTCTGCTTGAAATCAACAGTAACTTCTGAAAACAAAAATGTACTTCTTTCATCAAAATTTTATAAACATTATGTAAACTGTAATTAAACATCTTTCCCCGCAGGTAATTTTAAAGTTTAACTCTAAATTTGAGCTCATTTTTAACTCTGCATGAGATATGCAGTGCAAAATGACTGCTAACTGATAAGATATTTTATTACTTGTGAGGCAGCAATCCCAAAGCATTAGGCTAACAGCAATCATTAGTATACAACTTAAAGCACATGATGCTAATAGTTTTTCAATAAAAATTTAAAATGAAAAGTTTCCATTTTTTTTTTTTTTAATGAAGTTTTATGTTTGGTAATCTTTACCAAAATGCGACAGTATAACAATAACCTAACTAAATTTTAGTAAACATTAAATCTTACCTATAATTTCACTTTGCATCAAATGTCTTTAGTAGTTTATAACTAACCCAGCAACAGTTAACACTTTTTTTAAAAATATTTCACCCCGAACAAGGCAGAAATGCCACTGATGAGCTGGGGGCTACATAACTGTAAAAAGATTAATTAGAATAGACTGAGTAGTACAAACTAGTTAGAAAGGAGCAATAGGAAGCTGAGAATGCAGGTGCGATGACAGATACAAAGGTGGAGAGAAAGGGAAGGATATACGGGGGTGGGGAGAGAGCTAGAGTCCAGTGATTAATAGATGAGTATTGACATTGCATTTAAATTTCTGGAGGTTGTAACTGTCAGGAAAGCAAGAATATGGGAGCGAGTTCCACAGGCGGGAACTGCAAGAGAAGAAGCTGCAGGAGTAGAATTGTTGTCTGCATTTGACTAACCTGACTGTGAATGGGTGGGACCCAGTTGCCAGTCTGGTTGCATGAGTAAACACCTGTTGAGGAGGCACCAGTGACTTAAGTTGTTTTATATAATTTGAATTCCTTTCTGGAAATATTAACGAGGTGTTAAATATATCTAGGTATAAATATTCATGCCATCCCCTATGCATAAACAGTTACATGCAAGCAGAAACACAGTTTAACAATATTTAAATATAACATTTGTGCAAGCACATCTCAACAATATTTGAGCACTAGTTAGACTCTTTATCAAAACAATCTTCACATTGCAGTGTTTCCAACTTCATTACATTTTTACCAGCAGTTTTCACTCATTGTTCACTAAGTATACATTTTGTTGTAGAGTGGCAACACTCCTGCAGCAGTCTCAATGATGGCATGGCTTATGGACTGAAAGGGTCTATTTAAGTAAAGAATAGTAGCATTTGAGGTGAATATTCAAGTGTCATTTAAGTAATATTTGGACTAATTACTTCATCAACTATTGCAACTTAAGCCCCTCTTCTCTGGGTTGTAAGTTCTGTCTTGTTGAAAAATACCAACGGCACACTTTCTCTGTGTATTGTATCCACCTTGGCAATACAACACTTTTGTGCTATTACGATGATAGCAATTGGTAAAATTTCTACAGTATGACTTTTATGCCAGATTGCCAAACATTATACAATAGTTTCCTTAATAAACCAACCCTAATGATTCAATATCTTCACATACCCTAGGAACTGATATTGCATCTCTGGTTAAAAAACATTGCTCTTCCTTGCATGGAAGATCTCATAACTTGACAATTGATGGAGATAGAAAAATAACCTTTGAAGGAAGATACAACTAAAACAAAACATGAACTTATAGAAAGTTGTTACAGATACATCTGTTAACTTTATTCAATAATTTATTTTTTTTATTTTATTTTTTTATAAGCGTTTCACCCCGAGCAAGGCATGTCACCGCCACTACTGAGCAGGGGGCTACGTAGAGTGGAGAAAGGATGATTAAATATAGGAAATGTCAGAGGGTGGGTGATAGGCGGGTAAGGATACCGAGGGTGAGGGTTGGGTAGATGAGAGTGTTGTGAGAATAGTTGGAAGTTAATGTGATAGGAGGTGTCTATTGACCCTACATTTAAACACCTGGAGATTGTAACTGTCGGGAAAGCAGACTTGTGGAAGGGAGTTCCACAGGTGGGAAGCGCGAGAAAAGAAGCTGTTGGAGTAGAATTTACGGTTACATCTTATTTGTTTAACTGTAAAAGAGTGGGACCTAGTTGCTAATCTAGTATCTCGTGTAAATTCGTGCTTAGGCGGCACCAGTGATCTAAGCTCATCGGAGCAGAAGCCATGAAAGTACTTGTAGAAGAGGCACAGGGAAGCCACATCACGCCGGTGCAAGAGAAATTTTTTTTCTGTACAAGGGAATTGGCTGGTTATATTGAAGTATAAAAGACCTGTTCCATATTAGAAATACAAGAAGTTACCAGGGACCATATCTGAAGGGGTGTAGCTGTACTCACCATACTTGGCCAGTTGGAGGTTGGTAGAGCTATTTAATCCATCATTGGTGGTTTTGAATTCAGAGTTGTCTTTCTTCTAGACTGGTTGCCACTCAAGACTATAGGACCTAGTGAGTCCTGTTAATTATCCATAACTGGAGGGTAAAGAAATGGATTCATATTTTTTTCCAAGAGTATTTGTATATAATTGAACGTAACAAACTTGATAACAATTTTAATTAGACTTTCTGATTCTTCAATCTGAGCTGCTATCCTATCTTCATGGTGTTTCTGACACTATGTTGCAAAATTCTTCTATACATGGTAAATTCTTTCCATCAGTTATTTTAATGTGATCATTAATTTTGCATTATGTTACTCTCCTTTTCCAGTCAGCAGTATCAGCAGGTTAATAAAAACTCTCAAAGAATTCATAAAATGAGAAATGGAATCATTTTTATGCTGGAATACACAATTAATGTGTTTGCATCGTGGTGCAATAGATATTGGCTCAGAAAGTGGAGAGCAGAGTTCCAATTCCAGTTGAATTTATTGCATTTACTTGGATGCAAATACCTTTAGGAAAGGTATGAATCCATCTGTTCTCCCTCCAGCTATGGGTTGAATAGCTAGAAAGATTGGGTTCTATAGCCTTAGCTTTTAACCAGTCTATCACAGAAAGAAATGGCAATGGAAAATGGAAAAATCTGTCAAGTCAGTCATGGATTGAAAGAGCTGTAATTGCTCGAGTATGTGTCATATATGGCACTTAACTGACTGACACAGCTGAAATGTGGCATAGAGTCAATAAAAAACATAGGTAAATACTTTGATGACTGAATAATTGTTAGGGCGCCGCCCCTATCTGACTACATAATGGACTGTTCCCATTGCTATATATAGCAATGGTGGATTCTCTACATGGAGCGTGATAGAAGTGTGATAGAGAGTCATAGAGAGTCGTACAGAGTCACTTGAGAGTCAGTGCGAGAGTTAGACACACTTCCGGTGGCGTACCGGAAGTAATTACGTATACACACGTCTTACGACAGATTGGACTATTGTATCTTTCCTATTGTAAATATTACTAATCACTTCTGTACCTACTAACCGTCTTTCCGCGGAATACAACTTATATTCTGATTCTGTTGTTGAGTTATTCATTATTACTTGGCGACATAACAATAATGAAACTATAAATTGAAGAAAAAATTCTGAAAACATTTGCATCAGCGTATTATATCAAATATAATAAAGTCTGTTATAAATTCTAAAACTACAGAGTTGATTTTTAACCACCTTTGGCATACAGATAGTTATTTTCTAAGCATAGAATGGCATAAGGCTAAAAATATGGGGCATCTAGTGAAGATTGAGCTTACTACTCAATATAATTGTTCTAGTGAGACAAGCTTGCTAACCATTGGCATGATTATAACCTCTGACCCAAAGTGTGTTCTAGGCTATGTAATGTTGAACGGATGTGCTTTGTGGTGCAGTAAATATTAGCTCGGAATGAAAAATCGGGGAGCCGAGTTCAAATTCCAGTTGAATTCATTGCATTCACTTACGTGCAAATACTCTTGGGAAAGGTATTAATCCATCTCTTCCCTCCAGTTATGGGTTAAATAACAGGACAAATTGGGTTCTATAGCCTTGGCTGGAAACCAGTCTACCATAGAAAGTAATGGCAATCTACTGCAAGATAATCATCTGCTCAGTCAGTCATATCTCTTTCGAGACATGATTGCCCAAGCATGTATCACGTATGGCACTTAACTGATTGAATGTTGAACTAAATCAACCCCAAAGGTCATGAAAGTTAAAAAAAATAAGGTCAATGAAGTTATTTTTCATGGAATTGAAAATGGATTTCTACTGCATTATTTGGCAGAAGCTTTCACTTTAAAGTCTCAAGAGAATTTAAATAAAAGCATCTTTGTATCCTTTTAGGTGATGAAATATTTTCAACCCTACAACCTCTTTCCTATAACTGAAATGCGGCAAGCTTCTTGCTACCCAATTGCTATTACCATAGACAATTTTTTGACAAGCTACATTCCTTAGTTCTCACAACTTCCACTCACATTTAAAACCTGCTACACTGTGTACATGGAGGTGATTTATTCTAATTCCATTCCTATCCCTTTAGTAAGAAGTAGGTTCTACTCAGATAGCTTTTTTCTGCAAACTGCTACTTTGTGAAACCAATTTCCAAAACAATGCTTCTTTTATTACTACAATCTTAACCTATTGAAGTCTAGAGTTAAATGTTATCTTCTCATATCTTCTCATGAACTGCTGCTTAATTCTTATTGTTATACTCTACCTCGTGGATCTTGTACAGGGTGAATATTACTGCAAAAGAACATTATTTTCTTGCAAAAAAACATGGTAGAAAGGGAAGATAAATCAATCTTTGGCAGTAAATTAAGGCATTACAGTGAAACCGATAAAATGTAACTGCAATTTCTCTAACAGCTTTTTTTCACACACTTCCCACCTGTGGAATTCCCTTCCATATACTTGCTTCCCAGACAGTTACAATCTCCAGGAATTTAAATGTAAGGTCAATTAGACATCTCCTATCACATTAACTTGCAGCCATTCTCTCAAACTCTTTTTTCATCTACTCTACCCCCATCCTCGGTGTTCTCATCCGTCCATTGCCCTCCTCCTGACATTTCCTATGACTAACCCCTCTTTCTCATCACTGTCCCCTAAGTAACCCTCTGTGTAATAGTGGCAGTAGAATGACTTGCTTGGGGTGAGATGATTAAAAGAAAAAAAATGGTGGAAATTACATTGGGATTAATCAAATTTGCATAGTCAAACATCCTAAAGTTTGTGGAATCATTTTATATATGCATACATATATGCACACTCACACTCATTTGCACCTTTACATATGCACACACATACACACTTTATTGTGTTATGATGGTAAACTGCATCTGGCAGCAAGGCCTCTGATTGGGAGGTTGTGAAGAGCATGGAACTCCCTCTTAATTGCTGTTGTTCCCAGGTCCATTCTTACTCTGAGTGGTAGCAGCTATTAGGGTCCCACCTATGGGCAAATAGTTAACCCCAAAACTGGGGTCAAAACATTATGATAGTATAAAAATACACTTTTATAGAAATATATACATATAGTAAAATATACATTTTTGAAGGAAAAAAAATTATTGCTATAATTCATTTTGAGTTTGAGTTTTGTTTAACGGCATATCAACTCCTGTGGGTTATTTAATGCCAAAAAGGTGGGGTTTTAAGTTATTTATATTTTATCATGTTTGGTTATAGTGGAAAGGTTGATTTAGTCAGATTTTAATGAAATTGTTTTGTTTTTATTCTTTTTTATTTTAGAAAACTGAAAATGTCTTCTAGTTTTGTATTCAAAAATGTTTTGCTGAGAATAATTTTTTTCCTTCAAAAATGTATATTTTTCTATAAAAATATATTTTGACCCCACTTTGGGGGTTAACTATTAGCTCATAGCTGGGACCCTAACAGGTGCTACCACTCCGGGTCAGAGTGGACCTGGGAACAACAGCAATGCTCCTCACAACCTCCAAATCAGAGGCCTTGCTGCAGCATGCAGTTTACATTTTGAAGGCAAAAAATTATTACCAGCAAAACATTTTTGAATACAAGACTAGAAGACATCTTCAGTTTCCTGGAAAAAAAAACAAACTCAAATTAATTGTGTTATATCAAACAATGTTTCTTTTTCATTTCAGATATTTTGAAAGGAGATATAAAATCTATTTTGGATCTTCTTTGGCTTTTAATCATCAACTATAACATCCATGATGCTGGTAAGTAAGCATTAAAGTTTTGTTAATTGTGACTAAAAAAGTAAGAAATTTTCTCATGATTGATGTTTTATTCCACATAAATATTCACAACTATGTTCTGATCATGATATTAGTCATGCTTTGAAATAAGAATTATGTGTCTGTGTATGTAGATTATTGGATGGCTTTCCAATTTGACACAAGCCGCAAATATCGAGTACTCTTTAAAGACTGAACCTAGAACTAGTAATCTGTATAGCCATTACACAACAGGGAGTGTCCAAATAATAAGATAGGCATATTATGAGGATGTGTTTGTTTTTCTACAAACTTTTATTATAAACCTTATTTCATTTGCAGATCTAAATACTATCCTGATTTCATTATCATTATTATTTTCTTTGATTTCCTGTTTACTCATTTCCTTCCAGGTCTCAGCCGGAAACCTAAGGACAGGAATGGCATCATGACAGTTTCCACTAAACATTTTTGTTAAAAAGAAAAGATAAGCTAAGATTAAGCACATTTTACATAGATAATACTCTATCTCTATATATGTATATATAAAAGCAGATAAAAAATAATGGCGGCATTTCTCATGAAAAGAGAAATACTACACTTAATAACATTAATTATGAACATGGTAACAATGTGCTTACCATGTTCGGAACTTAATATACACATGACTCTATATACATAAACTTTACACATATTTATTCAAGTAAAACAGAATTCATTCTTGAAAATGGTTAAAAGTATTGCCAAAAGCACATGAAAATTTAAACCTTTGAGCAATTCTTCTATATTTTGAGTTCTGAAAAAAAAAAAAAAAAATAAGAACTTACCAAAATTATATAAAAAAATAATAATACCTTGTCCGTCATTTTTAATAAAACCTGCATAAAAGAGAGAATGTTGCCCAAATACACAATATATAAGCAAACAAAAATAGATAAACCATCTGTCTGTTGACATCGCTACAATCAAAGTCGGTAGATACACTATTTGAAAACACCAATCAAATGCGTATGTATGTACACAACGGCACACATATACATATATAGGCCAAGTTCCATACTGTTCATATACAGTTATTTTTGTGTGAGCCCCAGTGGGCAAACCTGGGTGTGTTTCTGCATATGACAATGAGTGCATGAGCGTGTATGTATGTTTGAGTTAGTATGAGTGGTGTCACCATGACAATTTTTTCATCCACTTAGATAAAAACACCAAATTATGCAACCCCACATATATCCAAAATTTTAAAAAATTAATCAGTGTGTCTGATAATCGCAAAAGCATGAAACCCAGGGTCACAAATTTGCATCAATCCAACTTAATATATCTATATATATATCTGAAAATTCATATGAAACTTGGTGGAGAAATAGCCATTTTCAACATGTCGTTTTAAGGCATGCATCCTTAGATATGGATGTGCATTGTGGTGCAGTGAATATTGGCTCAGAATGAGAAATTGGGGAGCCGAGTTCGAATTCTAGTTGAATTCATTGCATTTACTTACACACAAATACTCTTGGGAAAGGTATTAATCCATCTCTTCCTTCCAGTTATGGGTTAAATAACAGGACAGATTGGGTTCTATAGCCTTGGCTGGCAACCAGTCTACTGCAGAAAGCAATGGCAACCTACTGTGGGATAATCTTTTGCTCATTTAGTCATGTCTCTTTTGAGACATGATCGCCCAAGCGTGTTTCATGTATGGCACTTAACTGACTGATTCTTCAACCTCTTATAAACAGAGAATGAGGAAAAATGCTAAGCCCAGAGGTTAGCTCAAATAAAGGAAGCGGTTGGGATGTATTGGTTTTTTATTGGGTTGGACTGGGAGAAGGCATTTAGTAGTAATTCCTCCTTGGTAGTGGGAGGTATGTGGCCTGACCCTTGAGTTAGTAGTGGTAGATGGTGGGAAACTAACTGCCTGGACAACTTTAAAAAAAGTTTTTTTTTAAATTTTTATTAGGACTAATTGGGGGAATAGGATGTGTGTTGTGGTGCAATGGATATCAGCTCGGAATGAGAGATCGGGGTGCTGAGTTCGAATTTCAGTTGAATTCATTGCATTCACTTATGAGCAAATACCTTTGGGAAAGGTATTAGTCCGTCTCTTCCTTCCAGTTATGGGTTAAATAACAGGACAGATTTGGTTCTATAGCCTTGGCTGGCAACCAGTCTACTGCAGAAAGTAATGGCAACCTACTGCGGGATAATCTGACTGAATTGGGGGAATAGGATAATTATTGTAATTTATACTTATTTCTATGGTGACACATACTTATGATCTCCCTTTGTTTGTTTAGGAGTATATTTTGGTCTTGAAATTTTAAAATTTTAATTTTTTCTGTCAAACATAAATTACACTTATCTCTTAAGCTATTAGGTGTCCTAGCCTTGCCTATGAGTTCCCATTTTATCTGCAGATATAAGTTACTTTCTTCTAATTCCCTGTATTTTCTAGAAAGAGAAGTTTAGTATCTTAAACTAGGGTTGGTGAAGAAGTGCCTGTGGGTATAAAGCCATTTCTTTCAAATTCCCACTGAAATTCCGATAGATATGTGTGTGTATATATATATATATAATTGGAGTAGATAGACTAAACTATCACCCGGTTCACACTCCACCCACATCTATTGAACTGATGAAGAGGCTCATCCCTTGTTTCCTGTTTAGGATGCAGTTTCTGGCTTTCTCTTTTCCAATCTTTTTACTCTTACGTAGCCCCCTGTGCATCAGTGGCATTATCGCCTTGCTTGGGGTGATATGATTAAAAAAAATATATATATAAAAAGTATCATGCAATCTGATACAAGATTGTTAATGGTTTCTGGATATTCATCCTAGAATGTGCATTTTGAGTTAACATAAATTTTCAATACTAGTGTTTGGTAATTTCTAGTTAGCAAGCCTTGGACCTGTGCAGCAAGAACAAATTTAGTTTCAGCTTTTAACCCTGCACTACATAATGGCTGAGGGTTATGAGGTTTCTCTCTATTAGCTTCTTTGAGACAGTAGAATATTGACCATAGAGATCTTGACATTATTTCTGCATTTGAAACATTCAGTCAGTCAGTTAAGTGCCATACATGATACATGCTTGGGCGATCATGTCTCGAAAGAGACATGACTGACTGGGCAGAAGATTATCCCGCAGTAGGTTGCCATTGCTTTCTGCGGTAGACTGGTTGCCGACCAAGGCTATAGAACCCAGTCTGTCCTGCTATTTAACCCATAACTGGAAGGAAGAGACGGATTAATACTTTTCCCAAGGGTATTTGCGTGTAAGTGAATACAATGGATTCAACTGGAATTCGAACTTGGCTCCCTGGTTTCTCGTTCTGAGCCGATATCCACTGTACCACAACGCATACATTACATTTGCTTTTACTTTTTTTTTTTTAGGTCCTGGGCATGACAATAAACTGCATCTAGCAGCAAGACCTCTGATTGGGAGGTTGTTAGGAGCATGGACCCACCTCTTAATTGCTGTTGTCCTCAGGTCCACCCTGACCTGTAGTGATAGCACCTGTTAGAATCCCAGCTATGGGCAAATAGTTAACCCCCAAAGTTATGAAAGTATGAAAATACATTCTTATAGAAATATACACATAAAAATACTCTTTTATAGAAAAATATACATTTTTGAAGGAAAAAAAATTATTCTCAGCAAAACATTTTTGAATACAGAACTAGAAGACATTTTCAGTTTTCTAAAATAAAAAAGAATAAAAACAAAAAATTTTCATTAAAAACTGACTAAATCAACCTTCTCACTATAACCAAACATTAAAAAAATACCTTAAAACCCCACCTTTTTGGCATTAAATAACCCACAAAGGTGGATATGCTATTAAATGAAACCTGGATTCAAAACTCAAATTTTCTTCTTTTAGATTCTTTGCTGCTGCAATAGTTGTATTATGGTTTACTTGCAATTCTTTACCCACTTGCAGTTTCATTTTGAATTTTTTGGCTTCTTTTATTGCTGTTTCCTATTTCTTTCATCTTCTTTGATACAGATGATCAGCCAGTCTTCTGTAGTTTCCAGGTATCTTTGAAGACTGTCATAGTTTTGTATAAGACAGCTGGACTAATATTGCTTACTTCGGATCTGAGCACATACAGACAATCAACATCAACTTGGAGATGATGTATGTGGTTGCAAGTGAGAAGCTTTCTTGTTTTGACATCCTTTTCGGCCATGGTTCAGTTAAGGAGGCTGAAACAATATTGCATTGTCAGAATAGCCAAAGCTGATATTCTGTTTTGTGAATTCAACTCAGTATTTAATACCAGATGCACACCCATGTAGTATTATTTTCTAACTTTCTTCTTCATTTAGGCATTCAATTTATCACCAAATGCATACCCATGTATTATTTTCAGACTTTCTCCTTCTTGTGGGTATTCAACTCAGTATTTAATACCAGATGCATGTTCATGTAGAATTCTTATCTCTCTTTTTCATTTGAGTATTCCATCTCCTTCACTGACTCTGTGGTATTTATAGACTTCTTCTTGTTCCATTTCCCTAATCTTTGTGAGAAAATCTTGATCTGTCAATTATGTTTCCCTAATTCTCCCTTTCTTGAATGTTACTTTAGCACATTTGTCTAATCTGAAATCCATACTGATGTCCTCACTGAAATATTTTACAGTATTAAGGAGACCCTTCTCCTCATTTTTGTTTTTAGCAAAGATTTTTAGATCATACAGATTAGATGATTAAATACTTTGTTTACAGTTATTACTGATTAATTCATGCAAAAGAGGAATTAAGGACATAACATCGAGAGTGAAAGTGAGTCTTCTTGAAAGATTCCTCCTTAGATATTCATGTTATTAGAAGTGATAGTGCCTTTGGTGTGATTTAGATATAATAAGGTTTTCTACATTCCCATACTATATTTAAGAAAATTTATTCTAACAATAATATTTTGTACATTTACAAAGCCTTAAGGATTCAAAATTGTAGCACACTGACAAAGGCTTTACAGTAATTTATTTATGCTCTGCTGAAATTTTTACTTTTTTTCCTGCAGTTATTCAGGATCATTTTATTTATCAATAATTGATTTTTTCAGTCATATGAGCCTCTTCGACATTCCTTTTGTTCCAAGAGAAGAATGTTGTTTTCATCAAGAAAAGTGTAACTATATTTCATCAGGACAAATGTGATCAATTTATGTGTGGTGGACAGACATCTATAAATTTTTTGATGATCTGTTTCAACAGTTTTTGGTAGGAAATATAATACCTTCAGTGATACATTCTGAGATTTCACTGGAGTTATTAAATAATATTGATAAAGTTTGCACAAGGGTTTTATAGATTGATGACAGGTGATAAAGAAAAAAATTGGGTACATTACTATTTCCTGGGGATTTTCATTTTGGGGATTTTTTAGAGATTGTCTGACATTGTTCTTGGCTATATTTTTTCCATTCTTGCACAGGTTTATCCTTCATTCTTTCTTGTTCTCATTTAAGCCACTTTGCATTGGAATTATATTCCTTTGGGATGACCTAAATATTCTCCACAGATTTTTGCAATTCTTCAATAGATGGTAGGTTTTTGACTTCTTTAACTGCTCTTCCAATTTCCCTGTAAAACTTCTTGAGGTCTTTTTTTTTATAAGCGTTTCACCCCGAGCAAGGCATGTCACTGCCACTACTGCACAGGGGGCTACATAGAGTGGAGAAAGGATGATTAAATATAGGAAATGTTAGAGGGTGGGTGATAGGCGGGTAAGGATACTGAGAATGAGGGTTGGGTAAATGAGTGTTCTGAGAATAAATGGGAGTTAATGTGATAGGAGGTGTCTATTGACCCTACATTTAAACACCTGGAGATTGTAACTGTCAGGAAAGCAGACTTGTGGAAGGGAGTTCCACAGGTGGGAAGCGCGAGAAAAGAAGCTGTTGGAGTAGAATTTATGGTTACATCTTATTTGTTTAACTGTAAAAGGGTGGGACCTAGTTGCTAATCTAGTATCTCATGTAAATTCGTGCTTAGGCGGGACTGTTTGTAATATCTTATTTTGTCAATAGAACCTGCAATGATTTTCATATTGTTTTGTTCTATGACTTTAAGCACAGTTTCTGTTTAAGTATTTCCTTGATTTATGGAATTTCCTTCACTGTTTTAATTTATATTTCCACTTGATCTTCATGCTTCTCTGTGTATAAACATTTAAATTTCTTAAAATCTCATCAAGTATCAATAATTAGCATTCAAGAAAGGGAAAATTAGAGAAACATACTTTATTTTCTCAGTTTCTCACTTGAATTTTACCTTTCAAGCAGGCTCTTTTTTTTCTGTTTCATCTTTTCTTTGTCTTGATATTTATGCTTACCAGTAGCTTTTAAAGCTGTTATATATGTAGTGCTCTTTAATATCGGTAGCAGCCCTTAAAACCTAATAATAGCAGCTCTTAAACCTAATATCAGCAGCAGCTTTCAAATATAAAAAAAAACATAGGAACCCTAAGGTAACTCTCTCTCTCTTCTGTGTTCGTTTTTTAAGCTGGTGACAAAAACTTTCCATGAGGAAGCAAAAATAGCTGTGAATACTTCATACTAAAAGTACACCAAGTCTCACCCAAATATATTCTTGAACAGTTTGTTGTGTATGCAATTTATTTCTAACAAAAGAAACTCTCCTTTTAAATTTTCTTTTTGTTTTCATTTAATAAATGTTATATTGCATTTCAAATCAATTGAAGTCATTTTGTGCATGTACTCTTTTCCATCACTATTATTTCATGTCATGGCTTCTGCTCGGATGAGCTTAAGTCACTGATGCCTCCTCAACAGGTGTTTACCCGTGCAACTAGACTGGCAACTGGGTCCCACCCATTCACAGTCAAGTTAGCCGAATGCAGACGACAATTCTACTCCTGCAGCTTCCTCTCTCGCACTTCTTGCCTGTGGTACTCACTCCCGTATTCTTGCTTTCCTGACGGCTACAACCTCCAGAAATTTAAATGCAAAGTTAATACTCATCTACTAACCACTGGCCTCTAGCTCTCTCCCCTCCCCTGTATAACCTTCCCTTTCTCTCCACCTATGTATCTGTCATCGCACCTGCTTTCTCAGATTTCTATTGTTCCTTTCTAACTAGCTTGTACTCCTCATTCTTTTCTAATTAATCTTTATACATTTATGTAAACCCCTGCACATCAGTGGCATTTCCGCCTTGCTCAGGGTGAAATGATTAAAAAAAAACTATAAAATATTCCTGTAAGAAACTTCATACATTTAATTGTTGAAGTAGCTAATCACTAAATATAAAGGATATTATTTACTTGTGATGTTTCCCAGTGGTCTATCTGTTAAGTGTTTGCAATGCAGCATAATTGTTTGCATCGCACATTTATTCAATTTTGTCATATGAATTTTTTGAAGTGAGTCTGTTCCTGATATTTGTGTGCATGTTACTTTGCTAATTATTTGAATGATGTGGTTTATTACATGAGTGATTTCAATTCTGTTGTTTTCAAGGAATTCTGCTTTAATGTCATTTTATTCATCTTCATCAGTGACAGACTCTGAATCAGTGCAATTGTTTATTCATATTAGATGGTACCATTTTATTTCAGGAGAGAATTTTATTTTATATCTCATTTATCTTAGATTGTATCTCATCCTCTGTCATATTGTTTATTTCCGTTCTTACCTCATTTTTGTTTGGATTATGAGTCATTGTACTTTGACTTATATTTAGTTTTATCTGATCTATTTCTGCATTTGAGTCATTTGTCTCATTTGAGTCATTTGTTTCAGACATTGGCATCCATATTTGCATTGAGATAGGATCTTATTTCAGATTCTATCATATCTTCCCATATTTAGTATGTCTGACTTGTGATATTCTTTTGTGGATTTTCGAGTGCAGTGTAAAAAGATGTCATCCCTTGTTTATATTCTTTTTTCTTTTCTTTTTTTTTTTTTTTAATCATCTCACCCCCAAGCAAGGCATTCCACTGCCACTATTGTGCATGGGGCTACATAGGGGAAGGTAAAGAGAAGGAGTGGTTAGACATAGGGAATATCAGGAGGAAGGTGACAGGTGAGTAAGGATAGCGAGGATGAGGGTTGGGCAGATGGGAAGAGTGTTTGATAGAATATGAGCAGGTTAGTGTGTTCATGATTCCATTTTATTCACTTTCTTTTTATTAACTGATTTAGCAATAAGTCACCAGATCTGGTGTTGGAGTTATTCTGGTTTTGGTGGCCAGGCGTCTCATTGTTCTGCTATGTTCTTCCTACCAAGCCTGCAGGAATACCCAAGACAGGTAGTTGCATATTGTTATTGTTACATTTCATGATTTGTTTTTCTAACTCCTATAACATCACTAGCATCACACAAAGTTCTTATAAACATGAGAGCTGTATTTATCAAGACAATATTTTGTATTTTTCTTAAGCTGAGATTTCCAGGGATTTTTTCAATGTGTTGTTATGTTACTTTTTATATAATTCCAAGTGTACCTAATATGATCGGTAGTAATCTTGTTTACAATTTCCACATTTTTTTTCTATTTCAATTACCAGGTTTTTATACTTGGATAGTTTTTCAAATTCCTTGGTTGCTATATCATTTCTGCTGGGCAAGCCATATCAATGAGTAGGCATTTTTTTTAGTTTTTTGATAATTATGTCTGGCTTATTTTCTTCAATTTTCCTGTCTTTAAATATGATGTAATCCCATAAAATTGTGATGTCTTCTATTTTTGTAACTGTTGCTGAGTGATGTTCATACCTGTGTTTGTTAACATCTTTTCCAGAGTGTTTGCATATTGTCTAGAATAAATATTGCCTCACTCTATCGTGATGATTTTTATATTCATTTTGCACAACTACAAAACATCCTAAGATTAAATGGTCTATGATTTCTTGAAAGTTCCTGGTGAAAAGACTCTGGTCTTGCACTGCAAGAATAAAGCCTTCCATTTCAGCTTTTAATCCAGATGCTCATAACCATTAATGAGTATTAACTTTTCAATATTGGCTTTTTTTTGCATGTTCTGGATATTGGCCATGGAGAGGTTTGTTTTGCTAGCGTTGTTTCATCTGTTCAAGAAATTTATCTTTGACTTTCTTTTCCATATTTTTTGCTGCAAAAGTTGGTTCTTGGGTTCTTTTTTGGTTTCCTACAAAATCTACTAAATGTAAATACCAATTGTATTTACAACCTTTTTTTCATTAGTGAATATTATTCTTCCTGTTCTTGTATGCTCTGACTTATTGCATCATCCAGTCCTTTCTTGTTTCCATGTATATTATTAAGCCAACAGTTGTTGTCTTGTATGACAATTCTATCTGAATAAGACATCTTCCACCTTCTTTATAAGGTATGTATAGGCCACCTGCACCAGCCTTTGGATTATATATCTTATGCTTAGAAAGGAGCTTTCTTGTCTTAGAATCCATTTTTCTGATGTCATTTAGAGTCCAGTTTAAGATGTTAAAACTAAATTGAACCACTATGGATGCAAGATTATTAATGACCATAATTCTGTTCTGAGAATTCAATTCAGGTCTTAATATCATTTTTATCCATCTATAGTAGTCTTTTTGCACTGTTCAAACTGAATTACATTCCAATGTCATCCTTGAAACATTTTAAAGTTTTCTGGAGCCCATCCAGCTCACTTTAATTTCTAGCATATGACTTTAAGTCATCTATGTTAAATAGATGGGTTATTTTCTTTTGAGATATTGTATAGCCATATTACAGGCTAGGCTTTAAAAAAGCAACCACTTGGTTTGATTTTTATAAAGCATCTGAAAGACTGCCAATTTCATCACTGAATGAAGCAATATCACATGACTTATGTGACTTCATTGTAACCAAAGAGAGATAATTGGTTTTTGTATCCCTACACAGTTAATATATGTTTTTTTATTATGCTTTCCTTTATAAACTTTATAAACTTATCTAACAGTTCTGACAGTTTTTCTGTATCAGTCAGCTAATCAGTGTCACTTGTGTTGTTAAGATTTTATCTGCTGATAGTAAATCCTGGTAGGATTTCTAATTATTTTCAGTTCACTGTTTAGATTAATTAAATCCAGTGAGAAACTGTAGCACACGAGCAGCTTTTTCTAGCAAATGTCATGGATTATTCTGATATTTTTTTCTCGAAAAATCAAGTTTTCCTTGCAGTTCAAATAAGTTTTTGTGTCCAACCTTCACAATTCTTTTTTTGTTTTTGTTGTGACTAGTATGCAAGACAGTTGCAGTAAGAGAAAAACAATGTGCACGGGGTGTCATAGAAAGTAAATAAATGGTATTCAATGTCATGAAAATATTTGTAGAAAAGTCAGAAGGAAGCCACACTTCTTCTTCTTCTATGTGCCCTGTCCCTTCAGGACGTAGCGATCATGGCTCTCCACGTCTCCCTATCCCTTGTGGCTCTTAGTATGTTTGCTCCTGTTGCTCCTGGCAACCCCCGTTCCGTCATCCACCTGATCAGTCCCTGCAAATATGTTATCCGCTCAGTGAAGGTGGGCTACCAAGTCAGGATCAATTATATATGATTTTAATTTATCTGTAAAACATAAGTTTTCTTTTATATAACTGTTTTACCCCAAGCAAGACAATACTGTCACTGGTGCACTGGGGGTTACAATAAGAGGAGACAGATGACCGAAAAGAAAAAAACAGTACAGGTGATGTTGTAGGAAGGATAAGAAAGAGGTGGGAGTCACAGAGACAGAAGATGGCAACTGACATTGCATTTGAACTTTTGAAGATTATAGCTATCAGGAAAGCAAGCATGGGTAAGGGAAGTGTGAAGAAAGAAACTGCTGAAGTAAAATTGTCAGTTACATTTGCCTATTTTGACAGTAAAATGGTGGAACCTAGTTGCCAATCTGTTTGAATGGGTAAATTGATGAGGGTGGAGCACCAAGGAATAAAACTTGTTAGATTAGAAGCTGTAAAAATACTTGTAGAAAAGATAGTGAAGCCATCTTCTGCCAGTGAGAAAGTGGTTGAAGGTGAACAGCCAAATTGGGACCAATTACATTGCAGATCAACCTTTAGATTTTGTTGAGAAACCAGAGCAGCAGATCATTTTTAATTTGTAATGCTTGCTATGATAGAATTTTGACCACTCAAGTGTCTTGAAAAAAAGTTATACATTCTTGTCCTATTTCTGGTATAATTCTGCTACAAGCATTATTTATTAGAATTCTAATGATAATCTTAGTTGTGTCTCTTTGAGTTGGTAGTCTGATGAAATTCACATGAATTTGCACCTAATTTTTTATGAATTACTATGAAAATAGCTCTATTGAAGTTTTCTGGCATATTATCATTGTCATCATCATCTTATTTCACCCTTAACCCAACCCTAGAAGAAGTTGTTGAGGCACTGATGCACTTAGCATTCCACCATTCTCTTCTATCATGTTTGTGTGTCAGCCTGGATCTTCATGAACGGTTTCTTTGTGTGCTCATTCTGTGACATGTTCTGGGTGTTTTAACCTGACAGAACCCATCCCTCTCTGTGTTAAACTACAGCTGATGTCCTTCAACTAGGTGGTTAACTTTGGTTGTGAACTTTTGGCTGTTGTAGTTCCTCTGATGAACACTTTTGCCCTAGTTGGTGACCTGCATCAAGGAGATTCTTCACCCAGTAGTGCGATGTTAGCCCCATCCCTCCCATCCCCGTGTATTTAGTCCCCCCCTGCTAAAATGATTTACTGGGGCTTGACAACATGGAACCATCATGAAAGAGATTTTTGCAGACCAGTGATTCCTGTTCACTCAAAGATGCAGCATGCCAGACATTAAAGGTACCACCTCTGTCCAGAGTCCCCTGTGCCCACTACCACAGACATATATTTCATTATTATTTCAATAGTAATGGAAACAACGGATGTGCGTTGTGGTGCATTGGATATAGGCTCGGAACGAGAAACCGGGGAGCCGAGTTCAAATTCCAGTTGAATCCATTGTATTCACTTACGCGCAAATACCCTTGGGAAAGGTATTAATCCGTCTCTTCCTTCCAGTTATGGGTTAAACAGCAAGATAGATTGGGTTCTATAGCCTTGGTCGGCAACCAGTCTACCGCAGAAAGCAATGGCAACCTACTGCGGGATAATCTTCTGCCCAGTCAGTCATGTCTCTTTCGAGACATGATCGCCCAAGCGTGTATCATGTATGGCACTTAACTGACTGAATGGAAACAACAATATATTTAAATTAAGGTTTATTTATTTTTTAGTTGATGTGCAAATAACATCAAAGTGACTAACTTAATCCACTCAGTGCAAACCTCAAGGAAGCACCATGCCTTAGAGAATATTGGGTATCATACTCACACCCAGCCTCATGGAATTCTTATATATCATCCATTGTTAAAAATGCAGATAAAGTGATCAGCTCTCTGTACCACTCCAGTAAGTACCTGACTCCTCATACCATCCTCTACCTTTATAAGAGCCATATCAGGCCGAAAATGGATCACTGTTTCTGTATTTAGGGTGAGAACTGTCTGCTCCTCACTTTCTGGCCTTGATAGAATCCAAAAACACATTCAAGTTCTTGCTGGAGAAGAATTATTTCTCACTGTCTAACCTTTTTCTCCTTGGTGGAATGTGGCAATTCTCTTGAGGCTTTATCGCTATGTCCCTGGAAGGTGCGCAGGTGAATAATATTCCTCAGTTTAACCAGGTTTTATTTCACGGTTCTTATGTTATAATAAACCACCAATATCCACCCCCATATTCCATTGGCAAGAAGTTCCACTCAAACAGCTTCCTATGTTGGCAATTCTCTCAAAGCTCTATCTCTATGTCCCTGGAAAGTGTGCAGGTGAACAATATTCCTTCGTTCCACCAGGTTTGATTTCACGGTTCTTACATTGTAGCAAACTACCAATATCCACCCCCATATTCCATTGGTAAGAAGTAAGTTCCACTCAAACTGCTTCCTATGTTGGCAATTCTCTCAAAGCTCTATCTCTATGTCCCTGGAAAGTGTGCAGGTGAACAATGTTCCTTCGTTCCACCAGGTTTGATTTCATGATTTCTTACATTGTAGCAAACTGCAATATCCACCCCATATTCCATTGGTAAGAAGTAAGTTCCTCAAACAGCTTCCTATGTTGGCAATTCTCTCAAAGCTCTATCTCTATGTCCCTAAGTGTGCAGGTGAACAATATTCCTTCGTTTCTGGGTTTGATTTCATGGTTCTTACATTGTAGCAAACTACAATATACCCCATATTCCATTGGTAAGAAGTAAGTTCCCTCCAAACAGCTTCCTATGTTGTGATTCTCTCAAAGCTCTGTCTCTATGTCCCTGGAAAGTGTGAGGTGAACAATGTTCCTTCGTTCCACCAGGTTTGATTTCATGGTTCTTGTTGTAGCAAACTGCAATATCCACCCCATATTCCATTGGTAAGAAGTAAGTTCACTCAAACTGCTTCCTATGGTGGCAATTCTCTCAAAGCTCTATCTCTATGTCCCTGGAAAGTGTGCAGGTGAACAATATTCCTTCGTTCCACAGGTTTGATTTCATGGTTCTTACATTGCTGTGGCTTTACCAATATCCACCCCCATATTCCATTGGTAAGAAGTAAGTTCCACTCATTGACTTCCTATGTTGGCAATTCTCTCAAAGCTCTGTCTCTATGTCCCTGGAAAGTGTGCAGGTGAACAATATTCCTTCGTTCCACCAGGTTTGATTTACGGTTCTTACATTGTAGCAAACTACCCAATATCACCCCCATATTCCATTGTTAAGAGTAAGTTCACTCAAACAGCTTCCTATGTTGGCAATTCTCTCAAAGCTCTATCTCTATGTCCTGGAAAGTCTGCAGAATTGAACAGCCTTCCTTCATTCCACCAGGTTTGATTTCATGGTTCTTACATTGTAGCAAACTACCAATATCTTATATTCCGGTGGTGAAAGTAATTTCACTCAAACAGCTTCCTATGTTGGCAATTCTCTCAAGCTCTATCTCTATGTCCCTGGAAAGTGTGCAGGTGAACAATATTCCTTCGTTCCACCAGGTTTGATTTTCACGGTTCTTACATTGTAGCAAACTACCAATATCCACCCCATATTCCATTGGTAAGTAAGTTCACTCAAACTGCTTCCTATGTTGGCAATTCTCTCAAGCTCTATCTCTATGTCCCTGGAAAGTGTGCAGGTGAACAATATTCCTTCGTTCCACCAGGTTTGATTTCACGGTTCTTACATTGTAGCAAACTACCAATATGCCCCATATTCCATTGGTAAGAAGTAAGTTCCACTCAAACTGCTTCCTATGTTGGCAATTCTCTCAAAACTGTCTCTATGTCCCTGGAAAGTGTGCAGGTGAACAATATTCCTTCGTTCTGAGTTTGATTCCGAACACACATTGTGGCAAACTACCAATAATGCCCCATATTCCATTGGCAAGAAGTTCCATTCAAACAGCTTCCTACAAACGACTGTTCTGTGGATTAGACTCTCAAGAAAATACTTGTTCATTACAATCTTAACCTGTTCAAGTCTAGAGTTAACTTTTATTTTCTCCTATCCATATAAACTACCCCCTAACATAACTCCCTACCTTGAGTAGACCCCTGGGATTTTACAAACTTAATTCTACTGTAAAAAAAAGCCCAATAAAACTAACTTTATTTTGATTTTTTTAGAGTATCTCCCACTTTGCATTACACTCCCTATTTTTAATTAATGTTTGATTTTGATCCTCCTATCATCTTCTCTCTCATGCTTTTTTTCTTCATTCACCCCATTCTCATTAGTATTCTCTTCCTTCTCCTACTCTCTTCCTGACACCCCCTGCAACCTCTCACTCCTCATAATATTTTTCCTATGTAACCCCCTGCTCAACAGTGGCAGTAAAATACCTTGCTTGGGGCAACATGATTATAAAAAAAAAAAACTCAAGTTTTCATCTTGTCAGTGGGAAATCTCCAATATATAATCTTAAACTATTTCTGACAAATTTGATCATTCAAAGAGTAATTCCTCAACAAAATGCACAAATCATTTTTTATATCTGCATCACATTTTTTGTGTGTTTCTATCAGCTTTTATAATATAGTGAAAATGTTGCCAACTTTATTTGGTCTTTAATGTTATGAGAATCAATAAGCATAAATCCACCAGTTTTGACAAGTCTTAAAAACTACACAATGATATGACAGCTCTCAGAAGACTTATTATAAATTGTGGTGTACAAATTGAGTTTTCAAGTCTAAAAATAAATCTTTTCAAAATTAGGGGTTGACTTATATGCCAGGTATAATAAAATGCAAACCTTTACTGAGTGGTAACTAAGTGAGACAATTAAGAATTAATGTACAACACTTACCACAACCCAGCAGGCTGCCACAAAAATATCCCTCTAAAACTTGTGCTTGGTGAACATATTTGGTATATTAACACTGAAATTAATAAAGAAGGAAATTACTGAAACTCACTTGAAGCGAGCTGAGGTGAGTTTCAATTAATTATTCATCACATCCAACAGCTGATACACTAAGTATTAGTGGGGTGCTGCTTCAGAACCTTTTTTGTTTTAATATTGTGTAAAATGAGACAAGCATATAAACAAAAAAATTATATATAATTTGATAAAATCCTAAACAAAAAGAATATTTCCTAGTTACCTATAAATTATAACAGTTCAAGCAGTTTCATTTAAAAATGAAATTCATTCTTCCAGTTTTACTTTGCATGAAAAGGTTAATAATTTTCTCCTTGTTCCCCAGATGACTATTGAGGAATTTTTTTATTCATTGAAAGCAATGCAAATATATTTAGTCTTTCAGGATTAACAGAGTTTCTTAGAAAAGTTTTTATTCTTTTCAGTGTCGAAAAGGAGCATTCTGACTCTGATGTAGTCATGGGTATTGTCCAGATGATTCTTATCTGTTTGCTAATTTTACTAAGAACACCATCTAGATTATTTTTTGAGATAAATTTCAGCAGTTCAATTAATTTGCAATGTTTGTACACATCAGATTTACAATAGAATACTTTTAGTTCAGTCTCAAACTTTTCTTTGTCAATCATGGGATATACTTCAGTGGTTACTACTATCTCTTCAATTGGCAGTTCATTCTTAAAGCTTGTGAAGCATTTTTGTTGAACAATTTAGTGGCTACTGTTTCTTCTGTCCATTATATCAACATATATCTAGTCACATACTTCTTTGCTTTTGCAATCAGTGTCTTTGAAGGATCCTCACAGTACTTTGAGTTTATTATTTCTAAAATATCAGTTTTGAAATCTGTTATATATTCATTGACTTTAAGCACACTAATTTATCGAGACTGCATTTGGTTGTGCATGAGACATAATCTGATGAAAAAGCTCTAACCAAAACATGAAATTACTGAGATAATGTAAAATTCCTATTGCTTCTGCAATAGGAATTTTACAATATTTGATCTGTATTTGATGTTGACTGAATTTCATTATGTCAGCTTTTTAAAGTTTACAAATTTTCATGAATTCTGTTCACAATCCCTATGTTAAAGAAAAAACTTAAAAAAAACAAAGAAGAATATTGAAAAATGTGGTTTTATTATCATGGAAATATAAATATTTAGGATAAACTTTGTGAGGCATACACACTTCAATTTAATGATGAGAACACAAAGGTTAAAAAGAACCATGAAATTTTATCCAAAATAATAGACTGTATTTTATTTTGTGGAAATTTTGAAATTCCCTTGTATGGACATGATAAAAAGAAAATCCAGTGGTATTTAGAAGATTAATCTGGCATCTAAATTGGATGCAGATTTGAAGAATCACTTAAAAACCAGTATGGTTTTCAAAGGTGTTTCTGAGATGATTTAGAATGTGATAATTGACTGCCTCTGTAAATATACCATGTGGAGATAAGAACAAATAAAAGAAGCTTCATTTGCCGCCATCATGGTTGATGATGCAACAGATGTTTCAGAACACACTCAAATGGTTATTGTTCTATGGCATGGATTGAGCAAAGAAATATTTGTGCATACTGGAGATTCTTTATTCCAACAAATCAAATTCTCTTTCTAAGCAGAAGCGTCCTTTTTATCTTGTTTTTTTCTCTAAAACTTTGTTGTTACTCACTTATTTAACACATTGTATTCTTGGAATCCTTCTGTAGAACCACATTTCTCTTGCTTCAAGTTTGTTCTTGGTTTGTGTGGAGATTGTCCAGTATCCACTGGCATATCGGAATACTGATATTACATAAAAAATCAATACTTTATTCTTTGTTTTCAACAAAATACCAACATAAAATGAGCAGAAATATTTACACTTGTATTATTTGTATATATATATATATATTGTGTATCGAGGCAGCAAATAATTTTCTAAACATATGCTGTTAAATATAAGAGACAATGAATGTTTAATGATGAGCCGTTCTAAATGTCGTATTTTGGCTTTCATTTCAGTTGAAAATAAAGACAAAAATTCTCCAACATTTGGATAATTTTTATTAATTTGGTTCTAAGCTTTCGGCTCACATGAGCCATCTCCAGAGAGGTTATTAAGATGGTAACGGTAATACAATAACATCCACTATCAACATGATTTTATTTTGTGTTGACATAAAACTCCGCCAGGCAACGGCAATAGTTACCAAAAATAACAAATGCAGTTTGCAAATTTGCAATGTGGTTCTATGATGTCACACTGTGTGATAGCATGAAATGACAACAGAACCATGTATTTAACACAAAATAAAATCGTCAGTAATGGTGGGTGTCATTGTATTACCGTCTTAATAACCTCTCTGAAGATGGCTCATGTGAGCTGAAAGCTTAGAAACAAATTAATAAAAAATTATCCAAATGTTGGAGAATTTTTGTCTTTATTTTCAACTGAAATTAAAGCCAAAATACGACGTTTAGAACAGCTCATGATTAAACATAAATGACATTCATTGTCTCTTATATTTAACAGTATATGTTTAGAAAAATATATATATATATATATATATATATAATCATACTGTCACTTTTTCCCATTAAATTCACATAAGAATACCAGACAAATGATGAAAAATACAATGACTGGCATTTATAGATGACTTGTAGATAAGAGATGCAATTCCATTTAATAGTGAAGCTTGATTGCTTTAGAATTTATCAGTATACAGATATAAATTACAAATGAAAGTTATAATTGAAATTAAAAACCCCCTAAAAAACAATAATTCAAAATGGTAGTCCATTAATTGTTTTAAAGTTGTTTTTGTTTATTTCGATAGCAAAATCCATTAATGGAAAGTTTATCTCTGAAACTCAAGCCATGTCACGATTTATCATATAATGCAGGCAATGTAAAAATTAAAATAATAAAAATCTTAAATAAAATCAGTAGCAAAGAGGAAAAGTTCATCATGTTTCTTGATTTCTTAACTCTGTCTGTCTGTCTCTCTTTTTATATATATATATATATATATATATATACATATATATATATACTTTCTCTCTTTATCAAAAATAAATATATATATTTATTTATAAAGAGATGAAGTATGCATTTAAAGAGGTTTTGGCAAATTCAGCAAAGTCTATGTAATTTTTTAAAAATTGTTTTTCTAATTTTTGAATGATTTAGGCATACATCCAAATAAAAATTGTGAATAATCTATCCAACATTTATGTTATTGTTTTGTTTTTCTTAGATCAACTTTGATTTCTTTTTACATAATCTTGTTCATCCAGTACAAGGCTCAAGAGCCATTCAAGATAGAGGTTTACTGTGTGGTGTCATATGTGCATAAAAAAGACAAGAAGCACAGTTCATATGGCTATGCAGCAAAGATAACAGTTACACTTAGATTTAAATTGGTCAAGATTGAATTTGTGGTAGATAGGAAATTAAGAATTAAGAGGAACTTTTTTTCACTTTTATAAAAATTCACAATGACATGGGAAATCCTGGTTTTGCTAAATAGAAAAAAGATTGATCATGTGCTTAAAGAAAAAGTCAAAACCGGATTTTGTGAGTAGATGTTAAATTGATTTTCTGACCAATCGAAGTAATTTGCTTGACTAAAAAGATTTAGGAATCCAGTATGAAAAAACTAAATGGCTATAAAAGGCTTTGGTTAGTGTCAGTCAGATGGGAGCAGCGAGATGACACACTAAAATGTAAAAAGGTAGAAACTTCAAGTTGACCCGAATGTAAGGTCACGTCACACATTCATCCTCTTTTTCCTTCTTTCTTGTATGCTGAGGTCTTTTACTTCTTCTTCTCCATTCAAAGACATTCCTACCTACAAATGCTAATACATACATACCACTGTATGCATAAACTCTTTTCAACAAATTACATTCCTGCAATTCTTGATACCCTTAACTTTCTAATTGAACATTGATTTCTACAATTTTTGTTATCCTTTATATCAATAAATTTCTATTTTAAAATACAAAATGTATACCTTACTCTTCCACACTTATTCACACATTCCAACCTGCTGACAACCTTCTGATAAAAATTATGATTAAATCTGTAAGTTGTAGGGAGTTCAGTTATGTATGACACAAGGCCGAAATAATAAACATTAACCGTCTCCCTATACCATCAAAGTAACTGGAAAACATCCTGCCAAAGGTCTGTTCCACAAAGCAGCAGTTCTTGGGAAGAAGCCATCTGAATGGAACTTACTTCTTGCTATTGGATTACAATTGGGAATGATTCTCATTTCTGTATGTGGGTCTCAGTTGTAAAGGTCAGGAGTGGTTGGATTAGGCAATGTATCAAATTTTATTATTTTTTCTGGGAGAAAGGGCTTATAGGGTAGAAAATAATGCATCATGTGGCAAAATAAACTTAAAACAGCAACCAGCGAGTGAATTGTGGCTCTCCCAGCCAGTATTCCAATCCAGTCGTTCCTTCTCGAGTTCTGTCTCAAAATCTCACTAACAGATGTTTCAGCCACCGACTGTGAACGTTGTTCCACATCTACTCACTGGGAAAAATTCCTTGCTTTTATATTTGTATATGTACCCATAATCCTTTTTCGTCTTCCTGTGATCTCATAATGCATTGCATTTTTTAGTGTATAAAAATGCAATGCAAGTCCCCCCTCATTGTTTTACGATGTCTGGCAGAGGATAGGGTGGCAAGTGCTTTTTCTTTCTCCTTCATTTTAACTGCAGTAGTTTTACATGCTAAGCAAATATGGGCTCTTTTTTGGCAGGGACAAGGCATGTTGCAAACAGTTGTGCTTGTCCCAGGTTGTATTTAATGTCTGCCACACCACAATTTTTGTTCAGATTTTGAGGATAAGATATTATACCTCAAAACTGTTGGTTGAATTAAAAAAAAACAAACACTTGTTTTGAAATTTTATTTACGTATATATATATATATATATATATATATGTGTGTGTGTGTGTGTGTGTGTGTGTGTGTATATATATATAGAGAGAGAGAGAGAAAGAGAGACATGCGTAAGTATTGGATGCATGTTATTTTCTGTTATAACTCTAGTTTATGTTTGCTATTTTGCCTGGTATTGGGAAAGTAATATCGTAAAGTTCTTTTAGTTGTATGTGGAAGGAAAATTAAAAACTCATGGTTGAATCCATTTTTTTTTTTTATCAAAGTTCAAAATTACCCTATGCAAAAGTATTGGATACATCAATTTAATATGTTGTTGCCTAGCCCCTATTTTGTTTCACTGCTTCCAGTCGCTTTCTATAGCTGGCCACAAGTTTTCCACACTGATCCACCATTACTTTACCCCATTCTTTCTTGCATAATTCCTTTAATTGCTTGATATTTTGTGGATTCCGCTTATGAACTTCAATCTTCAAAGTATTCCACAAATTCTCAATTGGATTCAAGTTAGGAGACTGACTTGGCCAATTGAGAGAACTAATACCATTATTTTCAAACCATTCCTTTGTAAGTTTTGTGGTATGTTTGAGATTATTGTCATGTTGAAGCACAAAATTTTGACCATGTCCTAAAGAAGTTGCAGATTTCTGAAGATTCTTCTCTAGAATCTCCCTGTACATGCTACCATTCATTCTACCATGGATAACTTGTAACTCACCAGTGCCCTTGGATGAAAAGCATCCCCATATCATAATGGAACCACCCCCAAACTCAACTGTGGGGATGGTAAAGGCAGTGCCATTTTTCGCCAAACACTTGTCGCTGTGTTCCTTATGAATAGTTCAGCTTTCGTTTCATCTGACCAGATTACCTTTTGCCAAAACTGCATACCTTTCTTTTCATAAGTTTCGACAAGCTTTAATTGGTCTTTGACATGTTTAGTTTTCAGTAAAGGCACTTTTCTTGATGATCTTGAATGAAAGTCAGTATGATATAGAGCTCTGCTAATGATATCCTTACTTACATTAATTCCAGCACTCTTGAGATCAATTTTAATTTCAGAATGAGTAATGAAGGTTGTTTTTTTTGTTTTTTTTTTTGCACATTTCTGATGATCCACTTTGAAGTCTTCTCATTTATTTTTCTCGGCCTTCCATTTCTTGGAAGGTTTGCTGTACTGTCGCCATAATTCTTTCTGATGTTATTCCTTTGCTAATTTTTCGGTAATCTTGTCCTTCTTTGTGACGGTCAATGATTCTGTCTCACATATCTCTGGATAATTCTTTAGTTTTTGCCATTTTTAATCCTTGATTTGCAGAATGCACATTAGTCAGATGATTAGTAGCACTATCTTGTGAGCAATTTACGAGAGATTACTTAACAAATATCAGGCAAAATGGTAAACATAAACTAGAGTTATAACAAAAAATAATATGTGTCCAATACTTATGTGTGTCACTGTATATTGTGATTTTGTTATTACAATAGTTTATAAAAGCATAATATCACTGTACAAAAATTTTCATGTTTCAGAAAAATACTGTTCTTCTTCAGGTGATATGTTAAAGTAAATGGTGAAAATGATTTATTTTTAAAATATAAGACGAATTCATGGTTAATTTAGAAAATTAGGGAGTGGTAGTTGGAGAATATGCTTGTAGGTGTGTCAATGTTGTTCAATCAAAAATGAGAATTATGTAACCACAGAGATTTAATACTTGGGTTATGAAAGGTAGTAGGATGGCTTGGATCTCGACATGTCACTTTTTAATTTTATCTGGATAAGGTAGATAGTGGGACTTTAGATTTTTAAAAAATAGGTAGACAATAATTTTTAACAGAATGTTGAGTTTAGGTTTTTTTTATTTAATAATAGATTTTTTTAACTACTATCTCTAAGTAAAGGGGCTGGAAAGTTTGTCAGAATTGGAATTAAATAATTATGGTATATTTAGTTATATTGTATTAAGAACAAAAATTAAGTATTGTGTGTGTCATTTATTTTAGTAAAATAATTTACAGTTTTTTAATTATGCTAGAGTATAAGTTGTAGATGAAATATTGTAATTAAATTTTAAAGAAAATTATTGTGTCTGAGTAAGGTACATAGTGGGACCACACAATACTTAAATAGGTAAATAATTTTTAACAGCAAGTTGGATTTTTTCTTTAATATATATTTTCTTAACATATATTATTAAATATAACAGAAAATGAATGTCTGCTATGTTTAATCATGAGCTGTTCTAAACATCGTATTTCGGCTTTTATTTCAGGTGAAAATAAAGACAAAAATAATCCAATATTTGGTGTGATGTCATAGAACCACATTATAAATTTACAAACTGTGTCTGCTATTCAGTGACTGATATCATCAGATAGCAATGTTTTATGTCAACACAAGATAATATCATTCTTGCTAGAGGATATCTTTATGTTAACATCCCTGTAACCTCTCTGAAGATGGCTCATGTGAGGTAAAAGCTTAGAACCAGTACAAAAAATATGTCCAAATGTTAGAATATTATTGTCTTTATTTTCCCCTAAAATTAAAGCCAAAATATGTTTAGAACATAATAGACATTCATTGTCTGTTATACTTAACAATATATGTTTAGAAAATTATCTGCTGCCTTGATACACTAAATATATATATATATATATATATATATATATATAATTAAAAGTCTTCTTGTAGAAAATATATATCGTGAGTTTTATTTTTTATTTTGTATTCTATATATATATATATATATATATACACACACACATACACTAAAAGAAATCGGCAGTTGAAATAAAGAGTATACTTACAATTCCACTGGTCACTGTGTCAGTGCAAATCAGTTTATATATATATATATATATATATAAATAAAAAAAATAAGAACTATACTCATGTCAAAAAACCTTCCATGGATTTATGAAGAAGGGAGAAAACGCCTTTAAAAAAGAAAGAGCTAAGTATGTGAACATCAGTCAAAAGAGCTCAGACCGAATCAGCACGTAGCCAAAAGAAAAAACCTGACACAAGCAATTAACTAACAAAAAAGCGATCAATACTTCGGTAGAGCAGAATAAATAAAGAATACCTAGCAAGCCAGACAACCTACCTAGCTTTCACCTAAATGGATTGTCAGTGAAAGCTTTCCCTGACGATCCATGTAGGTTAAACCGAGCTTTTTCTGATGATCCGTTCAGGTGAAACCTAGTTAGGTTGTCGGGCTTGCTAGGTATTCTTTATATATATATATATATATATATATATATCTATATATATAAAAACAAAATATTCACCATTCACTTGATATCTAGGTTTCAACAGGCAGTAAGGTCAAACAATTTCAGGGCGCTATCCTTGGCCTGATGCTCTTCCTTATTTTCATAAATGACCACCCAGATGAGATCAAGAGTGGAGTAGGCATCTACGCAGATGACACCACAATTTACTCCTGCATCAGTAAGAAACCTGTCGTGGCGGACAAACATAAACTTGCTGCTGACCTTGAACGGGATCAACATTCTGTGGTGAATTGGGGCAAGAAGTGGCTTGTCAATTTCAATGCGACTAAGACCAAGCTGTTGTCTGTCAATCATCACAGGCAACCTCTCCTGCCTCCCATAAGCATGGACCAAACGAGTCTCCCTGAGAGCAATGCACTGCACCTCCTCAGCCTTACCCTCTCTTCTGATCTCAAATGGAACCACTACATTGAGTCAATAGCTAAATCCACTGCTAAGAAGGTTGGGTCACTGTGTCAGGCCAGGATGTTTTTCCCGCCTGAATCCATCCTGCATATATACAAATCAACCATTCATCCATGCATGGAATATTGCTACCATATATGGTCAGGCACCCCTGCTGTTCATTTTGTTGTTCTTGACAGGCTCCAAAGGAGAATCAGTAATGTGATAGGTACCGACTTGGCGGTTTGACTACAGCCACTTCCCCACTGACAAGATGTGGCCTCCCTTTGTCTGTTCTATAAATACTTTTATGGCTTCTGCTTTAACGAACTTAAGTCACTGGTACCTCTGCAACAGGTGTTTACTTGTGCAACAAGATTGGCAACTGGGTCCCACCTATTCACAGTTAGATTAACCAAATGCAGACGACAATTCTACTCCTTCAGCCTTTTCTCTCGCACTTCCTGCCTGTGGAACTCGCTTCCATATTCTTGCTTTCCTGATGGCTACAACCTCCAGGAATTTAAATGCAATGTCAATACTCATCTATTAACCACTTAACTCTAGTTCTTTCCCCATCCCGTATATCTTTTTCTTTCTCTCCACCTTTAAAACTGACATCACACCTGTATTCACATCCTTCTCTTGCTCCTTTCTAACTGGTTCGTCTTCCTCTTCACTCTCTTCTACTTAATCTTTTTACTCTTATGTAGCCCCCTGCACATCAGTGGCATCTTGCTTGGGGTGATATGATTAAAAAAAAAAATAGTGTTTTGTTTCTTTATAGTATTTTCTAAATTGTTGATACAGCTCTAGCTCAATTTTTTTTTTTTTTCAAGTGCTTCAGAATACTTGGAGAATTGTTTAACATTTTAAATTATATCTTCCCTATATTAGTTTTCATCTCCAAATGGAAAATAGTGGTGGTGGGGGGTTTGAACCAAACAATACTTCTTACTCTATTATTGGATGCGGTACAGTGGATATCGGCTCGGAACGAGAAGCCGGGGAGCCGAGTTCGAATTCCAGTTGAATCTATTGTATTCACTTACGCGCAAATACCCTTGGGAAAGGTATTAATCCGTCTCTTCCTTCCATTTATGGGTTAAATAGCAGGACAGATTGGGTTCTATAGCCTTGGTCGGAAACCAGTCTACCGCAGAAAGCAATGGCAATCTACTGCGGGATAATCTTCTGCCCAGTCAGTCATGTCTCTTTCGAGACATGATCGCCCAAGCTTGTATCACGTATGGCACTTAACTGACTGACTCTATTATTATTCCTCCTTTGCTGCCTCATTTGAGGCTTAAATACTAACTTGGTTGTATGCCCTTCCTATTTTAATGCCTTTTCATATTCTTTTTTTCTTTTTTTGAAATATTTCTTTGAAAGAAGAATTTCTAGTTTGTCTGCACTCTATTCCTTAAGTAAGTTGCTTGATTACACTTGCACTGTGGTTGGACATAACATTCAAATATTTCAGTTTCAGGATGCAGATTAAATTCAATTTAAAATATTGGACTACTTTTCCTTTTCATATTAATGTCAATAGCAAACCCAAGGATCTTGAACAGCTTGAAAAGTAGTTTTCTGATTTTATCCTTTTCTCATCTATTATCAGTCTCCATCATCCCTCAATATGGACTATTTTTTTTTATCTTGCTCAATATATATAGGCCCATTAGCTCTGAAACCTCAACACCATCCAACAACCCATGTAAGACATCAAAGACGCCCCCGTTGAATTTTTTAATCTAAGCCTTGTTATTGTGGAATAATACAGGTTTAAGACAATGCAAAATTATCTCAATCTATTCAGATAAAGATCTTAACAAAATTGAATATCCCCAGCAGTCTATTCTCTGTCTGGGAAAAGTAAAAATCCTTGATATTATATTTTATGAATATTTGCTTACTTTTATCATTAATTTTAGGAAATCCAGAGGTGCATTCACTTTTTTCTTTCCATTAGTTTGTTTTTATTGTGACCCTTAGAAAGTTGCATATCTTTTGTAATATTGTCTGGTTTATCTTACCCAACTCTGTCTTAGTAGGGTTAATCAGGTGAAATGAAGGGCTGTTGGGAAACCATCTTTGTTCTTTTATTGCTAAAAATGCTTGTTTTTGCTCATTTCTACTGTCACTTATACCCAGCTTAGTCATGATGATTTAGCTTGTTAATATCTTCAATGTACAATGCAGGTGCCTTCTTGTAAAATATGATGACTTTCTCATGTATTCTCATAGACTCTATGGTTCATCATGCACATATTTTTTGTTTTGTCACCCTTGACTTATACTTTTGGTGTCTTTTTTTATTTTCTTTGTTTTGGAAATGACAATATATATAGGCCCATTAGTTCTCTTATACCAATCATATTTTTTAAGCCAGCTTGTTTTTCAACGACAAGTTGGGGTTTCCCTTGGTTTTAAATTAGAACCTTTTCATATTTTTATTTTCATCTTTAGATTTTGCATTGAACACATTTTAAACAATCATCTACTGGTCTGACCTGTACATATTTTAGTGTTTTCATATATATATATATATATATATATATATATATATATATATATAGTCCTATGCTGATGGCACAACTCGGAGTTTCATATGTTAGACAATCATCAGGTGCATGTTAAAAACTGACCATTTAATAGATTTTAGATTAAGTTCCCTCAATGTTCATGGGAGTTAAATCTTATAAAAATAGGTCACAGTTTTTTAATATATCAAGAGTAAAATTTAAATAGACAAAGATTACATGGAGATAAAATATTTAAATTTAAAAATAAAATTTTACAAATGTATCATATTCCTGAGGAAATATCTAATAAGCTAAGAACTTATTTTGATGGTTTACTCATGCGTTTCACTACAAAAGACTTTACGACTAAGTGGAGTAATTTTGAAGTTGGAATTGCGATGGGATGTACAGTGTCACCAATACTTTTCATTCAATGCAGCTGATCCTCAAAGTGACAAACAACAAGGCTGATGTTGCGGAGCTTGATGGAGGTTGTCAAATGCCACCAGTGAAGGCGTTCATGGGTGACACAACAATCCTCTCATCCAAAGTAAGTTCAACTTGCAAGATATTAAGCTTGATGGTTGACCTGTGTAGAATGAAATTTAAACCAAACAAATCCAGAAGCCTTTCTCTTAGAAAAGGAAAATTGAATCAAAACATAAACTTTGTAGGAAGGGGTTAAAGGATCCCTTCTGTATCAGAAAAATCAGTGAAAATTTAGGATGGTGGTACGATCAATCCTTATAAGATACCAACCAAGTAAAAGAACCATCCAGATTGTTACAAGAAGATCGCCATAAGATAGATCTTTTTCTTCTAAAAGGAAAATACAAGGTATGATGCTTAGAGCATGTACTCATTTCAATGCTACTATGGCCCCTACTTGTATACAGATTTGGAATCAGTACAATTAAGTCAATAGAAAGAAAGATAAACAAATATATCTGAAAATGATAGGGTTTGCCTTCAGGTATTGCATTGTACTTCAGACAAGCAAAACTAAAGTTGCCATTTAAATCAATTGTGGAGGAGTATAACTCCAGAAAATCAGACTTCAAATGATGTTGGATGACTCCAAGGATAAAGCATTAAAAGCAGTAAATCCTACAGTAAAAACAGGGAGAAAGTGGAAGGTCAGAGAGATGATAACAAGTGCTAAAAAATCTAGCTTTCAATGAAGTCATCAGATAGACTCAAGCAGGTAAATAAGGATTAGGACTAAATGAAAGCAATGTTAGTCAAAATCTTCTGGTAAAGATCACTGAGACATGGTTATTGAAAATGTAAAGAACAAAGAAGATAACAAAAGACTCGTAAAAGAAGTACAACAATCTCAACAAGGCCAATCAACAAACTGGGAGGAGGCTCTGCAGAAATCTATTACTTGGAAGGACATTTCGCAAATAACTCCACTCAGGTTGAGTTTTTTAATATGTTCTACATATGATCTGCTACAATCTTGTTAAATGGAAGAAAGAGAGTGATCCTACTTGTCCCCTGTGTAAAGAAAATTCACAAACATTAGAACATGTTCTTAGTTCCTGTAAAACAGCTCTTAGCAATGGATGATATACATGGACACATAATAGTGTTTTTGATGAGCTGGTCAAAATTATAAAAAAAATATATGAAGTCTGAGTCATCTAATTCAACCCAGAAATTTATTGCAGAGGAAAAAATATATGTTGGTTCAAAGCAAACAAGCAAATGTCAAGCTATACCCAGAAAAAATCTTATTTCTGGTGGCATTTGGGAGGTATCTGCAGACCTTCCTGGTCGGTGTAATGATTATCCTAAAATAATATCAAGTAAAGGTCTGTGACCAGATATTGTTTTTCTATCAAGGGTGAACTATAAAATCATCCTGGTTGAATTAACAGTACCATATAAAAGTCAGATGGAACAAAGCCATGATTATAAAACTAATAAATATGATAATCTAAAATCAGAGCTGATAAAGAAAGGGCATAATGTAATTATTAGAGCAGTAGAAATCAAAGTAAGGGGTTTTGTTGCAGGCACTCTGTGCCAATTTCTGTGCCAAATTAGAATCAAAGGGCATAATAGGGCCAAAAGTATAAAATGCCTAATAGAAATAACTGAAAATAGTTCTATGTGGATATGGCAAAAAAGAAATATTTTGTAGAGCATTTCAGCGAACATGACGGTATGACATGACTGATTGTGAATGCGTCATGAGGTTCATGGTGCATTCTCAGAACACGAGGTTTGCCGTTTTTTTTAAATTTTTATAAATCAAATTTTGCTGTTAGACATTTGAACTAGTATATCTACAACAGTAGTGTACTGATATAATGGGGCCTCACATCAGTGAGGGGGCTGGTGTGCAAGTGAAACTGTTAAGAGTGAGGCCCCGAAACAGTGCACATTCTCTTCTGTTGACCCCAAATTTAAATATAATTTTGAGAGGGACACATTAAAAGAAATTTAATGAAGTCATATGTCGTAGCAATGTTTGGTGGAAATGTCATTGGCATAAGGAGCATTACACATTGAGCTTGTTTCAGGTAAGTTTCAATTACTTTCCAGTAATTTCCTTCTTTAAATTTAAATTTTAATATATTAAAATGTAGAGAGATGAAATCAAGCGAGCATAATTCATAATTATAAACAGAAATATTTGCGAAAGGAAGAAAGGGGAAAAACAAGGGAGGGAGAAAGAAAGAGGCAAATGTATAGATTAATCTGTATTAATCTGGGTCTAAGGATTTATATAAGTTTTTTTTCCTATGCCAGCATGTGGTCATTAATACACTTCTTGTGAAACTGCCTGCATACACAACCATTTACTCCCACCTCAGTAAGAAATCTGCCAAGTCAGACAAAGATAAACTCACTGCTGATCTTGAGAAGGACCTCCAATTTGTGGTAGACTGGCATAAGAAATGGCTCCTAAAGTTTAAAGCTTCCAAAACAAAGCTGCTATCCATCAACCACCATAGACTGTCCATCCTGCTTCCCTTTATCATAGATCTAGCTAATCTCCCCGAAAGCAATATCCTGCACCTCCTCAGCCTCACTCTCTCAGCTGACCTCAAGTGGAATGACTACATTGAATCAATAGCTAAATATTCTGCTAGGAAGGTTAGGTCACTGTTTTGGGTTAGGAAGTTTTTCTCACCTGAGTCCATCTTGCATATATACAAATCAACCATGTGCCCATGCATTAAATACTGTTGTCATATCTAGTCAGGCGCCCCTACTGCTTATCTCAGGGTTCTCAGCAGGATGCAGAGAAGATTCTGCAATGTAATCAATCTTGACCTGGCAGCTAAACTCCAGCTGCTTTTCTCTGTCACTTCTAAAAATATTTTCATGGCTTCTGCTTCAACGAACTTAGCTCCCTGGTGCCCTCTCTACAAACATTTACTCAAGCAACCAGACTGGCAACAAGGAACACTCTTTTACAGTCAAAACAGCCAAATGCAGCTGCTACTTCTACTTTATCAGCTTCTTTTCTTGCACTTCCTGTCTGTAGAACTTGCTTCCCAGATAGCTACAATGTATAAAAGTTTAAATGCAACATTAATCACTATCTCTTATCCTCTTGACTCTCATACTTTTCTTATCCTTTTCTCAACACCTGCTGTATCTTGTTCATATGCCTTTTTCATTCTATACTCCTGGAACATTCTTCCCACCAGTATCCACATCCTTCTCTTGCCCATTATCTGATGCCCCCTGTAACTGGTTCTTCAGTTCTTCTTTCTCTTTGCTCTCCTCCTATGTAACCCTTCACTCTCTTTTTATGTAGCCCCCCTACACATCAGTGGCAGTACTGCCATGCTAGGGGTGAAATGATAAAAAATAATACAGAAAAGAAATGAGTTCAGCATATATACAAAGATAGACAAGGATGTAAATTAATACAAATCTTCTCACCAGATCTATTCAACCTATCAACTATTCTGAGAGCTTTGGAAGTCATGTCAGGATTCGTCATTGGTGGCCACAATCTGAACAATATAAGATTTGCAGATGATACAGTACTGATAGCAAACACGGAAAGGAAACTACAAGACTTCCTACAGAAGGTAGCTGAAGAAAGTGGAAAAAAAAGTACTACATATAAACTATAAGAAAACTGAATGCATGATCATCAGTAAAAAGAACTACAGATGAAGATACTAAAATCAAACAGGTCCAGAAATTTAAGTACCTGGGAATTGTTCTAACAGAGAACAGCAGTGTGACACTGAGATTCAAAGGTGAATTGGTATGCCAAGGATATATTCCAGAAGAAGAGTAGTGTACTGAGAGACAGGAAAATTTTGCTGGAAACAAAGAAGAGAAGATTGAATTGTTATGTGATTTCTATTCTTCAATATGGCAGCAAATACTAGACAATCTTACTAGAGATAAAGGGAAGACATGAAGTAACTGAAATATTAGATATAAGTTTTTCTGAAAGGCAAAAGTTACATACGTCTCCTTTTCTATCATAATATTTGGTTTTAGTGTTGATATTCTAGGTAATATTTGGGTTCTTGTTATTGTTTTTAATTTCCAATATGAAGCAATCTCAATGTGTAATGCTCCTTATGCCAATGACATTTCCACCAAATTTCTCTACAACATATATATACTAGTTCAAATGTCTAACAGCCAAATTGTATCATCTGCATAAAGTCGTGCTTTTGCTTTATTTACTGTTGTTTAAACACATGTGATTGTGAAAGTAAAATTTCCACATGTTAGCTGTTGATCCAATAAAAAAATTTGACATCATCATCATTTGAATGAATGAATATAAACAATACAATACAGATGCCTCTTTCTTTCTCTCTCCCTTATTTTTCCCCTTTCTTCCTTTCCCTCACAAATATTGCTGTTTATAATTATGAATTATGCTCCTTTGATTTCAGCTCCCTACATTTTAATATATTAAAATTTAAATTTAAAGAAGGAAATTACTGGAAAGTAATTGAAACTCACCTGAAGCAAGCTCAATGTATAATGCACCTTATGCCAATGACATTTCCACCAAACTTCTCTACGACATATATATACTAGTTCAAATGTCTAACAGCAAAATTGTATCATCTGCATAAAGTCGTGCTTTTGCTTTATTTACTGTTGTTTAAACACATGTGATTGTGAAAGTAAAATTTCCACATGTTAGCTGTTGATTCAATAAAAAAATTTGACATCATCATCATTTGAATGAATGAATATAAACAATACAATACCTTGGCCATTCAGTGAGCAGGTCTTATTTTTTCAGTAGTTGCAATTATTTTGAGATTGGTCATTATTATTAGTAATAAAGTAACTGACATCTGATATGTCCCGGGATGGGATATATATCAACACGAGGTAGTTAAGTGGTTTAGGCAAATGTAACTGAGTAGGTCAGTCTAGTATGTAGATGTAATTGTTGTATGCAGTATTCTGAGATGTAGGCATAGTCAATAACTGTAATCCAATAGCAGTAGACCAATAGACCTCTAGTTGAAGATCTCTAGATATCTCTCACTTACTCTGGACATCCTTTCCTTTATCATTATTTATGGCTGACATCAGCCAATCACATTTCAGTGAGGGGGAACCAAGGTGTATACATATTCATTATCTATTCATTACATCAATATCATTCAGGTGAGCAAAATATTTTTTTGATATCATAATATTATGTTGGGAAATATATTTATTTATGTTCCTAATGCAACTATAACTGACTTTAACATTCATTTTGTTGAAATTTTCTTTTAATGTGGGTGAAAGATAGAAATGTTTGTGAATAAAATTTAGGAAAAATTTTCTAATCTTTGTTTGGACATTAGGACTGAGGGGTGGGTTAAACCAAATAAGGTTACGTCTACATGGTTTCTGTTTATTTTTGCCTACTTTGTTTTTAGCAGAGTATTATAAACTAGTGTGGACTTTATTTTTTTCTAAAGCATTAATGTATTAATTTTGTAGTTGTCAAAAACTTCTTTATTGCTAGAGTTGCTACTTTAACAAAATTGTATTGATTTATGTAGGTTATTAATAATTCTATGGTGGTGATTTGATTCCCTATTGATATATATACAACTATGTGAGTCTTTAGCATACGATTTGTACCACCCATTGTTCAGGTTGAAGGTAAGATCTAAAAAGTTTACGAGTTTAGCATTAGTAATGGTAGTTATATTTAATTTGTGGTTTTTTAAAAATTTAATTAGATCCTTTCTAAGTCTGTCTGTTTTTGTGGACTAGTTTTACAAAGAATGATTAATCTGTCATCCTGATAAAATCTGGTGTTACTAAAAATGGAAAATGTGCCTAGGATTCGCGTCAAAAATAAGCAGACCCTGTCAAAGAAATTTGAGATGTCCATTGCTAGAGCCTTGGTTTCACGGTTCTTATTTAGAGCATGATAGACTCTTTCTACAATTCATGACAGTATATCAGCAGTTGATCTGGAGAGAGGAAAGTTGCCTGAGAAATGCCCTGTGATAAGAAATTTTGAGCATATTCAGCATTGATTAGTGCTGCTATAAGCTTGCCAAAAAGAGGTTAGAAGGCTGATAAGCTAATAGTTTTAAGAATTGGATGGCTAAACAGATTTTTTTGAAAACTGGAGCAACAGGTGATGATTTTGAGCAGGAGACAGCATGGCATTTATTGTACATTTTAGTGGGAAGAGGAGCCAGTTCAGGAGCACATTTCTAAACGACTATAAAAGAGATGCCATTGGATTCATGTGCTTTGTTGTGATGTAGGTTAGAGACAATAGCAGAAACCATGGAAAGGGTTATATGTATATCACTCAACAGAAACTCAGTTCTAGGAGAAGGTTAGGTGAGGATATGCCAGATAAATGAAAAGTAGGGTTTGAGGAGAACTTACATGCAAAGCATTCAGTTTTATCAGCAGAGGATGGTAACCCTCCAGATTGATTGAAGAGGGGGTAGAATAGAGACCTTACACTTATTTAATACCCTATTACATAGCGGACAGGAATTAAGAGAGCCAAAGTTGTTACACAGTGCCTTATTCTCTCAGCAAACAGTGACTTGCTTACATTTATTATGAGCAGCAATGAATGTTGTGATTAGAGCTGTTACGCTGGTATAGCTGGATCTTATGTGCTATAGTGCCTGAGCATTTGATGTGAAGCATGGAGTGGATTGAAGTTTCACTTTGTATTTTCAAGGACTGATTAAAGTATCTTTGCTGGCTTTGACTCAAGAAGAAATCTCAGTGGCATAATTGAGAGGCTGAAGATGCTGGTTCATGAAGCATCACAGAAAATCACAGTGAGTCCCAATCAGCATGCTCATAATAAAGAGGTCTTATGGATTCCTGTTTAATAGATGAGTGAAATATCAATAGCTGCCACAGAGTTGTCAGAGTTACCGAGAGGGCAATATTACAAAGCTCAGTAACAGCAAGGAGAGGAGGTAAGAATAAAATCAAGTAAACACGCTTGTTGCTCAGTTTTGCTAAAGAAATGAGTAGGGAAACCCATGACTTGAGTAAGGGATTGGGTAATGGAAAATTTGCATCAGAGATCTGTTAGGGTTACTTAAAGAAAACTGTCTCAAATCTTTTGATTTATACTATTTATACTCGTTTGCGCTTTATTTATTAGAAAGAAACCATTTTAAACTTTCATCTTTCTAAAGAATATTAGTTTGTAGACAGTGGGATATTGCCAACTATTCAGATACTACATGGTACTTGAAAATGACTGGGACGGTCAAAAGTGCTTGAACAAACCAACAAAACAAAGATGAAATTCAGGCAGTTTATCCAGAATTTCAATCCCAATGTATAACACTTTATTCAAAAACTTGGAAAAATACAATAAAAATTAAAGCAACAGATCTTGTCAGTTATAGTTGATGAAACGTTGATAAATATTTGCCACCTATAAACACTATTTTCATTTTAAAACCATTCCTATGCAAATTCATCTGTTTGGGTATAGATTCTTGTATAAAAGTTCAGTGATTAAAAAAAAAAAAAAGACAAGAAACTGCTTGGAGGTGTAAGGTGTTTTTGCTATCCAATGCTTAATTACTTCAGAAAACATTTTTTGAAAGAAGTGTTTCTGTTGTTTTGAAATTGATGCAAACTCATTATCTCTTTCTTTTATGAGAGGGTGCTTTGTCATTTGTATATTTTTGCAAATAACAAATGAATACACACATGGTATAAGGAGATACAAACTGTGTGCATCTATTGATCCAAAAAAGGTGACAATGTATTTGTGCCGAAAATGATTAATTTGGTTTGATGGTGGAAATGACAACAAAAGACGTTTGAGTGAAGTGGTCTGAGATGAAGTTGTATAAATGGATGGACGTTAGTTTGTTTCTGTATGTGTGATTGTAGCCGTAGCGACACTCAGCCATGTCTGGTGCAATGTCAACTCATAAACACAGCTGATACTCACCACAACTTAGGATTGTTAGAATTATCAGGTGGTTATCAGAAGGTGGATTTGTGGAAGAATAAAACTATAACCTTTTGCATGTTTGAATAGAAATTTATTAATAGAACAGAATAACATGAATTGGTAGAAGTTAAACATTCAATGAGAAAATGTAGTATGTACGCAGGAACATATGTGTGGAAGTATGTATGTATGAGTGTTATCGTTGGGTAGGAATGTCTTTGAAGTTATTGTTCAGTCTTAAAATTTTCCATTTGTTTATCAAGTATAAGAAGAGGCAGATGGGTGAACGGTGAAAAGGAAAGAGGTGAGGAAGATAGAGATAATAGCAATCGCTTGACGTTTGTCATGGACATGTTAATAAGCTCACCTTTTTCTCTCTGGTGACAGGCAAACTTGCCCGTTTTTATTTTGTTTGTGGGGCTTGAAAAGTTCATTTGGGAATTCACTTCTAGATGTGATTCAGGTCTTTTCATTGGGCAATGAACAAACTTCACGTCAACTTGCAAAAAGTTCCATAAAAGAATTTGTTTCTAAGAATTGAAGATTATTTGAATTTTGTTTTTAGATATTTCCTAATTTTCTATTGGCCAAAATCATTTTGCATCAAGGTGTGAAATTTCACGAGTTTTGTTTTGCATTCACTTTTGCATGTGTGCTAAGCAAAGTTTGTTAATTCGAGTCTTCTTAATTTTTAACAAAATGAATGAGTCAGTGCTTAGCATTTGAATTTTAAATCTAGATCTTGTTTTGTTCACTATGGTATCAGGGTGAATAGTAATAAGGGCATGGTAAAATGACACCAGTGAAAAGAAATGATCAAACCAGCCGATAACCACAACTAAGTTTCTGATTATGCAGCTATTTCAGCCCTAAAATGCATTGGCAATGTTAAGAGAAAAGCAGCAGGAACAAAATATAAACCTAACTGCAGTAGCAAGCCTAAAGATCAGAACAATGTTAAGAAAAAGTTTAAATATGAAATAACTTTATTTTAAAGCTTCATAGAACATTTTATCAAGTGAAAATAAGGATATAAAGGTAAATTAAATAATGCCGAAATATAATGCTCAATAAACTTATTTTGATAATGCTATAAAAAAATTATATAACATTTAAAAAAAATAGAGGATCAAAAAAACAGAACGATTAACAAAATCATAATATTATTAGGGATACATCATATCCAAATGAAAATAGCATTCATAATTCATTAGTACTTGATGTGTAAACCTTTACTTTGAATAACAGCTTGACATCTTTTGCTACATGAGTGAATTAATGTCTTGCATTCGTTAACAGATATTTTCTCCCATTCTCCTTTCAAATTATTCCATTGTTCTTCGACATTTGTTGGATTCTTTTCCTTAGCTGTTTCATTTAGTAACTTCCAAAGATTCTCAATAGGATTCATGTCTGTGATTTGAACAGACCACCCCACAGCAATAACATCCTCCACAGAAAGAAATGTCTTCACATACTTTGCTGTGTGACATGGTGCGTTATCTTGCATAAATATAGCTTGTTGATTAATTGCAGTTCTCAAATTAGGTACAACATGTTTCTTCAGTATCTCCTTGTATACAGTTGCATAAATTTTAATGTGTAGCCTAACAAGAGGTCCCGTACAAGCAGCTGAAGTCATGCCAAACACCATCACACTTCTTCCTCCAAATTTAATGCTGCTTTTAGTGCACTGAAGCAAATATCGTTCCTGTCACAACTGAACACATGAAACTTTGACTCATCGCTGAAATGAACACAATCCCACTGTTCTTTTGTCCATATGACTTGTTCAGTGGCAAATTTCAATTGGCTCATTTGATTCTTTTTAGAAATGTAAGGCTTCATAGAGGCTACTTGACTGTACATATTTATTTATTAAGTCTTCGGGAAATAAAGTGCCTTGATATTTTAATGCCAGGTTTAGTATTAACTCTTTTAGAGATAGTGGTTGCTGTTGCAAATCGATCCTTTTTTCATTCCTTACCAATCCATCCCTTGCAGTAGTTTTCCTAGGCCTGCCAGGTGGTTTCTTGGCTTTCACATGACCAAGTTTTCTCAAGTTTTCTTAAAATACTATGAATAACACTTTTAGATTTCCCCACACTCTTTGAAAATATCCCCAATCAAGAGTTTATCTTCATTACGTAACTTGACTATCAGTTTTCTAAATTCCAATGACGTTACAGATTTTTTTGCCATGTTTACAATGCAAGAGCCAGTAAAGAGCCAGTGTAATTTAGTAAAATACCTGATTTTATATTCTTACCCTAAAAAATTTTCAATAATGCAAAATAATTATTAAATTCTATGGATTTATTTAATCGTTCTGATGCTTTTGATCATCTATTTTTCTCAAATGTTATATAATTTTTCTTATAACTTTATCAAAATAAGTTTATTGATCTTTATATTTTGGAATTATGTAATTTAACTTTATATCCTTTTTTCTTCCTTGATAAAATATTCTTTAAAGCTTTAAAATAAAAAGTTATTTCATATTTTTTCTTAACATCATTCTGATCTTTCTGCTCGTTACTGTATATTTACAGCAATAACGTGGTTGACTTATCAGGTGAAGCAAAGTTTGGAGGTGAGTTCTGCCATAAATGAGAAAATAACTTCATGTCAAACATAACAGAACTCCCTACATTTAATAAATCAGAATATTGAGAAATCTGACAATGTGTTACTTCAAGTGAGGACATAATAAGAGAAATATATATAACCAAAATTCAAAACAATATTAACGAGTATCAGAAACAAAAAACATAATCTGAAATTCACTGGAAAATAGAAAATTACTGCAGCTCTCAAGCCCCAAACCAACATTTTTTGCTAATAGTTTTTGAGTCGGTTAAGTGCCGTAAGTGATACACTCTTTGGTGATCATGTCTCAAAAGAGACATGACCGACTGGGCAGAAAATTTTCCTGCAGTAGGTTGCCCTTACTTTATGTAGTAGACTGGTTACCAACCAAGGCTAGAGAACCAAATCTTTACTGCCATTTAACCCATAGCTAAAGGGAGAAGTGATGGATTAATACCTTTCTTAAGGATATTTGCACATAAGTGAATGCAATGGATTCAACTAAAATTTGAACTCGGCTCTCTGGTTTCTCATTCTGAGCCTATATCCACTGCACCACAATACACACAATAGTATTATATTTGGATAAAGTTATAAGAAAAATTATATAACATTTGGAAAAAATAAATGATCAAAAACATCAGAATGATTAAATAAATCCATAGAATTTAATAATTATTTTGCATTATTGAAAATTTTTAGGGTAAGAATATAAAATCAGGTATTTTATTAAATTACTCCGGCTCTTTACTGACTTTTGCATTGTAAACATGGTGAAAAATTCTGTGACGTCATTGGAACTTAGAAAACTGATAGTCAAGTTATGTAATGAATATAAAGTCTCGATTGGGGATATTTCAAAGAGTGTGGGGAAAGCTAAAAGTGTTATTCATAGTATTTTAAGAAAACTCATGTGAAGCCAAGAAACCACCTGGCAGGCCTAGGAAAATTACTGCAAAGGAAGACAGATGGCTTGGTAAAGAATAAAAAAAAGGATTGATTTGGGACAGCAACCGCTATCACTAAAAGAGCTAATGCTAACCTTGGCATTAAAATATCAAGGCACACTATTTCCGGAAGACTTCATGAAATAAATCTGAACGGTCGAGTAGCCTCTATGAAGCCTTACATTTCTAAAAAGAATCAAATGAGCTGATTGAAATTTGCCATTGAACATGTCATATGGACAGAAGAACAGTGGGATTGTGTTCATTTCAGCGATGTGTCAAATTTTAACCTGTTTGGTTGTGATGGGAGAAGGTTCGTTCGACGCAGTCCTAAGGAACGATATTTGCCACAGTGCACTAAAAGCAGCATTAAATTTGGAGAAGGAAGTGTGAAGGTGTTTAGCATGATTTCTTGTTAGGCTACACAGTAAAATTAACGCAACTGTATCAAAAACATCAGAACGATTAAATAAATCTATAAAATTTAATAATTATTTTGCATTATTGAAATTTTTTTTAGGGCAAGAATATAAAATTGGATATTTTATTAAATTACACTGGCTCTTTACTGGCTCTTGCATTTTAAACATTTTAAACATGGCGAAAAAATATGTGACGTCATTAGAACTTAAAAAACTGATAGTCAAGTTATGTAATGAATATAAAGTCTCGATTGGGGATATTTCAAAGAGTGTGGGGAAAGCTAAAAGTGTTATTCATAATATTTTAAGAAAACTTGAGGAGACTGGGTCATGTAAAGCCAAGAAACCACCTGGCAGGATTAAGAAAACTACTGCAAGGGATGGATTGGTAAGGAATGAACAAAAGGATCGATTTGCAACAGCAATTTTTGATAAAGACTAGCTGTCTTAAAATCTGTTGATTTATACTTCCCTCATTTGTGATATCTTTATTAGAAAAGAACTCCTTTCAATAAACTTTTTTTTTTTCCTATTTTTTTTACACTTGGGTTACTTTTGCTGGTGCCATTTTATGATGCTATGATTAACTAATTTTGTGATAACACATGGTAATGGTAATATTAGCCGTTTTCCGACATTTCTGGGCTGAGCAACCAGTACTGCTTTCAATTGAAATTTATAAAATCTTACTCTTAAAACAATTTTTCTGTAGGAAAACAGATTTCTCAAGTCTAGTTGTTTTTATAGCTCTTTCCAATATTGATGGGGGGGTTTCCTTCCAAATCATTAACATTTTGGTTATATAATTATTTTCCTTTTGAATTATATGTGCTATTTATTTTAGTTGTTTGTAGTTCTAAAGTGATGTGGATTCTGTTATTTGGTATAACTCTTTGTTAATGATTATGTAGCACCAGTCCACAATATAGAAATAGGGATGATTTTTGCCAAGACCTTTAAGCTTTACTCACTCAAAACCTTTTTTCCCAATTGATCTTAGGAAATGATAGTGCACAGCTGATAGTTCATTCCAGCACATAATTTATAAAAACATCCAAGTGTTTTTCATTATGGAAAAAATAAGGCATAATGACAATACTATATGAAACAATAAATGGACAAAATTTTATATACCAAAGAAAAACTTGTAAGAATGTACAAGTAAATCATTTACAAATAGATATATATATTTATTCACCATGCATATGTGTAAGTATAAATGTTCTTTGATGCATTTTATCCCCCTAAAATTCACTCAGTACAATACTTGAGCTATTTTTTTATTTTTTTTTATTTTTTTTTTTAATTGTATCGCTCTGAGCAAGGCGGTAACACCACTGATGTGCAGGGGGCTATGTAAGAGTGAAAAGATAAAGCCGGAAACCACATGCTAAACAGGGAACAAGGGATGAGCCTCTTAAATTGTTCAATAGATGTGGGTGGAGTGTGAACCGGGCCATAGATAGATCTATCTACTCCAACTGAAAAAAAAAACAAAAAACAAAGTGAGAAGATTGGAAAAGAGAAAACTGGAAACCACATCCTAAACAGGAAACAAGGGATGAGCCTCTTAACCTGTTCAATAGAAGTGGGTAGAGTGTGAACTGGGCGATAGATAGATCTATCTACTCCAATTAAAGGTAAAGGTAAATTTAAGGTAAATAGTTAATTTTAAAATGATTATGATGAATGAGGTAGAATCTATATCTATAAAAATGACAAGGGTGGACATTGTGTAAATATTTGTTTGTTTGATAGATTTGACTTAGCGCCTGCATTTGACTCGACGGGAATTGCACTCAGATGTAGATCAAAATTTTAGAATACTAAAGAGATCTTAAAATTTTTCAGAAAGCCAAAATTAGGGGTATTAAAATATATATTACCACACCACAAAGTCAAGCATAAGTTTTGGTATTGATTATAACATAGAATCGATCACCCCACTTTATATTATCTATATATGTTTCCCCTCCCCCTCCCATAGCTTCCCTCCAGTTATGGATTAAATAACAAGGGTAGGACTTGGGGACCCTGCCCTTAAAAACAAATTCCAATGAATCTTGATACTCGAAAAAAAAAATGTATTACTAGACACAAAACTTATATAAAAACAACAATAAATTGTTGAAAGAAAAAGGTATTAACAGCAATAAATAAATAAAAATGTAGTTGGCAATAAATGACCCACCGGGGTTGATTTACCATAAAAACAAAACTACCAACCAACCAACCAACCAACATTTGTAATATGAAAGTGATGGAAATGATTCAACTCTATGGAAGTAGCATGTTTCTCCTGGAAGTAAATTTCTGAACTGGTGGAACATTTGGCATGGAAACAGTAATCAGCTTGCAATGTTGCATCTGCAAGAAAGAGGCTGCAGATTAGAGAATAAGCTTTCCCTTATAAAAGTCAGTCAGTTAAGTCCCATACGTGATACACGCTTGGGCGATCATGTTTCGAAAGAGACATGACTGACTGGGCAGAAGATTATCCTGCAGTAGGTTGCCATTGCTTTCTGCAGCAGGCTGGTTGCCGACCAAGGCTATAGAATCCAATCTGTCCTGTTATTTAACCCATAACTGGAGGGAAGAGATGGATTAATACCTTTCCCAAGGGTATTTGCGTGTAAAAGTACATAAATGAAAGTAAGTAAATATTGAGCACCTTCAGTCTATATATGGTGGCAATATTCCATTTATACATGTGTAGACTATGATATGCATATTTGAACACATTAAAATTATTTAAAGATAGGTGGCTTATGGCCATATCACATCGAAACACCATTCTCATACAATCTTCAAAGTTAAGCAATGCCAAGCCTGGTAGTATCTACATAGGTAACCGAGTGTTGTAAGCTTGGATGTGTAGATTTTATGATTCATGGCTATGTCAGGTTGAAACACTGGTTTTCATGCAATCCTTAAAGTTAAGCAATGTTGAGCCTGGTTAGTAACTAGATGGGTAATCACTTTTGAATACCTGGTGCTGTAAGCTTGGATGTATGGGTGGTTCAATAGATAATGGCTAAGAATTGAAAACTGGAAAGCCTAATTCAGATTCTAGTCATGTTCATTATATTTATTTACATGCCTATATCCTTGGGAAAGGCATGAATCCACTTCTTCTCTCCTCTTTAGCTATGGGTTGATTAGTAAGACTCGTTTGAGTAAATCATTATTATCTCCAAAAGATTTGTAAAATAAAAATATTTTCTAGTTTTAAATAGGTTGAAAAAAAGCAACAAACTCAGATAAAAAGACAAATCAATTGATATGCATATATGCAAGAGAGACAGAAGGAAATATATATTTTGCTCACTACTGGTGTGAGCAATAGGAAATTTATTGTTCCAGATTTGCATGACTAGGGTTTTGCCTGGGTATCAAAAATCTACTGGCTGTCTCAGAAGAGAGTTTTTTTGTTTAAGGCTCCTGGAGTGTTCTTGATTGATTAAAATTGTGTTGAAAAATGAAATTTCTTTCCTCAGAATAATTGTTTTCATTGTTCCCCAAATTGATTGCCAGAGTATGAATGTCTGGTACAAAAAACTTGATATTTTCATTACATATTGTTATATTTTGTATTTCTTTGTATGTTGTAGTAGTCAGAATACAGCTCATTGTGTTCTTTGTGATGACAGGGTTATTTTCCTCATTCACTTATCTAGTTATTCTCTATTTATACTTGTCTACTAATTTGCATATTATAATTATACCCAATATTGCTGATTACATTGTGCAATGCGTTTTGTATGTGGCTAACAACTGTTATTTCCTATTTGCTTATACCTAGAAATTTGGAAATCTGATGCAGATAGGGATATTAGCATTAAAACAAAAGTCAATATCTACAAGGCCTGTGGTCTGACATCCTTGCTGTACTTCTCTGAAGTTTGGACAACACAAAGAAAACATATCAAATGGCTGGAGAGATTCCATCAGAAATGCCTTAAATGCATCCTCAATGTTGAATAACCATCGCAATGCATCAGACACTGATGTCCTTTGAAGGATTGGAACATTGAGTATTAAAGGTATGATAATACTGAGTCAAATGGGTTGGGCTAGCCACATCATAAGAATGAAGGATACTAGAATTCCCAAAAAGGATTCTGATGGAGAATTATTGGTAGGGAAGCAAGTAAAATATAAGCTGAGGAAAAGATTCAAGGACTGTGTCAGGGATAAATTGAAAGCAGTTCATCTGGATGTTAAGAACTTGGAAATTGACACAAGTAATTGAGTTGAATGCAGACACTCTGCCAAGAATGGATGATGTGCCTTCAAGGTTGAATGCCTCTAACATGTTCAGCTGAAATTTGAAATTAGGATGGGTACCACCAAAGAGTTATTTGATGAGAGCATATCAAATTATAAATGCCATATCTGTAGGTGCATCTTACTGTTGATAACAGGCTTCATAAATCACCTGAATGTCCACAATAGGAACTTTAAACAATCAAGGAAGATAAACTTACATCTGCATCCGGCAAGCAATATATTCATTTTCTGCAACAAGATTTGTAAATTTGTATCTGGCCTGAAGAGACACATGGTGGTAGATGTGAAAGAGATAAAGCATTTAACCCAGCCAAGATTACAAAGTTCTTATGTCATATATACAAGAAACCAATGACGTTGAATGGTGATCTCAAGAGTCACCTGTGAGCACACATTCAAGTAGAGAAGTGGAAAGAATTTGTTTCTGAGAACTGAAGATTATTTGAATTCTATTTTTAGATGTTTCCTAGCTTTCTATTGGCCGAAATACATAATGCATCAAAGTGTGAAATTTTTCAAGTTTTGTTTTGGGTTTGCTTTTGCGTGTGAGCTAGGTAAAGTTTGTAAATTTGAGTCTTTTTAATTTTCTAACAAAATCAATGAGTCAGTGCTTAGCATTTGAATCTTAAATCTAGATCATGTTTTGTTCATTAAAATTCCAAAGTGGTATTCATTTATTCAAATATTACATAAAACAATCACAAAAGTTTAGTAGTTTTTACAAATAATGCTTATACTGTAAATTACATTCATGAATCAGCTCCCAAATATAGTCTCATCATGTTTTCAGTACACAAACCTTGTTAGTGGTACTTCTAGTCCTGTATATCCTGTTAAAAGTGCTTACTTTGATCCTTTGAGTACATCCCAATGTTCTCTTTTATCAAGATGAGCATCAAGGATATGAACTTTGGGGGACATCCTGCAGCCTATTGCAGATTCCTTATCTAGAGGTCCTGGGTATGACGAGAAACTGCATCCGACAGCAATGCTTCTGATTGGGAGGTTTTGAGGAGCATAGAACCACCTCTTTTTGATGTTTCCAGGTCCACCCTGGGTCAGGGTGCTAGAACCTGTTAGGTTCCAAGCTATGGGCAAATAGTTTACCTTCCCAAACTGGGGTCAAAACACTAGGAAAATATAAAAATAGATTTTATAGTAAAAATTCCAGGAATACATTTTTGGGGAAATGTTTTTAGGTGCTGACGGCTTTTCCCCCTTCAAATTTATCCAAAATAGCATTGTTTCTGTGCAAAAGTATATGCTGAACTCAAATCAACAATTAGTTATTGAGAAACTTACCTTTTTTGCTTTGAAAGTCCATAAAAAAACAAACTATATCTCGCACTTTTTTCTCCTGTAACTCTCACGAAGTCATGTAATTAACTACAGAATGATGTTCTACATAGGCAGAATTTTCTGTCGAATTTTGGTCATTTTTCTTCCTTTACTAAAACTGCCGGCGATGTACTTCCTGTTATGAAAGTAACAAGCGTAGAAATACAGTAGAGCATTAATTTTATTACCGGAAGTACATCGCCGGAAGTATCAGTAAATGAAGAAAAATCAAGCAAAAATCTGCCAAAATTCATTGCATTACGTAGTACATCATTCTGCAGTTAATTACATGACTTCGTGAGAGTTACGGGAGAGAAAAAGTGCGAGATATAGTTTGTTGTTTTATGGACATTTAGATAGAAAAAGGTAAGTTTCTTCAATAACTAACAGTTGATTTGAGTTCAGCATATACATTTGCACAGAGATAATGCTATTTTGGATAAATTTGAAGGGGAAAAGTGTCGGGACTTACAACGAAAATTTACCCATTTTTTAAGGAAAACAATATTACCAGCAATAAATTTTTTGAGGGAAGAAAAATTACCAGCAAGACATTTTTTAAAGAAAAAAATGTTACCAATAATGTTTTTGAAGGAAAACTATTACCAACAATAAACTTTTGAAGGTAAAAAATACCAGACAATCAACTTGAATGACTTTTTCAAAAATACAAAACCAGCAGACAATACAAGAAAAAATAACTTTTTCATGAAAATCTGACTAAATCAACCTTATGACTACAACTGAACATTTTTATAAAAATATCCTAAAAACCTATCATTTTTAGCTTTAAATAACCTACAGAGATTGATATGCAATTAAACAAAACTCAAACTCTAAAATCTAGAGCTGTGACAAATTGTTTCATGAGGCACAATTTTAAGTGCAGTCAGGAAAACAATTCTTGAAATTTCTTTGAAATTCTCTTTCAGCAATACAGTGCTGAATCTGTCTGGAATGTGATGGCAAATAGGTTAGTTTTAAACCGTGGATATCCAGGTTAGAAAAGCAAAGTTAGTTCCTCTACTTTCTACACAAAAGCAATTAAGAAATAACTCTGGCCCAAACCAAAAAAAAGTCAAAATTTTGTTACAGTGTTATATTTCCCAATGTATGCTGGTCTACAGCTACATCATGTTGAAAGAGTTAAGCAATATCAAGCCTGGTCACTACCTAGATGGTCTGGTGCTCAACCTGTATATCTAGAGGTTCCTGATAAAATCCAAAACAAGACTTTGCAATCTTAATGGTCTTGTCTTGGCATCTCAGCTTCAGTCTCTTGTTCACCATCATAATTTGGCTTCCCCGTGCCTTTTATATAAATACTTTCATGGTAATTGTTCAGATGAACTCTTCAGTACAGTAATTAGACTTTATGAACTTAATCACAGTGCTAGATTGGTGATAAGGTCTCATCAATTCATAGTTGAATTGATTAGATGGAATTGTAAGTTCTATACCATCAGTTTCTTCAATTGCACTTCTCACTTGTGGAACTCTGTTCTAGTTTCAATCTTTCAAGACAACTTTGATTTTCAAAAATTTGAATTCAATATCAGTTGTTATCTGCTTTTGTCCTGATTACACTTCTATTCTTACTTTTTAAGGACTTGCAGCCAAATCATGTTCAATACCATCACCAAAGTTAAGCAACATTAAGCTTGGTCAGTATCTGGATGGGTAACTGTTTAGGAATGCCAGGTGCTTTGTTTGAATGTGTGAGTGGTGTAATGAATAATATCTTGGAATTATTAATTAGTTTAATTTCCAGTTGGTTTTGTCAGATTAAGTTACTTGCAAAGATATGAACCCCTCCTGCTATGGATTAATTAGTAAGGCTTGTATCACTAAATCATTATCATCTAAAAATAAAAGAAAATTATTACAATCTAAAAATATTTTCTGGCTTTAAATAACCTGTAGATAAGCTGTAAAAAACAAGTCAATCAAATCCATCAAAGCAATCTATACTGTTTCAATAATGATCATTTTCCATTTATTCTTTCTATTGTATTTATTTAGACATGTATTTTTATTTTTAATTTGTCAGATAATAGCTTCTAATTCTTTTTATCATTGTTATTTTTACAGATAAATATTTTTGAGAGTTTCGTCAAATGCTTGGACATCTTGCATTTAGTTAAAAGCATTTGTTCAAAGCTTTTATGCTAAGATCAAGTGACGTAGATTCACCTGGACAGCCCATTGAAATGGCTTACTTCCCCAAAGTACTCTTTTGTCAAACAGTGTTAACAACAGATAGATGAGCATATTCTATTTTTTTTTTAGTATTTGTCTATATTTCTGAGATGAGGTAGTATTTACATTATTCGGACTATTGTCCTCTTTTTTGTTGCCATTTGGTCCATTGTATGCTCTAGCCTTCTTCAAGTGCTAGGAATTTCGAACCAATCACTGGGGTATATCATTCTAATTCCTTGCATAAAGCCTCGATTGGAAGTTATGAGTTATCTCCCTCTAACCCTGCATGTGTCTTTAAGGACACATAGCCCAGTGGATATAGATGTTGGTTAGTTCCTATGAATTGACCCAAAGAGTTGTGAGTTCATTACCAGGATACAGAAGTGGTGAACAAGTAACTTGCTGGGTTAGAGGGAGATAATTCATGACTTTCAATTGAAGCTTTATGAAGGAATGAGAATGATATGTCCCAGTGATTGTAATAAAGGGTTCAGTTAAAAATTCCTAGCACCTGAAGAAGGCTGGGGCATACAACGGGTGAAACATTGTACAAATGGCGACAAAGTTGAAACATTGTACAAATGGCGACAAAGTTGAGAACAATAGTTTGAATAATATAAATTTTCCTGATTAATAAATTATGAAAGTGTGCTTGGCAAGTTATAATTACATGTATCTAAATACAAATTAATTTACAGCCAAATTGGCTGTGGCATAGTAAGAACATTGGGGGATTGGAAAAGAGTTTATTTCAAATTTTCATTATATAAAAAGGAAGAAAACAAAACCTTTTTTAACAGTTTTTGACAGATAAAATGTTCCTCTACAGGACACTGGTTGGGGACATGAATATATTGGCTTAGAAATTGAAATTATTTACTCTTTTTTGAGTTGTCTTCACACTATGAAGTCAGTCAGTTAAGTGCCATATGTAATACATGCTTTGGGTGATCATGTCTCGAAAGAGACATGTCTGACTGGGCAGAAGATTATTCTGCAGTAGGTTGCCATTGCTTTCTTTGGTAGACTGGTTGCCAGCCAAGGCTATAGAACCCAATCTGTTCTATTCTTTAACCCATAACTGAAGAGAAGAGATGAATTAATACCTTTTCCGAGAGTAATTGTGCATAAGTGAATAAAATGAATTCAACATGGAATTTGAACTCGGCTCCCCAATTTGTCGTTCGGAGTTGATATCCACTGCACCACAATGCACATCTATGAAGACTAAGATGTAAAGAGTAAAAATATTATTGAGTTTGCTATTAGTCACTTTAATCAAATTTCATTTAAAATACTACTTTTATTATAAAATATTTACAATTTAAATGCAGAAGAAATAATAAAAATAACTTCAAAGAGACACACATTTCAGATTATAATCTTAACCTGTTAGCCAGTGATTGTTGCCAGGCAGAAAGGGAAATTTACCGTCATGATGCTGGTGTTCATTTAATTTTTGTTCAAATTGTGTGTATTTGTATGTTGGCATGTATCTATTAATGACATACCTTAAATATTTCTACAAAATTAAAAAAAAAGTAACTTTAAAATATAATTCTATTTATTACTGAAGGATTTCTGATAAGTTAAAAGAACAACTTAAAATTTTTAGTGTATAAAAAATTACCTTATTGTTCAATTTTGATTTTATTGTGCTGAACTGTGTAAGAGTTGTCCAGACTGAGTGGGAGTGGAACCCAAAATGTGGGTATGTGCTTTTATGTATTTAAGTCACTCATTTAGATATAATACATATATACATGCTGTTGGTCCCAATCCCCTACTTCATATTTATAGACAAATCCTACAGTGCATGCTGGGATTTTTTCTTAACCAATAAAAATAGACCATTTTTCAGTCTTATTTGCAATATACTTTTTTGTCTTAGGATGCTATCATGATTTGACTGTATTCCTTTTGCACTGCTGCCATTTATGGTCAGGTGCCCCTGCCGTTCTCCTCAGTGTTCTTGACAAGCTCCAAAGGAGAGTCTGTAATGTGATAGGTACTGATCGGGCTACTCGACTGCAGCCACTTTCCCATCGTCGAAATGTGGCCTCCCTCTGTCTCTTCTATAAATATTTTCATGGCTTCTGCTCGGATGAGCTTAAGTCACTGATGCCTCCTCAACAGGTGTTTACCCGTGCAACCAGACTGGCAACTGGGTCCCACCCATTCACAGTCAGGTTAGCCAAATGCAGACGACAATTCTACTCCTGCAGCTTCCTCTCTCGCACTTCCCGCCTGTGGAACTCACTCCCGTATTCTTGCTTTCCTGACGGCTACAACCTCCAGAAATTTAAATGCAAAGTTAATACTCATCTACTAACCACTGGACTCTAGCTCTCTCCCCTCCCCTGTATAACCTTCCCTTTCTCTCCTCCTATGTATCTGTCATCGCACCTTCTTTCTCAGCTTTCTATTGTTCCTTTCTAACTAGCTTGTACTCCTCACTCTTTTCTAATTAATCTTTTTACATTTATGTAACCCCCTGCACATCAGTGGCGTTTCCGCCTTGCTCGGGGTGAAATGATTAAAAAAAAAAAAAGAAAAAAACTGTAAGTTCTATATTAATAGTTTCTTATTTCCAGTGTTCTGACTGCCGTCCTTATATATATTGCCATATTCATGATATTTTGGCCATTCTGTACTCCGGCCTTCTTCAGGTAATTAGAATTTTAAACCAAACTCTTTATTTCAATCCATGGGATATATTGTTCTTGTTCCATGAGTCAAGCTACTTCTGGATCTCTTAGTTATCTGCCTTTAACTCAACTTTCTAAGTTTTGTTCACCACTGATGTAACCAGGTATTAAACTCACAATTCTTTGGGTCAAGTTACTGGATCTAACCACTGGGCCATGTGTCATTGAGGATATGGCAATGCAAATGAGGACAACAGTCCAAGCAATGTAAATAATTACAATACCTCATCTCAGAAATATAAACAAATAATATTCTTTTCTCACACCTCTTTCTTATGGAACTCTCTTCTGGTTCCATGCTTTCTAATTAACTCTAATCTTAAAAAATTTAAATGCAATGTCAATCACTCTCTACTGTCTTTCTGATTATTCTTCTATTTTTTCACTCACTAGTAATGTTTCTGTTTTCTATTCTTTCACATGCAGTAACCTCTTGTGGATTAGTGGATTTACTGTCGTGAATAGGGTTAGAAAAAAAAGCTTGTTGAAAACAGCCCTGTTCAAATTTGTACATGTTTCTAATTATTGGATGTAAAAGTTGCCACACGTTTAACTATAAGCTTTTGTTCATTATAGAAGAAATAAAATATAAAATCCCTCATAAAATTCCTTGTTTTCTTTTCCCCTTACAATGTCTTGCATCTTAATAGCTATATTGCCTTACTTTTGAAGGAAATGATTAAAAAAAAGCACTTTTATAATGGTTATGTTTAATGTTTTCAGTTAGAAAAAAAAGCTTGTTGAAAACAGCCCTGTTCAAATTTGTACATGTTTCTAATTATTGGATGTAAAAGTTGCCACATGTTTAACTATAAGCTTTTGTTCATTACAGAAGAAATAAAATATAAAATCATTAACTTTTCATTTGGCATGCCTATTTCCAAGTGCCTTTTCTATAAATATTTTTATAGTAATTATTTTGATGAACTTTTCTATTTGATAGCTAGACTCAACAAATTTAAGTGCAGTGCTAGATTGGCAGCTAGGTCTTAGCATTTTACTGTTGAAATAGCTAGATGTAACTCTAAGTTCTATGCTAACAGTTTCTTCTATCACACTTCTAACTAAGGAAATAATTTGTGGCTCCTTGCTTTTCAGTCAATTTTGATCTTCAAAAATTATAATTCAGTGTTAATCATTATTTACGGGCTTCTTAATTCTTGTTCTTTTATTGTGCTCTCTCCTTAGTATTGTTTTCTTTTCTCCCTTACAATGTTTTGCATCTTAATGGCTATATTGCCTTACTTTTGAAGGAAATGATTAAAAAAAAAAAAGCACTTTCATAATGGTTATGTTTAATGTTAACACTATATGAATTATGGTCAATAAAATTTAAATTGCTTAGTTTTCTGTCGCCATTTGCCACAATAACCAATTTAAAAGTAAAAATTCAAATTCCGTTCAGTATAATATAGGTTATGTTATTCTCTTTTCCATCTGACAGTCTTTAAGATGAGTTTATGTTGTCCATCAATAACCAATTTCCCAAAGTGGTTGGATTAACAGTGTACTATCCGCATTTAGAAAATATTAGGTGACATTTCTCTCCTGTCAGCTTTAACATCTCTAAGATTTGTTCATGCCCAGACAGGTCAGTTCATAAATATTCTTATCAAATTCTGCTTCTCTCTTTCACGGCAAATCAATGAAATCTTCAATGTGCTGAACTTCTTTTTCGCTGACTTCTAGACACATTAATCTCCTGAGTGAATAAACGACAAGGATTCTCTTTGAGAAACGACATAGATGTTGACAAAATAAATCAATAAATCACAGGATCAAAAAACATTTGTTAAATATGTATAAAGTAATTGTCTGGTGATAGACATGTAGAAAGAAGATCCATCGTTCAGCTAATCAGACTGTATTAATAGCAAAAAGATGTCACAAAAAGCAAACATCCTGAAAGATAAACATTATTTTTTCTGTCTGTAAATTCTGTGATGAGAACTATTTAAATGCAGACTATTACCCTCATCTTTGTTGTTGTTATCACCTGATTGCATTCTGTATGAATTTTTGGGATGAGGAGTTATCATTATTTACTCTATTTAAATGCAGACTATTACCCTCATCTTTGTTGTTGTTATCACCTGATTGCATTCTGTATGAATTTTTGGGATGAGGAGTTATCATTATTTACTCTATTTAAATGCAGACTATTACCCTCATCTTTGTTGTTGTTATCACCTGATTGCATTCTGTATGGATTTCTGGGATGAGGAGTTATCATTATTTACTCTATTTAAATGCAGACTATTACCCTCATCTTTGTTGTTGTTATCACCTGATTGCATTCTGTATGAATTTTTGGGATGAGGAGTTATCACCTGATTGCATTCTGTATGGATTTCTGGGATGAGGAGTTATCATTATTTACTCTATTTAAATGCAGACTATTACCCTCATCTTTGTTGTTGTTATCACCTGATTGCATTCTGTATGAATTTTTGGGATGAGGAGTTATCATTATTTACTCTATTTAAATGCAGACTATTACCCTCATCTTTGTTGTTGTTATCACCTGATTGCTTTCTGTATGAATTTCTGGGATGAGGAGTTATCATTATTTACTCTATTTAAATGCAGACTATTACCCTCATCTTTGTTGTTGTTATCACCTGATTGCATTCTGTATGGATTTCTGGGATGAGGAGTTATCATTATTTACTCTATTTAAATGCAGACTATTACCCTCATCTTTGTTGTTGTTATCACCTGATTGCATTCTGTATGGATTTTTGGGATGAGGAGTTATCATTATTTACTCTATTTAAATGCAGACTATTACCCTCATCTTTGTTGTTGTTATCACCTGATTGCATTCTGTATGGATTTTTGGGATGAGGAGTTATCATTATTTACTCTATTTAAATGCAGACTATTACCCTCATCTTTGTTGTTGTTATCACCTGATTGCTTTCTGTATGAATTTCTGGGATGAGGAGTTATCATTATTTACTCTATTTAAATGCAGACTATTACCCTCATCTTCGTTGTTGTTATCACCTGATTGCATTCTGTATGGATTTTTGGGATGATGAGTTATCATTATTTACTCTATTTAAATGCAGACTATTACCCTCATCTTTGTTGTTGTTATCACCTGATTGCATTCTGTATGGATTTCTGGGATGAGGAGTTATCATTATTTAAATGCAGACTATTACCCTCATCTTTGTTGTTGTTATCAAAATATTTTGGCCATAGTAATAGTAATGCACTGAATGACACTAAAACTTGTGGTGCCACTGGATAATAAAAGGTTGTTTTAGTTTTTATTTAAAAAATTCTCTGAATTATAACCTTCAAAATATTCAAATATTTGCTGCAAACTATTTTAAAACTGGTTACATTATTTTCCCATTAAATTTTGGATGTTGCCAACTGATAATTGGTAATTTTAGGTTTTCGTATTGATTTTAATAATGAGACATAACTTTAAGCAAACAACAGTGAGTAAATTCCTTACTTGCTATTTTCCATCTTTTTTTCACTCATTTTTTTAGGCAAGAATTATTGATATTGAATCTTTATTTGTTATATTGGCTCACAAAATCTTTTTTTTTATTTTCCTGTCTGTTAAGTTTTTTTCTTTGCTTTATAAATAAGTAACAAAAATGCAGTTCTAAACTAGCTGTTAATCTATCTTTTCCTTTTGTTTTTCTTTCTTAAGTGTAATTGTCTGGTAATTTTACTTTTATACCTTCTGATAAAATCAAGTTCTTTTGTCCGAGATAGAAATCTCTGACATAAAAACCTCTTCACTTACTCTGTGTAGAATAGGGTAGGCTGAACTCTCTAGCCTTGGTAGATAATCTTCCAAGAGATGGTGTCTCTATAAAAACTCTGATTCTAGTCTCCTAAACTGGTTGGTGTTAGTAAAGCCATACAGTTGTAAAACTCACTCCAATATTTCATGAGCCATCAAAAAAAAGTTACCTAACCCATGCTAGCATGGAAATGGACATTAAACAATGATGGTGTTTCTAACATATCTATGTCTATCATTTAACCATGCATTAAATATTGCTTTCACATCTGGTCTGCTATGTATTTAGAGAGCCTTGATAAAATACAAAGAAGAATCTGTAATAGTATTAGTCTTGACCTGACATCTCAGTTTCAGCCAATTTCTCACCACCATAATGAAGGTTTCCTGTGCTTTTTGGTAAATATATTCTTTGGTATCAAAGACTTTATGAATTTCAGGACAGTACTAAACTAGCAGTATGGCAACTTGTAAATGTAAGTTCTATGCTGTTTTATCTGTTTCACTTCTTGATTGTCAAATTATCTTCTGGCTTCTTGCTTTCCAGTGAATTTTGATCTTCAAACATTTAGATGCAAGATATTATCTTCTGTCTTCTTGATTCCTGTTTTTTTATTGTTCAATTTCCTTAATATTTTTTCTCATACTTTGTAACCTCTTGAATATTAGTGGCTTTGTTGTCTTGCATGGAGTGACATGATAAAATAACTATGTATGCATGATTATCAAATATGGATTAAAATACCTCATAATCATGGTTATTTTATTTCTTACTGTTTTAAAAATAAAACTTGCTGATATTTATTTTTTTTATTTTTTACTTTGTATACAAACAGTTTTTTTTTATCTATTTTCTTCTCAGTTTAGAAAGTGTTCCTATGTCAATTTTAAGTCAACTGGTTGCGGTGGGGCCCCCCACATAAATATACAAGTTCTTCTGGTTGTAAGAGGAAAAACTCATTGGAGAAAAGTAATGAAAACTCATAAGGTTAGATAAAGAAAATTATTTAAAATAGCAAATATTTTTTAATAAGATTATTTAAAACATTTAAGTAATTCTTCTCAGTACTGGGTGCGATAGGTAAATTGTCGACATTTAAAATGTTAATTTTGCACCTGTACATTGTTTGCTTTTGATTTTGTCAAATGCACAGTATAGTAGGGTCAGCTGAGCACCGTCTAGGAGAAATAGTGCCATGATTCAATTCACTCAATTTGTATTGCTTAGCATTTGTTCCAGAAGCTTCAATATAAACATTTCCATGTGTTTGGGTGTCAATCTATGGACACTTCAGAAGATTCAGAAAGAGTTGGATGAGTTTGATGGTGACTACGAAGGTACAGCAACTCAGAAAACTCACTCTGGTTGTTCTGATAATAAAATAACTGAATTTGCTGGTGTGGGCCTCAAACTCAACATGGAGGTCTACATCAAGTGTCTTGAGGAGGTAGTGCTGTTCTGGATCAAGAGCATAACTGCCAGAAGACCCTATGTCTGGTAACAGGACTGCACCATGCCACACAATCAGAAGAACCCAGTCATGGCTTTCAGACAATTTCTTTGACCAAATCACCCCTTAAATCTGGCTGCCTAACTCCCTAGATTGCAACTCTCCCTTGATTATTTTGTGTGTGTGTGGGGGGGGGGCAGTTGAGCAAGAGATCACCAAAACTCCTAATAATATTAAAGATTAACTGAACACAAGGATTATGGCAGCTTTCCCCTACTTAAACAAGGTGACTGTCCAGAAGAGTTGCAGGAGATTCTATTTTATTTATTTATTTAATTAATAAAAGTGTAATAAGAAATGTTTTAGAACTCTCTTTTTATATATTTGAACATTGCTCATTAGGCAAGAGAGACAAAAGTAGAGTTATCATTTAGCAAATCTGAAGTAAATTCTAAGAATTGGTATTATTCTAAGAAAAAAAGTGTTCTGTTTTCTCTCCCAAGGCCAGTCTACTGATGATGAGGTAGATGCTATGTCAATCACATATGTATTCATTGGTGGGATAAGAATGATCATGAAATTTTTAAAAAATGAACTTTCTTTACTAACTGGTTCAATTAATAAAACTCAAGATAAATGTTTCCAAAACAAAAAATATCATCAGAAATCAAAATGAAAGCAGTTATGGCAACTACACTGTACCCATCAATAAAATTCCATACGTGGAATGAATACTAAGCACTTCAAATATCTCGGTGAATGGATCAGTTATAACTAAAAAACTTGCCCAACCCATTTTTTTGGACATGATACAATGACAGTATAATTCATTTTTATTTATGTAATTCTTTATGCACACAACAAAACGATGACTTTCTCCAACCAGTATTAATCTCAGTTACACCTCTGGGGGTGATAAATATCTTAGACATACTTGGCTACCTGCCTAGAAGAAAGAAATTTCAAAAGAAAAGGTCCAAACTAGAATTTTATAACTAGCGTTCTAGTTGCTAGACCATGCAACCAAACTCTTGGTTTAATGACAAGAGCAAGAAAATCAAAGTGTTATGGATGACTTCCCTCCACCATAAGGAAATTGAACAGGTGTTACAAAGGGTAGTTTTGCTAAACACTTTAAGAGGCTATAAAACCAAAACATTAATGTAAAATCTTTAGTTATGCACCTTTTCAGATTCAGACTTTCTTATAGATGTCTTGCATGGCATCCAACCTGTTCGAAAATTTTAAGCTCTATTCTCAGAGGAATAATTAAAAATGACATCAAATGAAGTCTTAGTGTTGTATATCTACCCGAAGACAAGAATATAATGTTCCTATCCTCTTAAATATGTGAACACTGTTGGGATAGTAGAGGAGCCCGATTATACAGACTAGCAGTGCTCTGGCAGTTTATCTGCTTCATATAACAAGCAAGTCTTATACCTGTTGATATACTTTTATTCCCAACCTCCATTTTAATGATTACTCATGCACTAACCTTTTAGGGTTACAAAACTTAAAGAGGACGAATCATGTGGACTGCTGCTAGAAAATAACAAATAAAGAACTGTACTAAATGACAGAAACTGCATCACTAGTGGACTTACAGGATTTACAGCAACAAATAAATTGCATAGCATATATAACTTGGAGAGAAAATAATGACATAATTAAGGCATTGACATTCTGCTCTAATTCAAATAAAGTTTTACGGATTGAACCCCCCTCCAAAAAAAAAAATTCCTGAAAAGAGCAATAACAGTGAACATGAGAAACTTATTTTTTTGAATAACTGTTTCATTAGAAACATTTAAAAATTTCAACTAATGGTTTCAGTAGCTGCTTGGTAAATGAATGTTTGCTGTTTCGTATAAGGAAACCATTTTTATTTTCATTACCATAGTGTCATATAACTTAAATTATATTTCTATTAAATAGCTATAACTAATACAGCCAACAATGGGTCAAAATATTACTGAATAAAGATATTCTTAACATATGGAGAATGTTCTTGCTCTCAGTCATTAAACCAAGAGTTTGGTTGCATGGTCTAGCAACTGGAATGCTGGTATTAACATGCCTAGTTTGTACCTTTTCTTTTGGAATTTGTTTCTTCTAGGCAAGTAACCAAGTATGTCTAAAACATTTATCAGTCCAGAAAGGTGTAACTGAGAATAATGCTGGTTGGAGAAAGTCATAGTTTTGTTGTGTACATAAAGAATTATATAAATAAAAATGAATTATATTGTCATTGTATCATGTCCAAAAAAAAAAAAATAATCATAGTGTCAAAAATAATTATAATTAAATAATTATAGCAATTATAATTATCATTAATTTACACTTTCTAAACTAATAAGAATCAACACCACTTTATACACACACACACACACACACACACACACACACACACACACGTATCATTTTTACTCTTAGACAAGCAGTTCACATGGACAGGTCAACACATGCATCAATGAAAATTTTGTCTCTTTTTTTTTTTCAGGCCATAATAATAATAACAACATTTATCTTTTAGTTTTCAAAAAGAATTTGAGGAACGAACTCCAGGTGCTTCTTGTATTTTCCAACTAAATCATCTAGACACTCATTACACACGCCTATAAAAGAACATATGAGAAAAACTGTGTACACTTTACCTATTCTTTATCTTATCATTCTGTCAGATCCAGATCCATATTTGACCTACCTTTGACCCCAAACTCACAAATTTACTCTGTATTACTCTTTCTCAAGTCTCTAACACCAGATGGTCCTGGGCTTGATGGTAAACTGCATCTGGCAGCAAGGGCTCTGATTGGGAGGTTGTGAGGAGCATGGAACCATGTCTCAGTTGCTGTTTTTCTCAGGTCTATCTTGACCCAGATTAGTAGCACCTGTTATGGTTACAGCTATGAGCAAATAGTTAACCACTAAACTGGGGTCAAAACACTATGAAGTATAAAAAGACACTTTTATAGAAACACATACATAAAAATAGACTTTTATAGAAAAATATTACCAATAATACATTTTTGAAGGAAAAATATTACCAATAATACATTTTTTTAACAAAAAATTATTACCATAACACATTTTTAAACAAAAAATTATTTCCATGACACATTTTTGAACAAAAAATTATTTCCATGACACATTTTTGAACAAAAAATTATTTCCATGACACATTTTTGAAGAAAATAAAATATTCTCAGCAAAATATTTTTGAATACAAAACTAAAAGATATTTTCAGTTTTTCAAAATAAAAAAGAATAAAAACAAAATTTTTATTTAAATCTGACTAAATCAAACTTCTCACTATAACCAAACATTAAAAAAATACTTTAAAACCCCACCTTTTTGGCATTAAGTAACCCACAAAGGTTGATATGCCGTTTAACAAATCTCAAACTCCAACTGACTAAACCAACCTTCTCACTATAACCGAACATTAAAAAAATACCTTAAAACCCCACCTTTTTGGCATTAAGTAACCCACAGAGGTGTTGATATGCCATTAAACAAAACTCAAACCCAAACCAACACCAAATAATAAATAACACCCATTTTGTTGTTTTCATGTCTCATTCCTCATTTTTATTTTTATAAGTATTTTTGTATGTATAAATGTTAGAGAGTTTATAATCAGTTATAATTCCCCTACAGTTTATGACATTGATTCTAAAATTTTAATTTGGCATAAGTTCTTACTTTGAAAAACCTTTTAAAAATATGCTTATAACCATGGTAATAATACTTATTATTTAATACTATTAAGATAAATTTAAGTAGGAATCTATATTTTCGTAGTGTAAATCTTTCATTGGTGTATGTCTGTCCTTAGTTTTTTTTAAGATTTTAAAATATGTAGCCTGCAAAGCAGGCAGTTTGCTGCCAGTAAAGGTTCTAGATTACAAACCACCTGCATATGGAGAGGAAACAAATTCATCAGATATACAAAGATAGAAAGGGGCAGAAGACAAGGAATGTGTCTTTTCACCGGATCTATTCAACTTGTATATTCTGAAGGCACTAGAAGATATACTAGGATTCATCATCACAATCCAAACAAGATAAGATATGCAGATGATACAGTGTCAATAGCCAACATGGAAAGAAAACGACAAGACCTCCTAAAAAGGTAGATGAAGAAAGTTGAAAGAAAGGAATACAAATAAACTACAAAAAAAAAAAAAATAAATGAATGAGCCCAAAATGCCAATTAAAGGTTGGGGATAATAAAATCAAGCAGGTACAAAAATTTAAGTACTTGGGAAGTGTTCTAACAGAAGACGGAATGTGTGACACTGAGATCTGAAGGCAAATTGGCAAGGACAAGGACGCATTCCAGAAGCTGAACAGAGTCTTAAAAGACAAGAAAATTTCGCTAGAAACAAAGAAGAGAGTACTGGATTGCTATGTGATGTCTGTTCTTCAGCATGGCAACAAATGCTGGACATTATCATCAAAGATGAAGAAGAGACTTGAAGCAATTGAAATGTGGTTCTACAGAAGAATGCTGCAGATATCAGGGATCGAGCATGTGAGCGATGATGAGGTTTTGAAAAGAATGGAAACAAAAAGAAAATTAATATTAAGCATCTGGAAGATACAATTAAAGTTCATGGGACATGCAATGAGGAAGATCTTGGAGAATTTGATTCTCACAGGTCAGATAGAGGGAAAGAGGGACAGGGAAAAGTAGCGGATCGCATATATGAAGGGCTTGAGAAGGTGGATGGCAGAGCAGGTTTTGGTTGGGGTAACAGGAGAAAGCTTGCAAAGAGCCACCAAGGATAGGGAGATGTGGAAAGCCATGATTGCCTATGCCCTGAAGAGAGATGGCACATAGAAAAGAAGAAGGTCTGCAAAGCAAGAACAGTTGCTGTTTCTATACAAGTTTAAATAGAAATAAACAATTCAGTTGAGGCATCTGGATTAATGTAACTGGTATTTGGAGAAGGAAATGTTCAGCAAAAATCACATCAGTAATTTTTGAATCATTGATGTAGCAATAATACAATTCAAAATAAGTGAAAAGGAAGAAGAATTAAGAAAAATTGGGCAAGTTAACACAAGAACATTTGCACTATTTATATTTGGACGATTGTCCTCATCTTTGTTGATTTATGATGTTTCAGCTGTTTTACCCTCCAGCCTCCCTCAAGTGTATATTGTCCTTGGCTAGGGAATTTCAAACTAAACACTTTATTTAATCTAAAGGGGTAAGCTATTCTCGTTCCACTTCTCATGTCTATGGAGATTGTCTAGTTTCTCTTTTTATTTAGCACTGTTCAGCTATTGCTTGCCCATTTTCACTGAGTGCAAGCATGCACTAACAGACCCAGGGATTGAATTCACAAACACTGTCACCAAATTCACAAACCAACATTTTTACACACTAAAATTCTAAGCCATTGTTTTGTAGGATTCAATTTGGAATTTCCTGTAAGTTAACGACATAGGTATACATTTCAGGAAAGCTGCAGAGCACAATGATCAAGATGTGATAACAACAGCAAAAATGAGGATAGCAGTCCAAATATGAAAAATGTAAATAATGATAACTCCTCATCTAAGAAATTCAGTTGATTCCTTTATGTGTCTCCTCCAGTTATATCATGTGATTCGAAAGGCAGAAAATTGGATGAATATATTTAACAGGAATTGATGGAAAATCAAAAATAGTATCAAGTGTCATTTTGATATATTTTTATCACAGGTTACAAGCTGTCGGTGAAAAGACTTTTAATAACAGAGCCTAAACAATAATTTTTAACTCAATTTTTATTTTTTATTTCTGATATATTATTTTGAATTTGATATTTCAGGTGGTACAATTTCATATAATTTTAGCAGCTTGTGTTGAAATCCAAGTTAAAGCCAGGGTATTTTAAAAAGCATTTCCAAAGTAGACAAGTGGATCAAGACCATATAAAAAATTTGAGCAATGCAGTGTTGTGACAGTAATTCTTCTACTGTACTAAGCTGAGTAAATATCAAAACTGGTTTTACAAAGTTTGCTCAAGAAATGAGAATATTTTAAATGAATGTAGCGATAGATTTCTTTACATAAGCTGAATAGCTCTTACAAATAAAAGGCGACAAATACAGTGTGCCAACTCAGAAAATTCAATAAACACATAAGGATGACTCAAGAACATATCAGGCAATTTTTTTTCTGTCATTTATTCAATGATGTGTATTCCAACTTGGTGGTTTGACTCCAGCCACTTTCTCATCAACAGAATGTGACTTCCCTCTGTCTGTTCTATAAATATTTTCATGGCTTCTGCTCCCATGAACTTAAGTCACTGGTGCCCCTGCCACATGAGTTTACTCGTGCAACCAGACTGGCAACTGGGTCCCACCCATTCACAGTTAGATCAACCAAATGCAGCCGACGATTCTACTCCAACAGCTACTTTTTTCGCACTTCCCGCCTGTGGAACTCTCTTCCTTATTCTTGCTTTCCTGACGGCTACAACCTCCAGGAATTTAAATGCAATGTCAATACCCATCTCTTAACTACTTGACTCCAGTTCTTTCTACATCACCCTGTATATCTTTTCCTTTCTCTCAAGCTTTGCAACTGTCATCACACCTGTATTTCCATCCTTCTCTTGCTCCTTTCTCTAACATCTCCCATAACTGGTTCATCTTTCTCTTTACTCTCCTCCTGTCTAATCTTTTACTCTTATGTAGCCCCCTACACATCAGTGGCGTTTCCACCTTGCTTGGGGTGAAACAATTTTAAAAAAATGTGATGTAATGGATAACAGTTCAGAATGAGAAATTGGAGAGCCAAGTTCGAATTCCAGCCCAATTTATTACATTCACTTATGACCAAATGCCCTTAGGAAAGGTATGAATCTATTCTCCCCCAGTTATATTAAATAGCAAGACATACTAGGTTTTACAGCCTTGATTGCCAACCATTCTAGAGATGGGTACTTGATAAAATCATTCCTCTTTCAGCAAGCCTGGGTCACTCATGGGGAATCTATCAGCCCATGAAAATGTATGGTGACTAAAATTCTTCAGTTGTGTGAGATGCAGATTTTACTGCAGGTTGCTAAAGTGTTTACTTTTTGTTTACCCAACACAGGGCCCAAGAGCCAGTCAAAGTAGAAGGTCTTTGAAGGAGTTTGTCCAAAGTAGATAATGCTTGATTTCAGACTTGAAGTGGTTAAGATTATAGAGATTGGGAATGTCTATAATCTCGTGAGTCTGTTTCACAAGGCAGCAGCTTTTAGAAGGAAGCTGTATATGGCATGGTGGATTTTAGATATAAAAGTCTGAACTGGCAGAACCATGGTTTGTTTTAAAGTTCTGAATAAATGGAACCACAGAATGTATCTTAGTAAAAACAGCATAACATACTCTCGGAATGCTGCCTGGCACCAAGGTTGATATTTCTTGTTTATAAACTTTGCAGACTGTCAGAGTTGCTAGATTTTCTTAAACATTTTATGACATTCTGAAAGTCTGAATATACATGTTATGTTCTTGTATGTAATTTTTTTCAATTACAAATGATTTGTGGCCCCTTCAGGATATTCACAGGATATATTGAATGCAACAGAGAGGGGAAACAATGAGTAACCTACCTAATGTACTTGTATAAATGGTTAGCAGAACAGGAACTTGGTGGCTGGTGTAGAGACAAAACCTACTAAGATCTACAAAGAATAGGAAATTATAGAGAGCCATGATCACACACACATTAACGTGATTATAGCATTAATAAAATTTAAATTATATTTTTACTGGCATCAGAATTTCGAAGTCTAAGAATCGAAAGTTTTGAAAGTGTATTTTTGTTTGATTTTTCTTGAGCATCACAACATGTATAGGTTATTTAATGCTGAAATCTAAATATCTTAAAACACAATTTTATGGCCTCAAGTAAATATATTTTGAATGCTATTGTATGCAGTCAATTACAGATAAAATGTATTGTTAGTCATTTTACTATGTGAAAAAGTATTGCTGTTATTTTGATTATAAAAGTATATTTTTATACTTTTCATAGTACTTTCACTATTTAACTATAGCTGGGACCCTAACAGCTAGACCTGGGAACAATAGGAATGGTTTCACAATCCTTAAAACCTCCAATCTCTTGATCATAGGCTGTTTTGAAAGTAAACTCAGCAAAATTTGAGTAAAGTCAAATGGAGTCTATTCGAATTGAGAGCAACAAATCATTTTTGTCAAAGAAATTAATTAAACTAAAAATATTAAAAAAGCAAAAAAAAAAATGTTGAATATTAACAAAAATGAAGATATTGGTTTGAATCAGAATGGTAGTGGCAAAGGACACACTAAATTGGTATAAAAATATAATTTCAGGTCTAAACATTTTATAAAATAGGTATTTTCTACTTAAGTTTGAATAAAAATTCCTTGTTCTGCTGTAGATGCTCAAGATAACAAACATAAAATAAAAAGAATTGAACAAAAAAAAAACTCTTAATGTTGTCAGATTTGATGGTGAAAAAATCTCAACACAGCTGCTAAACTCTGTTGACTACTTACATATCTTTAAATTAGTCATGGATTTATATTCACTGACTGATTGTTGGGATTGTACAAGGAATAAGCATTGAGAGTAAAGATAACATGATCTGAAGCCATTATGGAGTTGAATTAAGCTTTACTCATACAGTTTAGGTTACATTATCTTGTAAAAAAAAAATATCTGTCAAACACTAATATAGTTTTTAATATCGGGATATTCATTAGAAGTCTTTTATGTGCTGTGGCCCTTCAGTATGTCATGATCATGGCTCTCCACAATGCACTGTCCTTTGTAGCTCTTAATAAATTTTGTCCTTTTGTTATCTCTCTCTCAATTTTTGTTCTGCCATCCATTTACTCAAGCTCACTAGGTAGGTTATGCTTCGTTTTCTTTTGTCCATCTTGCATTCAATATGTTCTATGAGTATCAAATTTTCCAATTCTTCTTTCCTCATTACGTACCCTGAGTGTTTTTGTATTGTAGAATCTTTTTGGCATGTTTGTAAATGTTTTCTGTTCCTGGGTAGAAAATAAAGTTGCACATGTCTTAATATGGTGTGTGTGTGGGGGGGGAAGTAATTGTGTTGGAAATAGTATTTCTTCCCTATATTGGTAGGCTTGATCACCAAAGTTAAGCAACGTTGAGCCTGGTCAGTACTTAGATGGGTGGCCGCTTGGGAATACCAGGTGCTGTAAGCGTTTAGTGATGGATGTGCATTGTGGTGCAGTGGATATTGGCTCGTAAAGAGAAATCGGTGAGCCGAGTTCAAATTCCAGTTGAATGCCCTGCATTCACTTAAGCACTGGTACCCTTGGAAAAGGTATTAATCTGTCCCTAAATAAACAAAATTTAGTTGGCAATAAATGACCTGCCGAGGTTGATTTGCTATAAAAACAAAACAACCAACCTATATTGGTAAAACGTGGACACACATGGCATTAGAAGTAGTCAAGAACATGGAAGTGATATATCTGATGGTGGAATGTTTTCTTTCACTGAGTTAAAGTATTCAGTTTCTTCCATGAATTTTTTTTTTTAATTATATCACCCCGAGCAAGGCGGTAATGCCACTGATGTGCCAGGGGCTACATAAGAGTAAAAAGATTAATTAGAAGAGAGTGAAAAGAAAGATGAACCAGTTAGAAAGGAGCAAGAGAAGGATGGGAATACAGGTGTGATGACAGTTGCAAATGTGGAGAGAAAGGAAAGGATATACAGGGTAGTGTAGAAAGAACTAGTCATGTTGTTAAGAGATGAGTAGTGACATTGCATTTAAATTCCTGGAGGTTGTAGCTGTCAGGAAAGCAAGAATATGGAAGTGAGTTTCACAGGCGGGAAGTGCGAGAGAAGCTGCAGGAGTAGAATTGTTGTCTGCATTTGGTTTGAGGTGACTCCAAGACACCAGGTTTTGTTTTCAGCATGAATCTACTTTATTGGCTGAAATATTTTAATTCTTTTTTCTTTTAATTTTCTACTCAGATGTTATGCATGATCCTCTTGTACAGGAAAACAATTTTCCTCACTTGTATCCCAGACACAGAAACACCAACTTCTGTTTTTATGTTTTGCTCACTTTTATGGAATGTTATGGCTAATACTGCTGGGTTGGTTCTTTTGGCTAAACATCCAAAACTTGTTGAATGGCTTTCGCTGCCGAAATAAATAGGCAAAGAGAAAAGGAAAGATACAGAGACATGAGAGGGACAGTTTGGACACTGATTTTATTTTTTGGGTTCCAACGACCTCTTGTTGGGGAAATTCCTTCCTGATCAGTTTGGCACGTCTTTACCATTCAAAGTCCAACAGAGAAAGAGTGAGTTTATTTTTGGCACCAGGAGGCCTCTCTTTTTGTGCATGCATCAGTTGTCATTCCTGTCAGAGGACTCCTGGGAGATTTTTATGTTTATTTTATTTCATACTTTTATTTTATTTTGTATTTTTATTTTATTTCGTAGTTCTTATTTTATTTCGTATTTTTATTTAATCCCTACACTTTACAGTATAGTTGAAAGTGGCGTATAATAATTTGGTCATTAGGTGTATAAGTAAGGCTGGTGCAGATTTCTTGACATAACAGGAAGAGAATTGAAGTAGTTTTTATTTTATTTTGTATTTTTATTTTATTTCGTAGTTTTATTTAATCCCTACACTTTACAGTATAGTTAAAAGTGGCGTATAATAATTTGGTCATTAGGCGTATAAGTAAGGCTGGTGCAGATTTCTTGGCATAGCAGGAAGAGAATTGAAGTCGCATGTCATAAATAAGTAATTCTTTGTGTTGTTTGGTGAGAAGACAATCATCTGCATATCTCACATTAAGAAGATAACCTAATATATTAGACACTATTTTTAGCAAACTACTAATCTCTGAAAAGAAGAGACCTTTCCATTTACTTAGAGATTGTACACTTGGAAAAGGATGTAGAATGAATCAACCAAAACAAAAAGCAATTCAAAGAATGAATCAAAATATTACGAAGATAATCATTCTTTTCCAAAATGGCAGTTAATTTTCAATTTTACATTTTAATAGAAGTCTATCCTTGTGTGCTAAACTGAATGGGAGTTTTGGCTTGATGCTTTTCCAAGATAGTAGATATGGGGACTTATAAAAGTTAAGATTTTATAAACCAGCCTTTTAATTTGCTTCATTCAAAAGTGTGGCCATATAAATTATTTCAAGTTTTCCATTCATTTATGGCTGATTGGTTGTTCTTGGTGTCTGAGAAAAATGCGAAATTCTTTGATAGAATCTACAAAAGAAAGGTAGATAGGTAGATTGATAAGAAAATAGACCCTTCAATCTTCCACGTAAAATCACCACCTATTGCAAGTGAGAGATAATCAAATGCTTTTGGTCATGGAAGTCAGATAATTCACTTCAAAGTCAACATAATTTTACCAAAGCATCACTGAAATTTGAATGTTGAATTGATGCATCATCTCTCATCACAGGACATTTTCTCAGACAAATAATATGCCTTTCATTTTTCTTAGTCACCTGCTACTGAAAGAGGATGTTGTATGAGCATATAGTGGGAAGGAAGGAAGGGCTGCATTTTATGAGGTTATATAGTATAGATAATGTTTGAACCTTAACTTAAAAATGTAGTTAATTAAAATTTTATAAACCTGTAGTTTAATTTGCTTTATTCAAATGTGGATCCATATATATATATATATATATATATATATACATGCACACACACACACACATATATATATATATATACTAGCAGTATAGCCCGGCATTGCTTAGGTGTAATGAAAGCTTTAAAACTAATCCATGGTCCTTGAGCTCAGACAGACTCTTTGGACATTGGCACAAAAGACTAAATAGATGCAATAGATGTTTCCAGTTAAAGCAAAACCATAGACTGAAAAAAAAAATGAATGGATGTAAGTCAAATTTTGATTTCCTGGTATCGATATCAAATTTTCTGCACTATTGTAAGAATTGCAACATTGAAATTTCTGAATATCGTTTCTTATGTCTTTGTCTATGAGTGTATCAAATTTGATTAAAATCAGACCACTCCTTCTATAACCCGATTTTTTTCGATTATTGATTTTTGATATTTATCAGGGGTACCTCGACACAAAACCTAGCTAAGAACACTTGCAGACGCTTATAGTACAACTGTGTAAATTTTCAAGAAAATTGGTTCAGCAATTTCTCAGTCTATAGGTAATGGACACACACAGACACATACACAGACAAAGTTCCATTTATAAATAAGTTTAGATATATATATATATATTTGTCATCCGCATACAAACCTGTTTCGCTGTATCACAGCTCATCAGTGTGACTAGACATCTACTTGCTTCTGGCTAGGATCAAAACTCGACCAATTTGGTGTCAGTCAGAGTTGCTAACCCCTAAGACATAGTCTCATGGAATCAGAGAAGGGAAATTTTAGCATGTTATATATATATATATATATATATATATATATAAGCGGTGCATTATCATGCTTGTCACGAAAACAACTCAATTCATTGCTGAAGAGTTATGCATAAATCAGAGAAGTGGTAACTGTTTTTATTTAAATTTTTTTCTCTAGAGAGCTCAATCATAATTTGAGCATAATATATTCATCATCCACATACAAGCCTGTTTCACTGAATCACAGCTCATCAGTGTAGCTATACATCAATTTGCTTCTGGCAATATATATATATATATATATATATATGTATATAGTCATCTGCAGACAGATCTGTTTCGCTGTATCACAGCTCATCAGTATGGTTAGACTCCAATTGCTTCAATTGATTGAAGCCCGACCAAATTGGCTTCAGTTGGTGATTCTACCTCTGGGCTATATATATAATATTAACTATAGTAATTACAATACCAATAGTAACAGAACTAACTCTGCCAAAACTAGTACTAATTAAGTTATAATTTAAATCATCTTGAACAAACCACCGAGGACAAACTTGGAAGGAAAAGTGGGGGAATTAAAAAAAACAAAACAAAGTACATGAACAAAAAGTCAAGTACCCGTAAGAAAGAAAAAAACCCTGAGACGAAAACCCTAACACTAAAGCGCTCAATATGAAGGTAGAGCAACGACATTGAGTGCATCTTAAAGGTTTTCAATTATTTAGATGTAACCCTTAATATTAGTACTGGTACGGTCGCTCTGTACATTAAAGAAAATTATATTCCTATATATGTCAATAATAAATCTAATCACCCCAAACATGTCATGAATAGCATTCATAAGTGTATAGCATACAGATTATCCACCAATTGGTCTTTTTCTTAAATCCCCCGCTTAGCAAGGAAGTAAAAACCAAGATAGGTAAAATATTCTTTTCGATAGTCAAATGAAATTTTGGTAAAGATAGCCCTTTACATAAAATTTTTAACAAAAACACGATAAAATTGAGTTATTCTTGTTTGCCCAATATAGGTAAACTTATAAACGGTCTAAACAAAACTAAAATCAGAAAGTCTAATGTTAACAATAAGATAACATGCAATTGTAGAAGTCAAATCCAATTGTCCCTTAAACGGTAAATGCCAGCAATCTTGCGTGGTTTATAAAGTTAACGTGTACAAAAATGAGAATGACGTACAACCTAAGACATATATAGGTGCCACACAAGACACCTTTAAGATTAGGTTTTAGATGACCACTCCAGCACCTTTAAACATGAAAAATATAGCCATAATACATCGCTAGCATCCTATGTATGGGAAATTAAAAAAACTATGAATAAAGATCCCATTCTGAAATGGGAAATACTAAAACGGTGTTCAAAATATAAACTAGGTAGTAAATTCTGTAATTTATGCGGGGAGGAAAAACTAGCTATTGAATTATTTGAACCCATACAGGATTTACTTAACTCTAAATCTGAAATCCTACATAAATGCAAGCATATGAAAAATTGCCTACTAAATTAGTCTATCACTTAATTGTTCTTTTTTCCTTTTTTTTTTTTTTTTTTTTTTTTTTAATAATAAAATTATAATAAAGTGATTGCTTCCCCACCTCTTTGTGTGTTGGTGTCTTCTTTGTTTGGATCTCTAGAACCTATATATTTGCAACTTTAAATCTTTGTTAGCCAATTTACCCTGACGAGCCATAGGGTGAAACCTAGGTAGGTTTGTTGGCTCTTACTTAGATTTTCTGTATATATATATATATATATATATATATATATATATTATTTCAAGTTAGCTATTCATTTGTCGCTGATTGGTTGTTCTTGGTGTCTGGGAAAAATGTTAATTCCTTTGATAGAATCCACAAAAGAAAGAAAGATAGGTAGATTGATAAGAAAATAGATGCTTCAAAAGTAGCATCACTACCTATCCCAAGTGAGAAATAGTTGTATGCTTTCGATCAAAAAAATAAAATATTCACTTCAAAGTTGCCATAATTTTGCCAAAGCACCATTAAAATTAATTCAATCTGTTCTGTCTGTAAAAATGTTCAATATGAATATTGGGAAGAAGCAATAGAAGTGTCTCTTGTAAGTATCTTGCGAGGCCATGTACCATCTTGCTGTTTGTACATTTTTTAATTCAATTTTTTTTAATCATTTTGTTTATGATGTCTTCACTCCTCCTTTCTTTTTTTTTAATCATTTATCATTTTACCCCAAGCAAGGCAGTACCACCACTGATGTGCAGGGGGCTGCATTAGAGTTTTAGACAGGAAAAGAGTGAAGACAAAGATGAACCAGCTACAGGGGGTGAAAGAGAAAGGGCAAGAGAAGGATATGAACACATGAGTGAAGACAGTTATGAAGGTAGAGAAAAAAATGGAAAAGAACAAGATACACAAAGTGATGTGAAAAGGGCTGGACTTAAGTGGATAAGAGATGGGAATTGACTTTGCATTTAAAATCTTGAATGTTATAGCCGTCAGGAAAGCAAGTATATGGAAGGGAGTTCCTCACGCGGGAAATGTGAGAAAAGAAGCTGATGGAATAGAATTGTTACCTGCATTTGGTTGATCTAACTGTAAAAGGGTGGGACTTTGATGCCAGTCTGGTTGCCTGAGTAAATTCTTGTGGAGGGGCACCAGGAACCAAAGTTCATCAAAGCAGAAGCCATGAAAATATTTATAGAAGTGACAGAAGGAAGCCATGTTCTGCCGGTGAGGAAGTGGCTGGAGTTGTGCTGCCAGGTCGGGAACAATCACATAACAGATTCTCCTTTGGAGCCTGTCGAGAACACTGAGATGAACAGCAGGGGTGCCTGAACAGATATGACAACAGTATTCCATGCATGGTCAAATGTTTGATTTCTTTGTCCTGAACTAAGTCATAATTTAATTCTTTCACATCTTATGTTCTTCTTCCTTTTTTTTTTTTTTTTTTTTTTTTAATGAGTTAATAGGCATAGATAAGCTTACCTATCATCTAGCTTGAATTCCTTCCATGTCTATTAAATTGGAATAGTGGTTCATCCCTTATACCCTGTTCAGGATATAGTTTACTGGTTCTCTTTCTTCTACTGGAGCCAAAATGATTTAACTGCTTTAACTTTTTGGTAATTGAAGAAACCATTGGCTGTGACTTTTCATTGTGAAGATACCGGCTTGGCAGTTTGCTGGTTGCTGCTTCCAGTTGATTGTTAGGAGCTCAAACTCTTTGGTAGTGATTACAGGGGCTACTCTGATAAACAGTTACATAATATTGGGATATTTGTAGTGCCATGTCATGCATGAGTAGATTTTCCTGCATGCATTTTCTGTGGGCAGCTCTGAGGTCAAATTGTTCTTCAACTAGTTTGGATGTGCATTGTGGTGCAGTGGATATTGGCTTGGAATGAGAAATCTGGGAGCCGAGTTAGAATTCCAGTTGAATTCCTTGCATTTACTTATGCGCAAATATCCTTGGGAAAGGTATTAATCCATTTCTTCCCTCCAGTTATGGATTAAATAACAGGACAGATTGAATTATATATCCTTGGTCAGCAACCAGTCTACTGCAAAACGTCATGGCAACCTACTGTGGGATAATCTTCTGCCCAGTCATGTCTCTTTTGTGACATGATCGCCCAAGCATGCATCATGTATGGCACTTAACTGACTAAGTTTGTATGACTATTGATGACAGTGACAATTATGGTGAATTTTTCTCTCTCTTTTCAAAACAAATCTCATGAAAAAAAAACAACAAAAAAGAAATACAACTAAACCAGTAAAAAATGACCTACCCACCCTCAGCTTTTTTTTCTCTAATATTTGTGGCATCCATTGCAACTTCTGTAGAGTAGAATCTTTCCTAGTTGCTAGATATCTTTGCCCTTTGTGAATGTAACTCAAATTCTTTCATTGAATTATTGGTTCCAGATGATCTTCTCTTTTGCCAAAAAGTGTTGTAACCCTAAAAGTTACAGTGTGAGTAATCACCAAAATGGAGGTAGGGAATAATAGTATATTAACAAGTACAAGACTCACATGCTGCACAAAGTAGATATGCTGTTAATAAACTGCTAGTCGGTATAATCATTCTGTATTTACTACCTCCCTACTTGGGTGGATATGACATAAAGTCAATTAAAGTGGAGATTCTGAGCCCTTAAGCTCAGCCAAAAAAATTCCGTAGGCTCTGCTTAAGGCTAGTGTAGCTGCCATTATTGTGAGCAACAAAGTGAATGTGTTGTCATAACAACAAGAGGCTGATAGTTGCCGCTTTTCCTGACAAAAAAAACAAACTTTTTTTTTATTTATGCAAATTTTGTTTATACTTCTTCCCTACGATTTGGATATTGTACAAGTTAAACAAAGCATTTGTTTGTATTAAATTGTCACAATGCATCATGTGGGCTTTAGCCTGGGATTAGTGAGAGACAAGGACAGAGAAAAAAGCAACATGTGTGATAGATGACAGACATTGTGCTCCCATCAAGAGTTTAAAACCTGCAACTGTTCTATCAACCAAACACGTTTTTACAGTGTTATGAAATTCCTGAATAAAATAATGGAAACATCAGCATGAAGCATTGACCTTATTTTGTTGACCAGTGTAGTTACAGTGAAAACATGGCCAAGTTATGATCTACCTAAGGTTTTTATCACGCCACTTTACAGAGGCGTGGCCTCACACACCTCAGGTCAGATAGTGGTTAACTACAGAAGTTACACTGTTCAAAATTCACAGTTAGTTCTGTAAACAAACCTCTACGAAAAAAATTAGTTTCTTATCAAAAATAAGTGTTAAAACCTAACACACACACACACACACACACACACGCACAAAAAAAAAAGGAAAATATAACTTAACTTCTCTATACCTCAAACTGTTTTTCTATATATACTGTTTGTACTGTTTGCCTGCTTCAAAACTTATTGCAAAGTTTATTGTTATTATTAATCCTTGTGTATAAATTTTCTAACGTTATAATTCATTGTCTTTAGGTTATACTGTCCCTCTTTACATTGTGTTTCTGAGAATGTCTGTCCGAAATGAGTTCTTGTTTAGAGTAGGGAGTCGGCTGAGTATATAGATGGTTTGTCAATGACTCAAGAAGTTTTAAATTCAGACATTGTTGCAGCAGATGAGAAAAATATGCAAAGTGCTGAAGCTGTGTCAAAATTGGAAGAAACTAGGAAGTCATCACAAGAGAGACAATTAGCAGCTAAAATGAAAGAGCTGGAAGGGCAGAAATTATCCCAGAGAGAGAAGAGATTCAGTTTGACATATGGAAAATGGAAAACTGAGGTTAAAAGTGTTTGAGCAAAGTTAAAAAATAAATGTTTAGAGAAGGAGTTGTAAGATATGATGGACATGATTGAGGAGCTAGAATCTAACATGAAAAGGTTGTACAATGATATACGGCAGAAAACAACACCAAGTCAAGAAAGTCAAAGAAAGGTTGATGCATGCATTGCTGTTACAGCAGATTTGTTTGGGATTAATGAGGACATGCCTTGTTGAAGATGAAGAGGATTTTGATGCTAAGTTAGAAAAATCAAGGATACAATTGCTGCTCAACAAGGACAATGCTGGATCTATATATGGATCCTCAACAACTGCACTCAGCTGCCAATCCAATCACTCCTCAGAGTCATCTAACATCTCAGTTAAGAGAGCAGAGGCAGCTGCAGAGTTGGCAGCAAAAAGAGCTGAAATTGATATGGAAGCCGTCATTGATGCTCATTGACAAAAACTAAAATGATTAGAGAAGCAAAAGGAAGTCAAAGTTATAGAGGCAAGGCTAAGATTTTAATTTGAAGAAGAGGCACAAGAAAGGAATGGAAGTCACACTCTTCTTTGCGATGAGAAGACCCCCCTCGTTGGAAATAAGGAGAGTTGACTGTGAAAGAGGAAGCATTTTTAGTGCAGGCCTTGCAGAAGGCAATGGCCCTTAACTCCAGAACCCACAGTATTTTTTGGTGACCCTCTAAAGTTTATCAAATGGAGCACAAGCTTTAAACACTCATGAAAAGATGGTGCTCTGACCCTGTAGATAAATTATTTTATCTGCAAAGATACATTGATGGAGAAGCAAGATCCACCTTGGAAGGTAGCTTCTACAGGAAAGATGAGAAGGCCTACCAACAAGCATGGGACAAACTGAATGCTAGATATGGCATCCCTTCATCATATGGCATCCCTTCATCATATGGCATCCCTTCATCATACACTGCTTGTTTAGAAAAAAATGAACAGGTGGCCAAAGATTGGTGCACATGAATACCTTAAACTTAGGGAATATCGTGATTTCCTACAAACCTACAGCAATGCCATGCCCCATATTAAGGGTTTGCAGATAGTGAATGGCTGTGAGAAAAACCAAAAGATGTTGAGGAAACTTTCTGATTGGATCACATCGTGGTGGAATTGACATATTACAGAACAGCTAGATGAAACCAGGGACTATCCAAGCTTCCAGGAATTTGCTTTCTTCGTTGCAATGGAAGCACGCATAGCATGCAACCCAGTCTCCTCACTACTTGCATTAAAGCCCTTTGAAGGAATGTCACCTGTCACGTATCCCAAGGCAAATACCCTTACCACTGATATGAATGACTCAGATGTTTTAAATACTTCAGCCAAGTCTGAGAAAGATGAGATGGTGTTAAAGAATTTTGGAAAGAAGAACATATGGTCACCTGAGAAATGTATGTGTTGGGGGTGACAACCATTCCTTGTACGAATGTCCAAAACTAACAGGGAAATCCATAGAAAAGAAGAGAAGAAAAGATTTTTTATGAACAATAGGCTATGCTTTGGCTGCTTAAGAAAGGGACATAATTCTAGAGAGTGTCAAAAGAAAGCTGCGTATGGCTCATGCCATGGAGGTGAAGATGAGTGTGCCTCAATGAGTTAGGGGATTCTCCTCAGACACCTGGGTGGATTTACCTCCTACTTATACAAGACAGTTCATCCCACTTGAGCATACACACATTTCCACCTGTGAAACAGCCAGTAGATGGAAACACTTAGTATACATATCCCAAGAGATGCCCCCCTTGATGGACTGTGGCTTTAAACTTTTAATTGGCTACAATTGCTCCAGAGCATCAGCACCACAAAGAGTTATCACAGGAGGTAACCATGGACCCTGTGCTATTAAAACAGACCTGGGCTAGAGCATCATAGGAACCATGCCCCAGCCGGTGAACTTAAAACATGTCACTGATCTGTGTCATCGCATTTCTGTCAAGGAATTACCATTTATAACACCATCAGCTGCTATTGGAGCACTTGAGTTTAACTTCACAGATAACAAAACCCAGGAGACCAAAACTAGCACCAAGATAAAGAAAGACGTCAAGCAAAGCAAGCTCTTGCCAGCTGCCCAAAATAATGTGGATGATTCTCGCCAGCAAAAACATTAATATTTTCGATGAAAATGAGAAGAAACAGAATGTCTCATTTGAGAAAAAAGAATCGAAAAGCAGGATTTACCAGAAAGCAGATCAACCTCAAACTGTAACAATAAAAGAGAGAGTCTACAGAAAGGAACTGCAAGTATTTTCTAAGTAATCAAATTGACTCTGCTAAAAAATGAAACCAAAAAAGTATTGCCAAAGAAGAATGCAGCAAAATCCCAAATTTCCAAGAAGAGCATGGTGAAAACAAAGCAAACAACTTTACAATTTAGGTCACTTGGTTTTGCAGGCATGAACAAAGAAAAAGACATTCTGACTAGAGTAGAATACCCCCAAACGAAAGAAAACTGTCTGTTAGTTTTGATAACCAAACTACAGAAGAAAATTTAGAAAGAACAATATTGTTGAATGATGAGGAGACAAAGATCCAGTCAGAACAAACTCCAAAAAAAAAAAAAAGAAAAACAAAAACTGAGTCTGAATTTGAGGCCCCACTGAAAGACACTGAGAGACTGATGAAAATCAATGCTAGTGTAACTGATAATGAAGATGAGAATGGTCCTGATCAAAAGGAAAACACTGTTGATACCTTAGACTCCTCATATAAAGGACACTTGCAAGACACCTTCTCCACCAAAGCCATCTCAGAAATGTAAAAATAAAAAAGCCCACTTTGAGGCTACACCTGACTTTGGATCTTCACCAAAAAAGAAAAGCCCAAACTAATTTGAATACTGAAAAATGAATTTGCTAAATCTGCCATTGATCTGAACAAAGAAACAAACAAAAGTGTCCTGCTATATGCAAAGATGTGACAGACCAAAGCTATCATCGAAGTGAACGTTGGGGTCCTACTCTCAGGATGGTTAGTCCAAATAAAGCAATACTTATAGAAGGGCAAGGATAAAAACAGATCCTTAATCAGGATTCTGTCTGGACCTTAAACACAGATTAGGACTTACTCTGAGGTTTTCTTCATGATGCCTCATGGACTGACATGTTTAACCACCCAATTGAAAATTGCACCACTGACGTTTCTTCTTGGGTCAAAGTCAGCATGAACATTTTCATCCCTTCTTGGAAATACTAGGTGAAAACTCAATTTTCTCCATGTTTCACACCAGCATGCTCAGCTGCTATAGCACATAGCATGGCAGCTCTCATCACAACAGGTGCATATTCATTGCTAGTTGCAATAAATGTAAGCTAGTTCTTGAAGAAAAATCGCTCTTTCATAAGTGAATGAAGCACTGCAGAGCTTCTAAAAACTTCAGCCCTTGTGATTACTGGCAGCTCTGTAATAAGGCATTAAATAAGTATAAATTTAACAAGCCATCTTTTACCCCAGTTAATTACATCATGATCCCTGGGTGTACCCTGACAAATTCTTCCTGAACCTTGACTAATCCGCCTATGTGTTTGTTTGATCTAGGTTAGCCCAGACATGTGAGAGGATGATATATATTTAAAACCAGATATAATGTGATGTCGGTAGCTGGCAAATGGAATATGATCAGTACAACACCATGGGTGTAGAATTATAGAATTTTATATATTGATTATATACACAATTATAAGCAACTCAAAGCTGGGTGATATACACAGTTGGCTGGTATTTCAGTATCACATTACAGTAACAATGTTCTGAATGGTCACTCATCTAGATTCTTTCATACTAACATGGGTATCCCCTAGGACCCCATCTTTGGTTCTACTCTATTTCTAATTTTCATTAATGACTTCTCTGATGATATCAGCTTGAATGATCAGTCCAACTAGATCAAAATTGCAGCTGATGTTGTAAACAACATCAAGTTTGTCATTACCTGGAGCAAAAGATGACTTGTTAAATTTAACACCTCCCAACCTAAACTTCTCTTTATTAATCATCTGAGAGACCCCCCACCCCCCCTCACTGAAGAATCAACAATATTATTAGTCTTGATCCTGTATCTTGGCTCTAGTCACTTTTCCACCATTGTAAAGTTTCCTTACAGCCATATCACATTGAATACACTGGTTCTCACTCGATCACCAAAGTTAAGCAACATTGAGCCTGGTCAGTACTTAGATGGGTGACCGCCTGGGAATACCAGGTGCTGTAAGCGTTTAGTGATGGATGTGCATTGTGGTGCAGTGGATATCAGCTTGGAAAGAGAAATCGGTGAGCCGAGTTCAAATTCCAGTTGAATACCCTACATTCACTTAAGCACTGGTACCCTTGGTAAAGGTATTAATCCGTCCCTCCCCTCCAGTTATGGGTTAAATAACAGGGTATGACTTGGGGACCCTGCCCTTAAAAAACAAATCCCAATGAATCTTGATACTCAAAAAGAAAAAAGTATTACTAGACACAAAACTTATATAAAAACAACAATAGATTGTTGAAAGAAAAAGGTATTACCAGCAATAAATAAATAAAAAATTTAGTTGGCAAAAAATGACCCGCCAAGGTTGATATGCCATAAAAACAAAACAAAAAATATTAAATTATTAAAAGTATTTAAACTAATGTTTCCCCAATACAATGCTGAAGTGCCACTCAACGTGGAGGATACTGAATAGGGATATTGTAAGAGTGTATTGTGTGGAGCATAGGTTGCATAATATGAGGTTATACATGATAGGTAATGGTTTAACCTTGACTTAAGAAATTTAGTTGTAGTGATTATTCCCACAGGAGTTTGTTTCACTTTGCAACAGTTTTGAGGATGAAGCTAAGTAGAACATTTTTCTTACCAGTGGAATGAGGATGAGCTGACTCATTTACTTGTTCTGGTTATGAAGATCTGGACTGGTGGAATTAAGGAATGTATTTCTTTTGAACATCTTCCAGAATAATAGTGGTAGAGTAGCAAGAAGCTAGTGATGTTTTGTCAGGTGGGAAACACTTCCTTGCCTTCAAGAACATGATTAAAAATGGGGATTAATGTGGGGATTGGAGAGCTCAAGTTTAGATGTGGCAGCAATAAACCGTTTTTGGTTTCATCTGGATCTTGTAAAGATAGACCATTGTAAGAGAAGTCATGGACTTTGTGAAGCAGTACAGATAGCCGTCAAATTTTACTGCATCTTTAGCAAGTGATCATATATGAGTTCCAATTGTGGTCTGGAATGATTTTGAATCCTAATAGATTAATACCTCCCTGAGAGTACAATCATTCATCAGGACTTGAAATCTTATTACAAGCTTGGTTTAGAGATATTGAATGGGACATACCAGTTCATTTACTTAGTCACGTGAGCAAAATCAGATGAGAAATCAGCTGCCAGATCTTAGTCATCTGTACTTTTAGTGGTACTCCCATAAACCTTGGTTTGGTATCATTTGTGTATGTGTGTATATGTATATATATATATATATATATATTGTATCGAGGCAGCAGATAATTTTCTAAACATATACTGTTAAATATAAGAGACATTGAATGTCTATTATGTTTAGTCATGAGCCATACTAAACATCATATTTTGGCTTTAATTTCAAGTGAAAATAAAGACAAAAATTCTCCAACATTCGGAGAATTTTTTTATTATGTTGGTTCGAGCTCTCACGTGGTGTGACGTCATAGAACCGCATTACAAATTTACGAACTGTGTTTGCTATTTGGTAACTTATCGTTGCTTAGCAAAATTTTATGTCAACACAAGATAAAACGTCTTTGGTGATGGATGTTTTTATGTTAACATCCTTGTAACCTCTCTGAAGATGGCTCATTTGAACAACAATAAAAAATTATCCAAATGTTGGAGAATTTTTGTCTTTATTTTCACCTGAAATTAAAGCCAAAATACGATGTTTAGTATGACTCATGATTAAACATAATAGACATTCGTTGTCTTTTATATTTAACAGTATATGTTTAGAAAATATATACACACACACACACACACACGAGATATATTTATGTATTTAGGCCGCAAATTTTCTTTTAGACATGTCAGATTAATTAAAATGCAAACATTGTGTCTGCTTATTTTTTATAAAATCTGTTCATACTCACAGATAATCTTTCGCATATTATGAAAGATGTAAGAAATAAGCTGTAATGTTGACAGATGATTTTATTATTTGTTTCTCAATGTTTCCAAGTACTTTCAATCACATTTCAAGATTATCTTCAGGGGTGTGAGTTGTGGTAACAAAAAAAAATAACTGCAAATCTTTGTTGCTAAAAATTACTGTAAATTTTCTTCTTGCTTCAAAAAATAACAGTTGACAAATTTCTTAGCGTTCATCAGATTGTGACAATTATCCGAAATGGATTTTTTTTAATGTTCTGATGTTGTGGTCATGCACATGTTAAAGCATGAAAAAGGTGTTCTTTCTATCAACATTTTAGAACATTACTATAGCTGATTCTATTAATTGATGGCTCAAGTATTTTAACGTATATTGCCTTGAGGAACCGTAGTTTGCTTTTGTTGTTTTCTTGGTGTAGGATAGTTGTATTATTGATCATTAATTTTTTTATATTGTGAATGTCAACAAAAAATATAATGGACTACATAAAAAAAAAATTTGAGATTGAGACACTGTACCAAAATATAATTAACTCTAAGAACAGCAGCTAATTACTACAGAACCAGAACTCCATGATCTATTTAAGGCAGAATCTATAAAAGACAGACATGATAAAAAATATATTCTTCTAAAATTACAACAAAGAATTAGGCAACCATCCAGAAATAGTAATTAAGAAAGCTGATAAAGCTAACATCTTTGTTGTTTTAAAAAAGTCTAACTACAACTCAAAAATAGAACAGTTACTTGACGGTCACACCAAATTTAAAAAACTTACCAATAACCCTACCACTCAGCCAAAAGCAAAATTTAATTAATCACAGCTAATAATGCAGAGCAAGACAATCTAAAATTTACCAAAATAATCGGAGACTATAAACCATGATACATTTATGGTTTTATCAAAACACAAGCCTTACTTTCCACTTCACCCTATTATATCACAAATACCCTTTCCTATGCACCAACTAAAACACTTAACCAATTAATTACACCATACAGACCTAACAAATACGGTATTAAATCAATACTTGAACTTATACAATTATTAAAAACAGAAAAACCTAATAATGAAACCATAGAATCACTTGATGTTGAAAATCTGTTTACTAACATTCCTGTTAGAGAAACCATTGACATTATTATAAAAAAAAATATATATAATGATAATTCTTTTCCCCCACTGAAAATTAAACCTAAAATACAAAAAACTACTTTTAACCTGTACCAATGAAGTCTCATTCTATGATCACAGAAATTATATATACATGCAATGGAAGGGTGTTTCAATGGGCTCACTTCTGGGTTCAACCTTCAGCAACTTCTACATGGACAACCTAGAAAACAATGTATTTAGCACCACTCAAAAACCCTCCATCTATGTACAATATGTTGATGATGTTCTTATATTAGTTAAAAATATAGAAGAAATAATAGAACTCAAAAAACTTCCAAATAAACTGTCAAGTTCACATATGAATTTAACAAAGATAACAAAATTTCTTTCCTTGACATTTTAATAGACACAAACAACACATTTACTACCTCCCCATATAAAAAATCAACTAGCAGAAACTCTTGCACTCTCAACTATAAGTGGGAATGTCCTAACTACTACAAAATAGTATTTATACACAATTTAATTGACCAAGCACAAATCAACTCCTCCACAAAAAATATATTTTACTCTGAACTAAAAAGTTTTTATCAGACTCTCATTAATAATGATTTCCCAAATCACATTGTAGATGAACAAATAAGACAATATTTCAAAAACCTCAACACACATAAAAAAAATATGGTAGTTCCATAAAAAACCCAAAACATATGAAACTCCTTTATTGCAACCAGATGCACAATAATTACAAACAGGATGAAAAAAATCATAAAAAATTGCATTTGTACTAATATATCTCCCAATGATCTTAATAAAAAATTCAAGTTAATATATTATGAAAAATACAATACTACTAATTTAATTATCTATAATAACTCCTCCCCACTAACTGATGTGCTACGCAAAACCAACATTTTATATCAGTTCAAATGTTCCTTGGGAGAATGTATCTCTGACAGAAAAACAAATATATATGTCGGATTTACAAGAATTATACTAACAGAATGTCTTACATTACACATATCTGACCATCCATTTCAAGACATCTACAACAATATTGCTGTGTACATTCATAATATAAAAAATAATGATTTCCTACACCAGGAAAACAACAAAAGCAAAGCCATCAATTAATAGAATCAGCTATGAATACTGTAGTAATGTTAATAATAAAAAAAAAATTCCATTTTGTATAATTGTCACATTCTGATGAATGCTGAGAAATTTGTCAACAGTTCTATTTGAAGCAAGAAGAAAATTTACAGTAAGTTTTAGCAACACAGTTTTGCAGTTATTATTTGTTACCACAACTCACACTCATGAAGATGATTTTGGAAGGAGATTGAAAATGCTTGAGAACATAGAGAAATAAATAATAAAATCATCTATCAAGTTTACAGCTGATTTCTTACATCTTTCAAATATAATACGCAAAATATTATCTGTGAGTATGAACAGATTTTATTAAAAATAAGCAGACACAATGTTTGCAATTTATTTAATCTGACACACACACACACACACACACACACATATATATATATATTTAGACTACTGATTTGAGAATGTTTTTTGGAAGCTCATTATTATATAGTAGGAAAAGGGTAGGACTAAAAGGAGAGCCTTGGGATATACCTGCATTGATTTTATAGATATCAGAAGACTGTCTGTTCATAATGACCTTCATTGTTTTACCCAATGGGAAAGACTTAATAGTCAAGAAGACTACCTAACTGGGTAGTTTGAGTATCAGTCCTCTTGTTGACACCTTCAGAAGTGTTTGTAGTTATTTAAGACAATTTTGATGGATTTATTAAGTGTTTCACTGATTCTGTGCATAATGGCAGTTAAGACATCAGCAGTGAAGCAATAGAAGCAAAACCCATACTGTTTGTCAGGAATCTTGAGGAGATTAGCAACCTTCTTGTTGAAGATAGCTGAAAAATATTTGCTGATGACACTGAGGAGTCTGATTGATTGATATTTGAGTTTGAGTTTTGTTTAATGGTATATCAACCTCTGTGGATTAATTAATGCCAAAAAGGTGGGGTTTTAAGGTATTTTTTTTTAATGTCTGATTATAGTGAGAAGGTTGATTTCGTCAGATTCTAATGAAAATTTTTTTGTTTTTATTCTTTTTATTTTAGAAAACTGAAAACGTTTTCTAGTTTTGTATTCAAAAATGTTTTGCTGAGAATAATTTTTCTTCCTTCAAAAATGTATTATGGTAATAATTTTTTCTTCAAAAAGTATTGTTGGTAATATTTTTCCTTCAAAAATGTATATTTTTCTATAAAAGTTTATTTTTATGCATATATTTCTATAAAAGTGTATTTTTATACTTTCATAGTGTTTTCACCCCAGTTTGAGGCTTAACTATTTGCCCATAGCTGGGACCCTACCAGATACTACCATTCCTTGTCAAAATGGACCTGAGAACAACAGCAATGAAGAGGTGGTTTCAAACTCCTCACACCCTTTCAATCAGAGACCTTGCTGCCGGATGCAGTTTACTGTCATGTCCAGAAACGATTGATATTTTAACTGCAATGATTGCTGACCCATATTGCTGTAAATTGATCATACAGCTGAAAACTTCCATTGAACTGTGAAATATTTGCTTTTCAGTTAAGAATTAAACAATTTTGACAAGTGCAACTAAATGATTCTAAAGCCACTGATAATAATTTTTCATTGTCATGACCATTTCAGTTTAGATAGAATTGCAGTATAGGGTAAAGCTCCTCCCCCAACAACACACAACATAAATCAACCCCAAAACAGGTTATATTATATATTGCTATGTCTACATTGGTTTGAAAATTGCACTAACATAAGGAATACTAAATACTGTGAAAGCACTGCCTCTCAAAATATTTCTGGCAATTAAAAAATGGCAACAAAACCCAATTATTACCTGAGATATCATTACAAAAAACAAATCTTGTAATGGAATAGGAAATTGTAACTAAGAAAAACTTATCTTAATTAGCTTAAATAATGCTAATTTACTAAACAAAAGAAATGAAATAATGACCACATGCAAGCATAGAAATAAATATCTGTTCAAATACGTTGACCTGGACTAACATAGATTCCTCTATTTATTTTTAAAAAATTATTTTCCTTTAATGCCTTTTGTCTTCTCTGAAAATAAAAATTACAAGTAATCCACCTTGACCCAGAGACACAAAAATATTCCGCTAATTTAAATTTTAATTTAATTTATAAGATTTTACTTTCAAATTTTATTTTTAGTCCAAATCAAATTAAATCACACAAAAAATTAAAACAGCATTGCTGCATTATAATATCACAAGAATTAAAAAGCTAAATCCGGGAATGGTCAGTTCATAATAAGCACCTGATGACTGTATAGGGCATGAAATTCAGAGTTGTTCTATAGACATAGGATATGTATATTTAGTTATATATATTTAAAAAAATTTATGAAACATATAATGAAACAGATCAACTTTGGCATATTTTTTATTTGTTTAAGCATTATTTTTAATGAAAACTCATGTTTGAGTAGATGCTCTGTTTTTTATAATGAAGCAGTATATTTATTTATATCTACCAACATGAATACAAATAATAATTTCCTAGCAAGATTTCTTGATAATTCAGGCTGGTAGATACAAATAAATACACTGTTTAATTATGAAAAAAGAATGATATCTACTCAAATATGAGTATCTTTTAAAAATAATGTTTAAATAAATTAAAATATATATATAGGGTTAGGTCTTGAAAGCTGTCAAAATACGTTGAGTAAAATAAAGGAAGGTAAAGAAGTTTCTGGGTATTACCTATTTATTATACGTTAATATTTTGAGATCAAAATCTCATCTTCAGAATGGCAGAGAAGCGTGTGTCTGTCAGAGTGAGTTCCTGGCCTTTCAAAGAATGGTCATTCCTGGCTGGCTGTCTACTACTGCTGTCATTATGTGTGTGTGTGTGTTTATGATATATGTGTGATTTATAGTTGGGACTATAAAAATATATATATATATATCTCATTAAGTTAAGTGCCATACATGATACACACTTGAGTAATCATATCTTGAAAGATGCATGACTGACTTGGCAGAAGATTTTTCTGCAGTAGGTTGTTATTACTTTCTGTGATAGGCTGGTTAACAACCAAGGCTACAGAACCCAATCCATACTATCATTAACCCATAGCTGGAGGGAGAAGAGGTGGATTCATACCTTTCCCAAGGGTATTTGTGTGTAAGTGAATGCAAGAAATTGGACTGGAATTCAAGCTCAGCTCTCCGATTTCTTGTTTTGAGATGGTATTTACTGTACTACAACACACACATATACATGTATATATAGAGTGAGTGGGAAGGTTCACCGAAATGGTAGTTGAGTTAATTAAATAAATATTTTATTTCATAAACAAACTTTTGTCCTTCATCAATATGTCAGTAGCAGCTAATGTAAGTTACAAAATGATTTATAAGTATGAACTGAGATCAAATATGGATTGGAACCTGAAATAATGAGAGGACAAAGAACAAAAAGAAAACGTCTATCAATATAACACATTTTGCTTTTATCAATGCTTCATTAGAGAATAAGAAATGGAGACAACATTTTCTGTTATTTTTATTCTTTTGCTGTTTGCTAGGCAAACTAATGTTCACCTTTATTATTACAGGGCAGCCATCAGTTTATCTACAAAAAATGCTATCAATTGCATCGAGATTAAAAATTAGCAACGAAATAGTATTGCATAAACTTTTGCAGGCATTGCCAGTTTTGATAAGTCCTGTGTTAGCCAACACTTTGTTGATCTTTTCTTTGGACATTTGTAGTAGTGGACATCCAATACCCCTTGCTAGGATTTGGCTCCTTAAATAATTTCAGATTACTAATGGATTGCCAACAGAAAATGATTGTCAACCCCAGAACAGATTGTTTGAAGAAACTGAAAATATTCAACTTCATAATAATAAATTGTCAGAATTAATTAAAAGCTTGATAAAAAAAATGTGTCCCCACATACTAACCAAGCTAGCACATATGCAGGAGTATATCACAGGATTGATATGGACAGCTATGCTCCTACTTTTGCTAAGGACAGATGGCTGTCAGAAGAAAAAATCCTGGCAATGAAGAAGGAATTTTCTAAACTATAGAAAATGATATTGCACCTTCTGACCTTCTAGCCCCCTACATGTGGTTAGAAAACCTGATGCTGTGGTGACTACTGCACATTAAACAGCATCACAAAAAGCGATAAATACCCTATCCTAAACATTAACTTATTTGTTGATACATTAGACAACAAAACGAGATTCAACAAAATTGACCTGGTATTAGCATACCATCAAATTAAAATGCATCATCTTCTTTTTCTATGTGCCTTGTCCTTTCAGGACGTAGGTGATCATGGCTTTCCAGGTTTCCCTATCCCTGGTGACTCTTAGCACGCCTTCTGTTACACCATGCAACCCCCGTTCTGTCATTCACCTGCTCAAGCCCTTCAAATATATTATCTGCTGCTTTCCTCTGTCTCTTTTTCCCTCTATCTGGTCTATTAGTATCAGGTTCTCCAAGCCCTCCTTCCTCATTACATGTCTCAGGAACGTTAGTTGTCTCTTTCTGATGCCCAATATTAATTTCCTTTTCATTTCCATCCTTTTGAAAACGTCATCATTGCTCACATGCTTGGTCCATGATAACCATAGTATCCTTCTGTAGAACCACATTTCAGTTGCTTCAGTTTTTTCCTTCATCTTTGATGATATTGTCCAGCATTCACTGCCATATTGAAGAACTGACATCAAATAGCAATCCAGTACTCTCTTCTTTGTTTCTAGTGAAAGTTTCCTGTCTTTTAATACTTGACTCAGATTCTGGAACACAGCCTTTGCTACGCTAGTTCACCTTCAGATCTCTCTGTCACACTTTCCATTTTCTGTTAGAACACTTCCCAGATATTTAAATTTTTGCACCTGCTTGATACTAGTGTCCCCACTCCTGTATTTGGCATTTTGCTCTGCACTTTTTGCTGATGACTATACATTGTTTTCTTGCAGTTTATCTGTAGTTCTTTTTTGTCACTCTTTTCAGCTACCTTCTGTAAGAGGTCTTGTAGTTTCCTTTCCATGTCTGCAATCAGCACTGTATCATCTGCGTACCTTATGTTGTTGAAATTGTGGCCCCAGATGACAAATGTCTTGCTGTATAAGTTGAATAGATCCAGTGAAAAGACACATCCTTGTTTAACGCCCCTTTCTATCATTGTATATTTGCTGAATTCAATACTTGTTTGTATGCAGACAGTTTGCTGCCAGTAAAAATTCTTGATTACTCTTATGTCTTTCCCAAATATGTCAAGGCTGCTGAGCATCTCCATCAATTCTTTGTGGCATATTTTGTCGAACACCTTTGCATAATCGATAAAACATAAGTACAAGTCCTTCTTCATTTATATTGCCCTTTCGAAGAGCATCCTAATCATAAATTTTTGTACCTGCTTGATTTTAGTGTCCCCGCTCCTGTATTTGGCATTTTGCTCTGCTCTTTTTAATATATGAGTAATATGACTCATTAAGCTGATTGTTTGGTGGAGTTTGCACTCATCTTCCCGACTGTGGAATTCTCTTCTACGATTGCCTCTCCGACGGCTACAATCTCCAGGAGTATAAATGTAAGGTCAATAGACACCTCCTAACACACTAACCTGCTCCCATTCTATCAAACACTCTTCCCATCTGCCCAACCCTCATCCTCACTATCCTTACTTATCTGTCACCTTCCTCCTGACATTCCCTATGTCTAACCATTCCTTCATTCCTTCTTTTTACCTTCCTCTATGTAGCCCCATGCACAATAGTGGCAGTAGAATGCCTTGCTTGGGGTGAAATGATTTTAAAAAAAAAAATGACGTTCCTTGTTCATGTTTTTGATGAACCTGCACTGTTCTTGTCCTATTTTTAGCCTGATTCTGCTTCTTGCTCTATTCATCAGGATTTGGACAATCAGTTTCGTAATATGACTCATTAAGCTGATTGTTTGGTGGAGTTTGCACTCATTTGAACCTGGTGAAGGCAACGGGATACCACTCCACTATCAAAATGCACCTAGATGATATAAAAAAAAAACAGCATTATTTTGCCTCTCAGTTTACATGAATATAAATACATGCTTTTTGGATTAAAAAAGCCAGCAACCACTTTTCAAAGATACATGGACACTGTTTTTCAACATGTTGACTGTGTATTTACATACATTGATGATATTCTCATTTTCAGCAATGTTTCTTCATCACCATGTAAACTGTTGTAAAATTTTTACATAAAAAGAATTTTTAAATTTCAATAGAGAAGTCAACTTTTGATGTAACTTCAATCGATTTTTTTAGGATTTAATATCAGCTTGGATGGTATTAGAATTACACAAAATAATGTCAGCACATTATAGAATTTTCTCCCTCCTATTGTCAGTAAGAATATTTGTCATTTCTTAGGCATGGTAATTTCGCGGACATAATTATGCCATTAACAGAGAAAATGTGCATATGCAGTAACACTGTTTACACTAAATGACATAGAATTGCAATTATTTAACAATATTGAAAACAAAATTAGTGAAGTTCAATCTCTAGCTCACCAATGGTTCAAGTGTATTGAATATCAGTTAATTACTGATAGCAGTAACTATGCTATTGGTGCAGCTTTTCATTAAGTAGTAGAAGGAATGGCAATTCCAATAGGTTTCTTCTCGAAGAGGCTGACACAAACTCAAACGAGGTATTTAACTTTTGATAGGGAACTTTTTGCAGCCTATTCAGCTACCTTATATTGCAAGTATGATATTGAAGGTAAACAAGTTTTACTTTTAACTGACTATAAGCCTTTATGTGATGCATTCTGTAGTCTAAACCTTGCTAAGTCAGACAGCAGCAACAATTAGCAATTCTAACTGAATATATTGCAGACATATGCCACATAAAGGGAGATCAAAACATTATAAATGATTGCTTGTCGAGACCTATTCTAGCCGTTACAGTAGGTAGGTGTGACTTACCAGCTATAGCAGCTGCACAACTTAAATCAGGACTTAAAAAAATTCCTGACTTAAAAAATTCAATTTTAGTACTGGCAATAATAGTTCCATATATTATGATAATACCACTGGTATTTCCAGACCATATATACCTGGTGAATTACAAAATCTTAATGCAATATTACACCCTGGAAATAAAAATTTGTGTAAAATTATCAAAACAAGATATTTTTGCCTTATATGAACAAAATAATAAAATACATGTGTAATAAATATCAAAATTGCCAGAAAAGCAAAATTCAGCAGTATGCTGAATCTGCTATTCCCCACATATTGAATTGCTGACTATTTGCTTCAATATGCTACACTTAAATTTAATTGGCCCTCTCCCTGGGACTAGAAGTTGTCACGAAACATATAACACTCCTTACATATACGTATTAACTTGTATTGACTGCACAACTAAATGGATAGAAGCAACACCACAACCAGATATCACAATTCAATCTGTTGCCAATGCATTTCTACATGCATAGATGACATGATTGGGTATTCCTCTTCATGTAATAACTGATCGTGGTGCCCTATTTGAGAGCAAAATTATTTTGTGAAATAGCCTTAATAGTTGGTTTCTATAGATTGTGCACAACTATTTACCATCCACAAACTGATGGAATGATTGAATGTGCTCATAGAACAATGATTGGTTGTTTTTGTTTTATGGCATATCAACCTCGGCGGGTCATTTATTGCCAACTAAACTTTATTTATTTATTGCTGATAATACCATTTTCTTTCAATACCATTTTCTTTCAACAATTTATTGTTGTTTTTATATAAGTTTTGTGTCTAGTAATACTTTTTTCTTTTTGAGTACCAAGATTCATTGGGATTTGTTTTTTAAGGGCAGGGTCCCCAAGTCCTACCCTGTTATTTAACCCATAACTGGAGGGAAGGGGTGGATTAATACCTTTCCCAAGGGTACCAGTGCTTAAGTGAATGCAGAGTATTCAACTGGAATTTGAACTTGACTCACCGATTTCTCTTTCCGAGGCGATATCCACTGCACCACAACCCGCATCCGTCACTAAACGCTTACAGCACCTGGTATTCCCAAGTGATCACCCATCTAAATACTAACCAGGCTCAACATTGCTTAACTTTGGTGATCGAGCGAGAACCGGTCTATTCAACATGATATGGCCGTAAGCCATAGATCAATGAAATATGGCAATAAAGACTAGAAACGAATCATGGCTCAACACCCTCTCAATAATATTAATGGATATATGTGCCACACCTAATCCTTCTAATACTTCACCATTCTTTGCAGTTACAGGCACACACATAATGATTCCTCAGTTGCTAGTTGATGATACTAGTGATGACACAGATAATCAGAAGTTTGCTAAGGAATTGCAACATTCCTTGAAATCCTTACAGCCAACAGAAAAGATTATAACTCTGTAAATAAATTGTCAATACATCCCAAACAAGCTTAAGACATGTAAAAGCATATGGCTAAGAGTAGACAGAATTTGCAAACCTTTGGAAGCACCTTACACTAGTCTCTTTTAAATGTTGCACAGAATTGATAAATATTTTGTGATTAAAGCCAACAATGAGATAGTCAATGGTGTCAACATTGAACCTAAAACTAATAAGCAAATAATGACTATAAAACAACCTTATACAGGGGCCTGACAATATTTTTCGGACACTTCAGTATTCGACTTTCCGAGTACCATAGAGTGACGAAATTCCTTCAATAGAATAGCATAAACATATAAAGACAATACCTGTAATAAAAATGGAAGAAAATCGATTAGGTAAGGAAAATATTTATTTTTCATCATTTTTTACAAAACACATGCAACATTATTTTTCAGACATCGTTGAAAAACTGTTAATAGCCTGTAATATCACCTTTCTTCTCAATAACTTTTATCAAACTCTCTTCATAATGATCAAACATATGCACAATAACATCTCAACGTGTTTCTATTAGTTGTTTTTTGGCATCTAGTATCCGTTCCCATAGTTGAGCCTCTTTCGTTATTTCAGGTTCATCATAGACAAGTTGCGCAAGCATTTCCCAAACATTTTCTATTAAATTTAGATCTGGGCTTTTTGCAGGCCATTCCAAAGTAGTCATATTCACTTTAGCCATCCATTCTTTCATGAGTTTTGACACATGGATGCTGCAATTGTCTTGCTGTAGAACAAAATCATTCCCTATCTCTCTTCTTATCCTTGGTAGGGCTTTCTCGTCCAGCAACTGTTTGTAGCTTTCACTGTTCTGTCGTCCTTTCAGCCACTCCAACCACATATTTCCATTAGCAAAGATCATACCCCAAACCATAACTCCTCCTCCTCCCATCTGTCGTTTGTTCAGTACAGCAGGCTCACCCCTTCTCGACCAAGTACACCATCCATCGGGCCCATCAAACTTGAAACACTTCTCATCAGTAAATATAACCTTCTTAAAGTCAACATGCTTTGTTAACCACCTTTTAGCATACTCCAGTCTTGCTCCTTTGTGTTTCTTTGTTAGTGTAATTTTTTTCTTAGCCTTTGCATACTTCAAAGCAATCCTATGCAGCGTTCTTTGTACTGTTCGGACGTTTACATCCAATTCACATTTCTCCTTCACTTTTCTTGCTGTAACTTTTTCTCCAGATGTCAAAAGCCGTGTCACAGTCCTCTTCATTCTCCTTTCAGTCCTCTTGCCAATTGATCTTTTCTGTCCTCTCTTCTTTTTCCGCTCGGAGTTTGTCTTCAGCATGTATTCGACCGTTGATTTTGACAGCTTCAAATCCATGGCGATCCTTCTGATGCTGAGGCCATCATCCCGCTTCTTCCGTGCCAAACAAACGACTTCTTTTGAATGCATTTTACCTCATTAAACTTAATTGTTTTGCCAGTAAAATAAAACATATAATTGATTCTAATGATGACAGCTAAGTGTACAAGCAGAAAATTTGCATACAGCAACATATACATGAACTTAGCTCTTAATAAAATAGGATTTTTGTCATGTCCGAAAAATAGTGTCACGCAAGTTTTCGCAAAAATCACAAAAAACTAAAATTATCAAAGCCAAACTAAAAAAAAATGATTACACTAGTAGTGGATTTTCACTCCTCAACTACGTACTTACAATCTCAAAAGTTTTTGGCACTAGTAACCACCTTGAAGTACTTTTTTCAAAGTGTCCGAAAAATATTGACGGGCCCCTGTAGTGGCAAAATAATAATGGATACAGAAAATATAGACAGGAATAATAAGCCTAGTCATAGTAAAATAGGTAGAAGAATTTCTTTGAAAAAAAGATGACTAATATCACAATTATTAGACTCTGCTTTTGGATAGGTAGATTTGTTGTGATAGACAAAAAGTTGTCTCCCTTTGACTAAAGTCAGTCACTTAGCTGATTGATGATATTTTCAGCATCCTGACTCCAGAGTTTCATAGGCAGGTTTTTCCCATCCACTCTTCAGGAGTATTTCACAATTTACTGTTAATATTTCCAAATTTTTATTTAATTATTTTTTTTTTGTATTGTGAGTTGTTAATGTTTGTGTGGATATATGAGTGTGTATGTATTTTTTGTTTTAACAGGTGTAGGTATCATAGCCATTTCTCTTTACTTTTTATCTTTGCTTTTTTTTTTTACATTTTTGGAATTTATGCATTGATTTATTGTTCTTGTTTGTTGAAATGTCACCGTTTTAGGTGGTAGATTAAGTATTCATTTATGTGTTTATTTATGTGTTTTCTTTTGTCAATTATTTTCTCATTTTTCTTCTTTATGAATTTTTGTTTTTATATCTGATTTTTGGTAGTTTCCGTTTAAGCATAATTTACAATTTTTACTATTAATAATGTGTGAGACTGCTCTTTTTATGATTTACCATTTGATTTTGGTGGCGATAAAGTGTTAATTTTTTTATTGGATTTATAATTAAATTTTAAACTTCATTTGAAGTTTGTTATAATTATTTTATTTATATTTTATTTTAATTAGTGTTTAGGTGGCAAAGTATGTGTTTACGTTTGCCCATTATTTTGCTCTTTCTTTCTTAGTAGTTTATTTTGGTCCTTAAAGCTGATCAAAGCTATTTTTTTTTCAGTATAATTTACAATTTTTACTATTAATATTTTGTAAGGCTGTTCTTTTTTTATGAATTCCCATTTGATTTTGGAGGGGGTTATTATTTACTTTTGTCTCCATATGTATTTTGATACAGGTTTATTGTTTGTGTGATATTCTGTTTTGACTGAGATTTTATGGTTGCTATATCTTTCTTTGAAAATTGTTACTGGGGTGCCAATGCAACTTTTTCTATGTTAATATCGTGTTATGATAGCTTTGTATATTATGTTATTGTTTAAATATTTGGTGTTAAGTTAGTAATTTTCTTTGTTTCAACAGTATTGTGTTGATTTGCTTGTTGCTATTTTTATTGTGATTATTAATTTTTCTATGTTATCCATACTGATTTTGATTGTATATAGGTGATAATTTTTTATAGTTTGCTGATTTAAGGAAACGTTTTTATTGTTTTATTAAATTATATTTCTTTTTCTGTTGTTTTTGTTTCAATTGTTTATGTATTTTAGTTTGAATATCTGCTGTTTATTAGTGCGAATTCATGTTTTTGTTTTTATTGAATAATTTTAGGCTACAAGAATTTGTTGAATTCTTTTTATTCATTTTATTGTGTCTACTTGAATGTGCTGAGCAGTTTTTGGAAGAGAGTGCTTTATCTCACATCTGAACAAGTCTGGTATCCTCAAACACTCAGTCATGATAAGTCATGATTTTGTGCCAGCACAACCATCGATGGCTCCCAAATAGATCTCTCAGTCATGCATAAGTTGTGACTTTGTACCAGTACAACCATCAATGGCTCCCAAATAGATCTGTCTATCCAGTTTTACTCAAAAGGCTTGGATGAACCGGTGGTGTGTTTTTCAGGAAGATGTTGCTTAATGGGATTGTTTCCTCAGGCCAGTAATATCAAGAATTTTCTGACAAATTGACCATGGTGAATATTTAAACACGAGTCTCATGGCCAGAAGGAAAATGTTCTAACCACTCAGCCACATGCTCAGATAGAGCAAGAGAAGGATAAAAGGGAGGATGCTGTAGAAAATATTTGTGCATTACTTATTTCTTTTATCTTATCTGCAACTAATCCATATCTGTATTTGTCTATATTTCTGAGATGAGGTAGTATTTACACTATTTACATTATTTGAACTATTGTCCTCATTTTTGTTGCCATTTATATGCTGTTTTGGCCATTGTAGGCTCTGGTTTTCTTCAGGTGCTAGGAACTTTGAACTGAACCCTTTATTACAGGTCCTGGGTATAACGATAAACTGCATCCAGCAGCAGGGCCTCTGATTGGGAGGTTGTGAGGAGCATGGAACCACCTCTTAATTGCTCTTGTTCCCAGATCCACCCTGATTCAAAGTGGTAGCACCTGTTAGGGTCCCAGCTATGGGCAAATAGTTAACCCCCAAACTGGGGTCAAAACACTATGAAAGACTTTTATAGAAATATATACATAAAAATAAACTTATATAGAGAAATATACATTTTTGAAAAAAAATATTACCAACAATACTTTTCTGAAGGAAAAAATTATTACCATAACACATTTTTGGAGAAAAAAAATTATCCTCAGTGCATTTTTGAATACAAAACTAGAAGACATCTTTAGTTTTCTAAAATAAAAAAAAATTTAAAAAAATAAATTTTTCATTAAAATCTAACTAAATCAACTTTCACACTATAATCAAACATTGAAAAAAATACCTTAAAACCCTACCTTTTTGGCATTAAATAACCCACAGAGGTTGATATGAAATTAAACAAAACTTAAACTCAACCGATCAAGGTTGATATGTCATGAAAATCAAACAGTCAACCTACTGTTGAATAGTACTACGTTGGGTATTTAATCACTGCAAACAAATCTGTTACTGAGAAATAATTACATCAGTTGGCTATGCAAATGAATTAGTTATTTATATTAAATGAACTAACTCATGTCAGATAGAAACATTTGAAACCATTTACTCGAGTAAGAGTAAATGAGCTGTGGTTTAAGGACATTATCCTCAAATTATGTTTACAAATTATATATATTTAATATTTTTTTTTTAATCATATCACCCCAAGCAAGGCGAAAATGTCACTGATTCGCAGGGGGCTACGTAAGAGTGAAAAGATTGGAAAAGAGAAAAACCGGAATATAAACTGGATTTAGCATTAAATAACTCATAGTGGTTGATATGCCATAAAACCCCAACAACCATCTAATCATTTCAGATAGAAATATTTGAAACTATTTGCTTGAGTAAGAGTAAACAAGCTGTGGATTAAGGATGTTATCCTTAAATTATGTTTACAAATTATATATATTTAATATATATGTGTAAACTGAATTTGGCATTAAATAACCTATAGTGGTTGATATGCCATAAAATCCCAACAACCAACCAACCTTTATTACAATCACTGAGATATATCATTCTCATTCCTTGTGCAAAGCCTCTTTTGGTAGTCATAAGTTATCTCCCTCTAACTCTCTAAGTTACTTGTTCACCACTGCTATAGCCGGGTATTGAACTCACAACACTTTGGGTCAAGTCACTGGAACTAACCAATGTATCTACTAGGCCATGTGTCCTTTAGTGATTATAATAAAGGGTTTAAATTCCGAGCACCTGAAGAAGGCTCGGAGCGTACAATGGCCAAAATGTCATACAAATGACAACAAAGATAAGGACAATAGTCCAAATAATGTAAATAGCATAATCCATATCTGTATAGCATTCAGGTTAAAACAGAGAAGAGCAATGCCCATAGGTAGAAATTAAAGAGGAAAAAATAAAAATGGTGTTAAAGAAGAGCAAAGACTTATAATGGATAATTGTTGTTATCAACTTCCATGGAATTTAATTTACATGAATCCAGTTTGTTTAGTTAATTGTAATGCAATGTTTTACTTCATAAATCCTACCTAGGATATCATAATGTGAGAAGCAACTCATTTTGCAAATAATTTAATTTTTATTATACAGGATATACACAGTAAGCTTTGTTTCGTCTTTGAATATTAGTTAACCATGGGTATTTATAATAGGCACAATAATTTTTTTTAATCTCTCAACCACTCAAAACTAGCTTGCAAAAAGCCAAAAAAATTTTTTTGTCTTGGAATAACTGGTATTGATCATATCTTACTGAAAGGATATTGCATATTAATTCATTTATGTTATATCAAAAGTGACAGTCTTCTATATGGCAGTAAATGTTAGACCATCTCATTACACATGGAAAAGAGACTTGAGGCAACAGAAGGTCTGAATATGTAAGCAATAAGACAAAATTAAAGAAAATGGAAGCACAAAGAACACATATAGAGCATTAGAAAGAGAACTGAAATTTCTATGGCATATAATGAAGAAAGCGAACTCAGAAAATTAGACACTCACAGGATATTAAGAGAAAGAAAGGAAAGTATCAGAAAACTTACCCCAGAAGTATGTGTATATGTTTGGCAGAACTGTGTTTAGGAGATATAGCAAAAAAGACAAATTTGCAAATAGGGACAGGAAGCTGTGGAGAATAATGATTGAAGAGAAGTAGAATGAATTGTTGTTCTACAGATTCTGCAAATGTTGGCTTGATTTCTCTTTATTGTGAGTAAATATGTTTTTGACTGCAACAAATAAACAACATTCTGACATTTAAAAATGTTGAAGCACATAGTAAATTAAAAATTATGAAAATTTGTTTTTAGAGAGAGAAAAAAAAATAAGGTAAAGAGAGGATGAAGGTGAAAATATATGTATTTCTTTTATACTTCTTTTTGTGTAAATGAAAGTAATGTGTTTATGTGCAAAGATCAGTAGTAATAAAGGAGGAAATCAAAGCAAAGGTTGGGAGAAGGGCAGAACTTTTTTTTTTTTTTTTTAATCATCTCACCCCAAGCAAGGCATTCCACTGCCACTATTGAGCATGGGGCTACATAGGGGAAGGTAAAGAGAAGGAATGGTTAGACATAGGGAATGTCAGGAGGAAGGTGACAGATGAGTAAGGATAGTGAGGATGAGGGTTGGGCAGATGGGAAGAGTGTTTGATAGAATGGGAGCAGGTTAGTGTGTTAGGAGGTGTCTATTTCTTATTGCCTATTGGACAAAAGAATATTTTTAGTTGTCAACTCACATAAAATTTCCACAAGCCCAGATATATATAATGATGAAGAAGAATCAACACTTTGATGCATTTGTTCTAAAAGTCCTACCTAGGATATCATAGTAACATAAAAAAAAATAGATTTGAGGATAATTTATGCAACAGTCACAATAAACTTGCTTTCTTTTTTTTAATTATCTCTTTTCTTTTCACTTTTTAACCACTTAGAATTGGCTTGTAAAAATGTTGGTCTTGAAATGACTGGTATATATTTTACTGATATGATGTCATGTTCATATGTTTTAGGCAGTAAAGAATAGTGCAGTTTAGTTTTTTTTTTTTTTAGTTTGATTTAAAATAAATTAAAAACTACAGTAGTAGAAAGTCAGTAAAAAAATCAGCCAAAAGAGATAAGAAAGGCAAATAAGTATCAGTGGCCTCAACCATCCCTGTTGTTTTTTTGGGTGGGTGTCTCATTGTTGCCTCTCTGAAGCACCTGTTGTTGATTTCATTAACAAAAAAGCAGCTGAAACTGATTAACAACCACCCCCTCTGCTACTTAACTGACCAGATCAATATTTCAAGTTTGACTGATAGGTTGCTATACTCTGATTAAAAAGTGTTCCTCTAATTTTTTGAGCTCTGTATATATAACTGGATATATATATTTAATTTGTTTAAACATATATGGATATACATGTGTGTATCTGTGTGTGTATATATATATATATATATATATATATATATATATATAATGTGCGTATGTTTTTGAATGCATCGCTCATTCATTAAAAATGAATTGGAGCACTCTGACTGCTGGGCGCATAATATGATATGTGCCAAAAAAGACTGCTTTCTTCCACCGAACGCCTCGTGGCCCAGGGGTAGAGTCGCCGACTGACACCACTTCGGTCAGGTTTCGAGCCTGGGTAAGGGAGCAATCGGAGTTTAACCATACTGATGAGCTGTGAAACAGATCTGTCTGCGGATGACAATAATGCAGTTGTCTTCTGCAAACCCTATCCAAGTGCCAACTGCAGAAGCAACCACTTTGTAGTCACATGCAATCTAAGTACAAAACTCTGGAGATTGTAGTGCAAAATAATCAAAGTTCTACAAATGAGGAGTGTGAGAAAATAAATCATTAGAGTAGAATAAGTAGTGACATTTAACTATTTTGATGGTAAGTGTGTGGGACCAAGATACCAATCTAGTACCAGGAGTAAATACATGTAGTTGGGGAACCAAGTTAAAAATTTGCCATGAAAATACTAGTTGAAAAGATAGAAGGAAGCTATATCACATTTTTTGAGCTCTGTATATATAACTGGATATATATATTTAATTTGTTTAAACATATATGGATATACATGTGTGTATCTGTGTGTGTGTGTGTGTATATATATATATATATATATATATGTAAAGATCTCTCACTCTCTCTCTCTCTATATATATATATATATCACATTAGTGAGAATGTGAATTGTTCATGTTTTCAGTTGTACAGCAGCCCTATAACTATACCTGGTCATTGAACTGAAGATGATAAGGAACATCTATATATGTTCAAACATTTCAAGTATATATAATGAAACCAGACAATTCTTTGAGCATGATAAAATAACTAATTAAATTTGCACGTGGAAAGAATAAAAGTTTAGATAAATGGTTCAAAGAGGTACCTATATAAACCCACACAGAAAAAAACTTGTTCACAAGAAATTTTTGAATATCATTTTAAATCGAAACACATGAGTTTTCTCTCAACATTTACAATATGATTTTGCATCCTGTCCTTCAAAGTATCTTATGTCTTAGAAAATTTAATGTCTAGCTTAAAGGCATTCATTAAAATTCTTGCATCTACATCTTGCTTATTGACTTCTGATCTTCAACAATATGTAAATATCATTTTATATATCTCCTCAAGATATTCTTCAATCAATTTTATTGCCGCAAGCCTTTTAATGTTTACCGTATTCTTACATGAAATTCACTGTCAACTACAAAAATAATTCTTTAATATATGTTTACCAAAATGAATACATGGAACTTTGCCTCAATTTGTCTTTTAGTTTTGAAGTAACATATAATCCAAAAGTAGTAAATGTAAGAAATATGAAAATTTAACATAGGCTGTGGTTATATATATATATATATATATATATATATATAGTCATCTGCAGACAGATCTGTTTTGCTGTATCACAGCTCATCAGTACAGTTAGACTCCGATTGCTTTTAACCCAGGATTGAAACCCAACCGAATTGACGTCAGTCGCCGATTCTACCTCTGGGCTATGAGTGTTTGGTAGAAGGCGGCAGACTTTTAGTATATTGTCATTATACATGCTCAATAGCCAGAGTGCTCTAATTCATTAGTGAATGAGCAATGCGTGCATGCGAGAGTAGCTACTGTTTTTCAAAGTCTACCATTCTTCCAGAGTGCTCAATCAGGGTGTGAGAGCGTAAATATACATATACATATATATATATATATATATATATATATATATATATAGGCATGTGGTCGACTGGTTAGAACACTTGCTTTCTGACCAGGAATCCTGGGTTTGAAACTCACCATAGTTGATTTGTCAGGAAGGTGACTTCTTGGTATTATCAGTCTGCAGTAGGCGATTCCAGCATGTGGCACCTTTGGAAAGTGTCTGAAAACCATACCACAGGTTGACCAAGCCTTGTCAGTGAAATTGGATAGATGGCTCTGTTTGAGGAGTTGTCGATGGTTGGGCTAAATCGAAGTCAAAAGTCTTTGTGATCGAGAGTTTGAATATCCTGGTTTTGCTCAGACTGTTTATGCTAGATAATGTGCTCTCTTCCACAAATTGTAACTAAGGTCTGCTCAGCATAGTTGCAGTATAAGCCACAGGTAGGCTCATTGGGTGTTGAACAAACAAAAGTGTTTCTGAGCAGGCATTTGTAACAGGGATTAGCTAGCCACCCTTGTAGAAGGGTATTCTCAAATATGAGTGACCAGCCATTTTATATATATATATATATATATATATATGTATATGTATATATATATATATAAACTTATCACTATACTCATTTTGAAAAACACTCTGAGTATATACGTGGAAGGAAAAATGGTTGTTAAAAAAGAAAGAGCTAAGCATGTGAACATCAGTCAAAGTACATAGCCCAAAGAAAAAACCCGAGACGAGTAATATATAACAAAAAAGCGCTCAATACATAAGCAGAGCAGAAAAAATAAATAACCTAAAGAGCCAACAAACCGACCAAGGTTTCACCTAACTGGTTCTTCAAGGAAGGTTGGTTAAAGAGTTTTTTTTTACCTAATAAAATCCCCCCCCCAACCTCTTGTATTTGGTGTCTACTTTGTTTTGGTCACGTGGGTTATTGAGTTCCCTATATCTTGTCGTTACCAGTATCCTCTTTAGCCAACCTTCCCTGAAGATCCGGTTAGGTGAAACCTTGGTAGGTTTGTTGGCTCTTTAGGTTATTTACTTATATATATATATATATATATATATGTGTGTGTGTGTGTGTGTGTGTGTGTGTGTGTGTGTGTATGTGCAGTATATTATCACTGAAATTGCTTGAAAAAACAAAATCCTTAAGACAATTCTTATATAATTTGAGTTTTGCAAAGAAAAACTCATAAGAACATAATGAAAAATTATATCAAAAACTTAATGATAATACCTTGTCTGTCATTTTCAATGAAACCTGCATAAAAGAGAGATTGCTGTCCAAATACACAATATATATATTCAGGAAATATGTGATCATATCTCCCCATAGTTTTATTTTTTACCATAGCTATTCTTGAGAAAGATAATACTGTGGTTTAGTACTGCATTCTGTGCAGATTAGAGTTCATATTTGTTCTTCTAGACTGTTACAAGCAATGTTTGAGAGGTCAGTCCTCTCTATTATTTTATCATCAGCTGGTGTGAGGAGAGAAGAGATGGACTCTGACTTTTCCCAAAAGTAATACTGTAAAGTGAATGCAACAGTCAGAATAGGAAAAGCAATACCGTTGACCAATTCTATGTTCCACTCTGTTTTTTCTACCCACATATATCAGTGTAATAAAGGGCTTTTTTCTTTAATTTCAGGAACCAACCAGCACCACCAGTGCAGTGTTGGAGCTGGTAGAAGAACTCTCTTTGCTTGGTGTCAAAAAACATTAGCTGGTCTTCAGCTGGATAAAAGATGTTCTTTGGTAAAAAGGTAACTGTTTTTATATATTTATATTCTTATATGGGTGTATAGCAGTAATCTGCAAAGGTTTGGTGATGCCTGAGGCACACTCAAGTGAGGTGGAGGTGGAGGTGATGTGGGGCCTATTACTGGAAGTGTGAGAAAGGAAAACAATTTAAATATGTAAAAACAGATAAAACATGAAATAAACACTTTATTCCAATTAAATATAATCTAAATTTATATTTCACTCTTTGATTGGATACCCTCCTAATATGGATGCTTGGGCCTGTCACACCTCCCTGCCTTCTGCATGCTATTGGTGCATGGTCAAGTGTTTAGAATAATTCACACTCCACCCACGTCTATTGAACAGGTGAAGAGGCTCATCCCTTGTTCCCTGTTTAAGATGTGGTTTCCGGCTTTCACTTTTCCAATCTTTTCACTCTTACGTAGCCCCCTGTACATCAGTGGCATTACTGCCTTGCTCGGGGTGATATGATTAAAAAAAAAAAAAAAATCTAACCGTGAAACCTGGATTTAAGATTTACCATGATCAATTTGTCAGGGAGGAGATGTTCTGATAATATCTGACTGGGAATGTGATCCCAGCTTGCAACATTGTCCTGACATGTTCGTAAACCCTACCAGAGCTTGACCCAAGTAATGTGAGTAAGATTAGGGAGAGAAGATTGCCTTGGATGGTGCTTACCAACTGATTTTGGCTGCATTTTCAAGCAACCCACCACTTGGATCAAAGAAAATAGCTCACCATCTGCATTGAATGGGCATGGAGTGTGCCATGGGTGACCCCGATTGAAAACACTCCAAACTATACGAGATGAAAATGAACAGCTGCCTCCAACCCATTTACTTTGGACTTGGTAATGGAATCCCTGTTGATTTCTTTTCCTATGCTTAGTGATATGCTTAAGTTCAGTGGGTTGTCTTGTCTGCCATTGAAACTCCTCTTGAGACAGTTATTTTATTGAATCTCATTTGTCAGGCTGGACATACAGGTCATTAATGAGTTTTGTCAGATTGGACATATAAATTTATTAACAGTTTAGTACAATCACCAGTCTGTCTCTTTGAAGTACTTAGACGCCTTGTTTATATCGGAACAAAAGGAAACATCTCTTCCCACTTTGAAAGCCAACAGGAAAAGACTAAGAGTTTTTCAAATATCATGTCACTCGTGATTATTATGATTGGGCTGTAATCTAATGATTATATAAATAGATACCAATTATTAGATAGGTCAGTATTATAGAAAGTGTGATTGTTCATAATTATTTGGTAAAATGCTTCAGTATTTCTCTGAAGTACTTATATGCCTTGTCTCTATCGAAGTGGAAGAAAACCTGTCTTGCCATTCCAAATGTCAAATTGAAAATAAGAACAGCCTTTCAAATAATGTGCTGCCTGTTGATTATCATCATGGGGGTGCAATGACCTTAATCTAATACAAATATCAGTTATTGGATAGATTCATATTATGGAAAGTTTAATTGTTCACAATTCAGGCAGTTAATTTCCGTCTGTGATACATGCTTGGGCGATTATATCTCTTTCAGATATGACTGAGTAAAATTTTCGCACAGTTGCTTGCTACTTCTTTCTGCAGTAGACTGGTTACCAGTTAAGGCTATATAACCCAATCTGCTTTGCTATTCAACCTATAGCTTGAGGAAAAAGAGATAGATTCATATCTTTCTCAAGGATATTTGTACATAAGTGAATGAAACAAATTTGATTGAAATTAGAATTCAGATGTCCAATTTCTCATTCCAAGCTGATATCCATTACACCACAATGTTCATTATTAGTTGAATTAGTTAAATTAAATGAGTTATTTGGTAAAATATTAAGTATAAAATATAAAATCTCAAATATAAAAGGAACAATCCAAAATATTTTTCTATAATGCAAATTCTTTTTCTAGTGTAATTTTAAAATAATGCTCTACATTTCTATTTGCTGTAACATGACTGAAGAATAAGAACAAAAAACTTTGGGAATCTCAAAATGCATAATTGTTTCTTTCTATCAAGAATATTTAACTTTGAAAGTGATGTCCCAGTTTGAGGGTAAGTCAAAAAATATCCGTACTGTCATCATAACATATCTTTAGGTTTGTTCTACTTCTTTCTGCACATGCGCCCTTAAAGTTGGTACTATTGTGGTCACATGCTTGAGGTTTGGGCTTCATCACATTCTTACTGCTGTTACAGTGTGAATATAGCTGCTTTACTAGCAGTGTGCACCAAGGAGGAACAAAAAACTGGTCAGATAGTGTATCAGGGGCTGAAATTCACTGGAGACTTTTAACTCAATATGGCAACAATGTGCTACCATATAATATTGTGAATGAGTAGATTGAGAAGTTTTAAAGTGGCCAAACATGCATGATCCACAAAGAAGGAACAGGTTTCCCATCAACCTCCGCGACTAATGAGAAGATTCAGCAAGTTGCAAAGTTGGTAACAGGAATCTTAAAATGCGTAATTGTCTTTGTTTGTATTTCTGAGATGAGGTATTATTTACAATATTTGTATTATTCGACTATTGTCATCATCTTTGTTGCCATTTATACAACGTTTTGGCTGTTGCATGTTCCTGCTTTCTTCAGGTGCTAAGAATTTTGAACCAAACCCTTTATTATGATCACAGGGTTATATCATTCTCATTCCTCGTGTAAAGCCTCTTTTGGTAGTCAGAAGTTATTTCCCTCTAACCTGACTCTCTAAATTAATTGCTCACCATTGCTGTAGCCTTGAACTCATAACTCTTTGGGTCAAGTCACAGGAACTAACCAATGCCTATATCTACTGGGCCATGTGTCCTGATGACAAAGATGAAGACAATAGTCTGAATAATGCAAATAGCATAATTGTCTCTTTCAAATAGGAATCTTCAACTTTGAAATGAATTTAGCCACAAAGACTAAATATCTACTTTTCATCTATTTGCAATTGGAAATGTATTTTTCTGCATTATTCAATTTTTTTGTATCATGTTTATATATTTTAAAAGCTAAAAATGTTTTATAGAAATTGATTCTTATTATTATGTCAGAGATATTTTTAAAAAGATTTTATGTTTGTTTCAAAAATTATCATGAACATGTTTCTTTAAAACTTCATTGCAATTAGTAACTTGTATTTTTTAAAAAATTTAGCTAATTTTTTCTTTACTTACATAATAATAATAATAATAGTTGGCAACTTGTATCCAAGGATGCTAGTCTATTAGGACAGTTAGCTAATCCCCTATGCAGACACCTTCCCAAGCACATTTGTGATTTTCAACATCCACAGAGTTTTTCTTAGTAATACTGCAGCTAACCTTAGTTACAGTTTTTGGAAAAGTGCTCATTATCTAGGATGAACAAGAGCTGGATGCTCAAACACTTATGATAACTTGTGACTTCAAACTAGCACAACAATCAACAGTTCCCAAAGGGTCCCATCTACCCAATTTCACTCACAAAGCTTGAGTCAATCTGTAATATTATTTTCAGGTACTTTCCAAGGGTACTGCATTCTGGGATCATTGATAACATCAAGAAGTCTTCTTCCTAACAAATCGACCATGGTAAAATTAGAAGCTCATAGTCAGATAGCGAATGTTCTAACCACTCGGCCACACAACTATATTACTCATATATTGATTTTTTATTGAATATCTTTGTTTTTCCCTTACCTAGCTCATTCAGTATATTGCAGTTTACACATGTTTTATATTCCAGAAATTTCCTTTTTATAGAGATTTCATTAAAGAACAATAAAAGTTTGGTATTTAAGATGCTTTTGTTTAATTTTCTTATTCTTCAGAACTTATTTCTGGTTTCTGAGGAGAATTTGAACATAAGTTGTTCAGTATCTTGTGAGTGTTTTCGGTATTCCAAAGCCATTATAAAAATACAATTTATATAATTATGTATAAACTGACTTCATGTGTAGTGTGTTCCCCTGGAATTTTTGCATGAATTTTAACCCTTTCAGAAAAAAATTACCCATGCATCGTGCAACTGTTCTCTGAAAATGCATGTTTTTTTAATCTCTTCAAAAAAAAGTACCTGTGCATAATGTGCGCTACTTTTTTTTACATAAAATCTTAATAAAATACTGGAGTATATATTGTATGTTGTTTTTCTGTTGGAAATGCTGTGTCAATGTGTGCATTGTGTTTCTTTAATAACTTTCAAGTAAGATAAATTCATAAAAATGTGGTTATCATGTCATGACTTTTATTTTTCTAATATCATGTCTTCATATGTCAGTAAGTGGTGATATGCAATTGTATTTCTGCTATTATATACATACATATATATATATATATAAATCATATAAAGGTGAGAAAGTGCAAAGGGGGTTACAGTGAGAGAAATAACTGGGTACAGGGGATGTTGAAGAAAGGATAAAAGATGGATGAGATTCAAGGAGACAGAAGATAGCAATTTTTGAGATTCATAACTATCAGGGAAACAAGTGAATAGAAGGAAGTTCCACAGGCAGAAAGTGCAAGAAAAGAAACTGAAGAGTAGAAGAGGCAGTTACGTTTAACTATTTTAACAGTGAAAGATGACAATCTAGTAGCTTCAATTTATGTTGTCAAACACCAGGGAAAAAAGTTTCTCAGAACAGTTGCCATGAAAATATTTGTATAAAAGAGAGAGAGAGGGACGCTACATCCCATTGGTGAGAAATTGACTGAAGCTCAGATGCCAAGTTAGGATTGATTACATTGCAGATCCTTTGCAGAAATTTTTTATGTCATAAGAAAAAATTCTGCTGTGAACAAAAGGGAAAAGGAAATCAAAAAACAAAACAAAATTCAATATAACACAAAGGGTTCAAATTAAAGAAAATTTACTACTTTATTAAACACAGAGAAGATTTGTGAGCTGACTGCAAAACAGGTCCGTTAGCAAAGACTAAGTTATATCCTTAGAACCACAAAAAAAGTTCAGTCCTTTACAGTTACCTTGTCAATCTGAAGCTTCAGTTCCCTTTTTTTTTTCTTTGAAGGGAGAGAACTTAGGGGAGAGTAGCCCCCCTCTAGATACCAAATAACGGCTCTGTTTTCCCTAATTTTTTGTTATGTTTAGTGTTTGAAGTTCCTTTCTTTGTCTCAAGCCTGGAAAAATGTCTTTATTTGTTAAGTCTCTTCTTCAACCTTCATGGGTTGTGGGCCAACCTGGGAAACTGTCCCTTTTCTCTGTAAAATAAAATTTCTTTCCTCCTCTGGAAAAAGTATCTTTTTCTAAAATAAAATTTCTTTCTTCCTCTGGAAGAAGTATCTTTTTGTAAAATAAAATTTCTTTCTTTTTCTGGAAGAAGTGACGTTCAATCTTATTTTTCTTCTGCCACATGGGTTAAAGACAAACAGGGAAAACGGTCCTTTTTAGAGAAATAAACTCTCTTTCTTCCTCTGGAAGAAGTATCATCAAATCTTTTGTTTCTCCTCTGTTCGTCTGAAGGAATTATTTTCTTTTCTTCTGCGAGCTTCTCAAACACGCAAATAAATTCAAACTTCTTTTTATGTCTTTGGTCTGACAGAGCTAAAATTTTCAGGACTGCTCAAGTCGACAAAAATAAAAAAATAACTGAGGGTTCCCGCTCCTTCAAATTCTATCAAAGGAAGCCAACCAATCAGAGGCGAGATACGTGACATGTGGTACAGCAAAGACCTTTCAATTTCCCAATGGCCTTAGTGAGAAAAGGAGAGAAAGAAAAACGAAGAAACGAACAGACAAATAAAATTTCAACACCTTCTTTGGATTTTATTGAGAACCTCTAGGTGCACAGCAGGAGCACCCACCTAGATATGACAACAGTATTCAATGCATGGATGAATGGTAGATTTATAAATCTGCAAGATGGATTCTGACAAGAAAAACTTTCTGGCTTGATACAGTGAACTAACCTTCCTAGCAGTAGATGCAGTTATAGATTCAATGTCGTCATTTCACTTCAGGTCAGTAGAAAAAGTGAGGCCAAGTAAGCGCTTATGAAAAGTAAAAATGAACATTTGAAAGAAAGAAAAAATACACATACTTCTTTCAACCATGCACTGAAAAGCAAATTACACAAGTAATTTTTTTTATAGAAACTCAGTGAGAAAATCAGATTTGTTATTTTTTTATCATCTATGAGATGAAGTTTGTAGTCAAACAGAAGAAAGAAACTACAAATTTAGGTATCTCCACTCAATCCCCCACAAAAAAACAACATATCATGATGTTAGAATGGTTCAAACTTAATAACAACAAAGCTTTAACATCAAAATGTTTGTGCTATTATTAAGAGAAAAGATCAAATTTTGTTGTTATTATTTTTAAATTTTTTAAAATCCTTTCTAACACATTCGAAATTTTAATTAAAATTTCATTTTTTGTTTTCTGTCAGCAATTTACACTATGTTCACATAAGGCAACTATTAAGAAAATGGAGTCAGTTGAGTAAAATGATTTTAGGGCGAATAAATTTTCCCTCGCTCTCAATTACGGGTTGAGTGATTTCTTTGTCAAATTTCAAGGCTGTGTATATATATATATATATATATATATATGTGTGTGTGTGTGTGTATATGTGTGTGTGTGTGTGTGTATATGTGTGTGTATATGTGTGTGTGTGTGTGTATATATGTGTGTGTATATGTGTGTGTGTGTGTGTATATATGTGTGTGTGTGTGTGTATATATGTGTGTGTATATGTGTGTGTGTGTATATATGTGTGTGTATATGTGTGTGTGTGTGTATATATGTGTGTGTATATGTGTATGTGTGTGTGTATATGTATGTGTATATGTATGTATATAAAATCAGTTATTGCAAATCACCTGAAAACACCGCATGGTAGAAATCTAGGCCGTGTAATAACTTGTTTATGTATGAAATATATTGTAATTTTGTTATTACAATGGTCTATAAAAGCATTCTATCACTTCACAAAAATTTTCATGTTTCAGAACAGTACTGTTCTTCAAGTGATATTTTAAAATTGTGTAGTGATATAATGCTTTTATAAACTTATATAATGATAAAATTGCAATATGAAGCTCTGCTTTGTATTGAACACTTTTATTAAAGTAAATCTATGAACAGTGGGTTTTAATCTACCTGTTTTTTCCCTTCTTATATATATATATATATATATATATATATATAACTAGCAGTATAGCCTGACGTTGTTCGGGTGTAATGAAAGTTTTAAAACTAATCCATGGTCCTGGAGCTCAGACTCTTTGGACGTTGGCATGAAAGACTAAAAAGCAATAGTTGTTTCCAGTTAAAGTGAAACCGTAGACTGAAAGAAAAATGAATGGATGTAAGTCAAATTTGGATTTCCTGTTATCGATATCAAATAAGTTTTTTTTATTGTAAACTGAATTTTGAAGGCCAAATAAGTCCTCTGAGTAAATGGTATCATGGCTGAGACTAAGAGCTACAATTATACCTACTTAGAGCCAAACCCAAAGCAAAAACTAAAATAAAAGGGCTGAAAAAATACAGACATACAGGCAGATAAACAGCCACACACACAAACATCTTGCCTTTTATATACATATATATATTATTGATTTTACTGCACTATTGTAAGAACTGTAACCTTGAAACTTCTGAATATCAGTTCTTATGTCTTTGTCTATGAGTGTATCAAATTTGATTAAAATCGGGCCACTCCTTCTGTAACCCGATTTTTTATATTTATCAGGGGTACCTTGATACAAACCTAGCTAAGAACACTCGCAGATGCTTATAATACAACTGTGTAAGTTTTCAAGAAAATCGGTTCAGCCATTTCGGAGTCTAAAGGTAACGGACAAACACACACACACACACACACACACACACACACAGAGTTCCAGTTATAAATAAGTTTAGATTTAGATTTAGATATAAAGAGATAGAGATTTATTATGAGTTAACAACAATACAAGTCAAACCCTTTTACCTACTTTGTCCATCTCCAGGTCTGGTCTTTTTCTATTATATTTGCTATCCTTTTGCAGCATTTTGCTTTCTCCAAAATCCTCTGTGTAAAAATAATGTTGTTTATGGAAGATTTCACTGTTAATATTAATTATCAAAAAGCAGTATTAAATTCTTACTTCAAACATCACCTTTCACCTGTCAAAATTTAGTGCAATTCATTCACATACCCACAGGCACATCACAAACAACTGAAACACAACTATCAACTTCAAACTAATATTAGTGGATAATGCCAAATACTATAGAGCACAAACTGCAGGGAAAGAATCAATCTACTAGAAGCTTTTATTAGACAAAATAAAGAACCCATGTTAAAAAAAAGGATCATTCACTATACAAGATGATATGTTGATGTGTGCATGAAATAACTGTATCAAAAGCAGCATTCACCATGATATCTGTAATAACTCAATATTAACAGTTATAATATTATGCTTCTTTTCTCGTGCTTCCCGCCTGTGGAACTCCCTTCCACAAGTCTACTTTCCCGACAGCTACAATCTCCAGGTGTTTAAATGTAGGGTCAATAGACACCTCCTATCACACTAATTCCCAATTATTCTCAGAACACTCTCATCTACCCAACCCCCATTCTCTGTATCCTTACCCGCCTATCACCCACCCTCTGATATTTCCTATATTTAATCATCCTTTCTCCACTCTATGTAACCCCCTGCGCAGTAGTGGCAGTGACATGCCTTGCTCGGGGTGAAACGCTTATAAAAAACAAAAAACAAAAAAACACCAATGTCACTCTAAATAACACTCTCTCAGAACTCTCTTGATACTTTGGATATTTACCCAAAGTCTCCTGACCCGAACAGGTACATTCAACCAAAGTGTCAAAATTTACCCAATCTCTGTATACACATGATTGGGAAACTATGCTTGTCTATTTTCGTCAGCCTTGTTTCTGTTATTAGACCAAGTTTGACTGAATTGTTCTATGTCTTTGGACTTAGAGCTTGATTGACAATTTTAAGTTCCCACAGAACTCTGAGTATTAACCAGAAAATTACAGTGTTTTTCATATTCTACTGGTTCTAACTTTCTCAACAAAAGTTTTGTTTTTTCTCATCTTCTCAGTAAATTTGCTCATATCTTCTAGAATAAGCAGAAAACGTGATTCCATCATTTGAATTGTATGAGAATTTAGCTATGTCACTGAGTTGGGAGTAAAAGAAATTTGAGAATTTTTCATTTTCTTCTGAATTATTTCAATTAATATTTGTTGTTTTTTCTGTCATATTTAAAATTATTGTTTTGTTCCTATGGTCACAGCAAAGAAAAAATTACATCAACATGGTTCTAATTTCTTGTTACTGTTAAGTATGTGCAGCAAAAAAGATATTTTTCCTACTCCATATAAGATTCGATTAGAATACCCTACTATTGATTAAAATTTTATGTCTCAACTGACTCCAGTAGTATTGTAATGAACACTCTATCAGAACTTGATACCCAATCCCTCCCCACAAAAGCTGGGATGTGACACAAGGTTGGTTTTGATTTTAGTTTATTGCTTCACTTGCCTGCGGTTGATTAAAAATCTTACAATGAAATATGTCCCTTCAGGTATAATAAAAAGAAATCTGATTCCTTTTACAGCTCAAAAGTATGCCAAAGTGTCTCTGTTGCCCAGATTAAAGATGCTCACAGATTTTTAGAAATTCATTTGGAAAAATATTTTTCTTGACTCAGCCTCTGTATTTCCTCCTAGCTTACAAAAAGTAAAAATGAACATTTGAAAGAAAGAAAAAAATATGCATACTTCTTTCAACCATGCACTGAAAAACAAATTATACAAGTAATTGTTTATAGAAAATCATTGATAAAATCAGATTTATTTTTTTACCATCTATGAGATAGAGGTTGTAGTCAAACAGAAGAAAGAAACTACGAATTTAGGTGCCTACACTTAATTGCCAAAAAAAAAAAAACAACATATCATGATGTTAAAAGTGCTCAAACTTAATAAAAACAGTTTTATCATCAAAATGTTTGTGCTATTATTAAGAGGAAAGATCAAATTTTGTTGTTATTGTTTAAAAAGTCTTTGAAATCCTTTTTTAACACGTTCTAAATTTTGATTAAAATTTCATTTTTTGTTTTTCGTCAGCGATTCATGCTATGCTTATGTAAGGCAACGATTAAGAAAATGGAGTTGGGCAAGTAAATTTTCCCTCGCTTTTCACTGCCAGTCGAGTGATTTCTTTTTCAAATCTCAAAGGCTGTATATATATATATATATATATATATATATATGCACATAGAATGAGGAAGGGGAAATTTTAGCATGTTATATATAGGTGGTATATACACATGCCAGTCACTGGAGATTATATATATATATATATAAAATCTCCAGTGACTATGGTTTAGGGAGTAGAAACACTAAATGACACCAAATCGGTTGAGTTTCGGTCCCAGCCAGAAGTAAGTAGATGTCTAGCCACACTGATGAGCTGTGATACAGCAAAACAGGCTTGTATGTGAATGACTAATATATATATATATATATATATATAGGTTTCATTAATATTATGGTCAAGTATTTATGCAATTTTTTATGTGATTTTTTTTTTTGAGAACATAAATTAAGAAAAATTTATCCAAATTTTTTTTTTTTATAAGCGTTTCACCCCGAGCAAGGCATTTCACTGCCACTATTGCGCAGGGGGCTACATAGAGTGGAGAAAGAATGGTTAAATATAGGAAATGTCAGAGGGTTGGTGATAGGCGGGTAAGGATACGTGCATCGGACAAATCTTCACTTTAAAACATCATCTGAGAATACGCAACTCCTGTTGACTTACACAAAAAAATTAAATTATCTATTATACAAAATTTAAAATGGCTCACCTTATTGTTAAAAATAGAATTTTACCTACAAAATGAAACTTCAGTGAACCAATATTGTTATTTCTTTAAAGAACTGTGTTTGTGATCCACCCAATTTCATAACCAACTATGAACATGCCATGTGCTTACTATGTTTGAAACATAAAATATACATAACACTACATACATTCTGTTACAAAAATAAAACTAAAATAGATCCATCCTTGATATGACTAAAAGTATAGCTGAATGTTCTTGGATAAACAAAACATTTGAACAATTTTTTTTATAATTTATGTCCTAAACAAAATTGGGTCACATGAAAAATTATATAAAAACTTGACCATTATATCTTGTCTGTCATTTTTAATGAAACCTGCATAAAAGAGAGATTTCTGCCAATATATACATGTATGCGTGTGTGTGTATGTAGGATGCGATGGATAAACTGTCATTTAAACTACACAAAATAAAAATAACATGGACATCTTAATTTGACAGATATATTTACCAAAATATTTTTAATTACTAAAAATGAAATGTATTCAGTAAAACCAATATTAGCTTCAACCACTATCCCAAATGATTTCAGAATTTCCTGCAACTCTTCTGTACAGTGTCCTTGCATTTTTAAGTTGTTCAATACTGTCATAATCCTAGCTTTCATTTTATCTTTGGTTATACAAGGATTTTTGTTGGTATATTGCTTAACTATGCCTCACATGTAGTAATTAAAGTGTTTGCAGTCTGGAGGGTGAGGTGGCCAGATATAAGGGGTGATATAGTCTCAGAAAGTGTCTGAAAGCTATGACTGGTTTCTCCTTGTGTGGCATGGTGTGGAGTCCTGTTACCTGACATAAGGTTTACCAGTAGTCACCCCCTTGACTTAGGGCAGCACTACTTTTTCAAGACCCTTGAGTAGGCTACTTTGTTGAGTCTGAGGCCCTCACCCAAAAATTTGTGAGTTCTTTTCTTATCAGAACAATCAGAGCGAGTTTTTAAGCTGTTGTACCTCTGTAGTTACAAACAATTCACATGAGCAAAATTAAAAATATACAATAGCATCAATTTACCAAACGCACCTAGTATATAAGAAAATAAATTGTACTTGTAGACCTCAGAACCGAAACAAAAATACAAATGAAAAAAAATTTGTTTCAAATTTTTATCGTTACATTAAAATGATCAAAGTTTTAGGCAAAATTAAGTTTTATAGTTATATATATTTATTTCATCATAAAAGTGAGAGAGTTTATTGGGAAGCCAAACAAAGAAAATGTGTTTTGTAAGAGCACATATTTTTAGAAATTAAGTTCTTGCTGCATTTTCAGATAGCGAACGGATGCAGCCATTGAACAGACATGATAATTTGGTAACATTCTTGGAAATGTTATATATAAATTATTTTGTCATCAAAGTATTAGTCGCTATCACTATGGCACACACATTTGCATATAAATATATGTTGTCTGTCTATAAAGAGAAAACATTTGTCATTATTATTCATTTTTGAGTGTTTCATTTGTCTTAATTTCAGTTGCTTTTTATCGCAACAACCCAGACAATTGTTCTGCAGGCGTTAGTTACTTCACAAATTCATAAATAATAAAGAAGTTTTCAACAGGACTTTGTTATATACTTTTGTGATAAAGAAAATCCCAAAAGAATAGAATTGGTTCACAATTATTGAACTTGATATGAAAATATATGCATGCAAGCATATACATGCCATCCACCCAACCCCCAGCCTCCGTATCCATACCCATCTATCACCCTCCTTCTGACATTTCCTATATCTAACCACTCTTTCTCTTTACCTTCCCTTATATAACCCCATGTGCAACAGTGGTAGTGGAATGCCTTGCTTGGGTGAAATGATTAAAAAAAAAAAATTAATTGTCACATGACCTAGTAAAAGTAAGAGAAGCAGGGAAAGTCTCTCTCTCACCTGCGTGATGTGGCTTCCCTGTGTCTCTTCTATAAATACTTTCACAGCTTCTGCTCTGATGAACGTAGATCACTGGTGCCCCCTAGGTATGAATTAGCACAAGATACTAGATTAGTAATTAGGTCCCACCCTTTTACAGTGAAACCGATAAAATGTAACCGCAATTTCTACTCCAACAGCTTCTTTTCTCGCACTTCCTGACTGTAGAATTCCCTTCCACATGATTGCTTCCTCGACAGCTACAATCTCCAGAAGTTTAAATGTAAGGTCAATAGACACCCCCTAACACACTAACTTGCATCCATTCATTCAAACACTCTTCTCATCTACCCAACACCCAGCCTTGGTATCCTTACCCATCTATCATCCTCCTTCTGACATTTCCTATATCTAACCACTCTTTCTCATTACCTTCCCCTATGTAGCCCCATGCGCAATAGTGGCAGTGGAATGCCTTGCTTGGGGTGAAATGATTAAAAAAAAAATACAGACATTGAAAAGTAAAATTTGTTGTGGTGCAGTGGATATTGGCTCAGAACAAGAAATCAAAGAGCTTAGTTCAAATTCCAGTTGATTTCATTGCATTCACTTACATGCAGGTACCTTTCAGAAAGGTATTAATCTGCTGCTTCTCCCTCCTGCTATGGGTTAAACAGCAGGATTGCATTCTAGAGCATTGATTGGCAAGCAGTGTACCACAAAAAGTAATGGCAACCTACTAGTGGGAAAATGTTTTGTCCAGTCAATCATGTTTCTTTTGAGACATGATCACCAAAGTGTGTATTACATATGGCACTTAACTGACCCAAAAAAGCCTTCATGCGTAGTGATTTTTAAAATGAGCAGTTGTTTTGATGCTCTTGATATCTACTATTTGTTTTTTTTTTTTTTAAAGGAATGCATCAGTGTGCTTACAGTTCAAAATAATCTCAATCCAATCAAAGATGAAGGAAAGATTTATTATATATATATATACACACATTTAAATTTCATGTGTGTGTTTATATATATATAGAATAAAAAGTGTGAGAGGCTGTGAACGTTTTCTTTAAAGTGTATATTTATTATTGTTGTTGTTGTTATTATACATGTTACGATACATTGTGCCCATAATGGTATTTTTGATGCTACATGTGTTTCAAGTCTAAGATTGACTCTCTTCAGGCGAATAAATTTGTGGCTTTACGTATCGAGTTCCTTTTGTCTCTGATGGCCAAGTTGTTGTTTTATAAATAAGTAAGTAAAAAAAATAAGAAAATAAATAAAATCAGTAAAATAAAATAATTATTTATCTGTTTATCCATTTATACATGTGCTGATGTGAGAAACCACACGCTATTCAACATGCCAACATCTGATTTATTTTATCTTATTTTATTTAATTATTATTATGACTATTATCCTCCTCTTTGTTGTTATCATACCATTTCAGTTGTAGCTTTCGTCAGGTGTATATCGATCTGCAAATAATAGAAACTTTTTTTTTTTTTCAGGAATATAGTAAATAAAAATCATTAACCCTCTTCACCCCTCCTAAAAAAAACCCTCAAAACTACAACAAAAATACACTGGATGTTGAGTCATCCCTTGAAAATAAGATGTGCAGGAGAAATACCTCCTACATAAAATTGAAATATAGTATCAATGATGTGTTCATCTAGCTAATGTCTTACCATTATGTAGAATATATGGATTCTGTATGAATTTCTTGGATGAGGAGTTACCATTATTTCATTTGGACTATTGTCCTCTTCTTTGTTGTTGTTATCACAATGTTTCAGCTGTTGTGCCCATTGACTTTCATCAGATGTATATTAATCTGAATAACTTTCATGAAATTCTGGACTGAACCCTTTATTTAATCTCCATGGGTAAACTATACTTGTTCCACTGCCCATGTCTAGGGATATCTCATCTAGTTCTTATTTTTAATACTGTTCAGTTATTGCAAACCCTATTTCCACTGAGTCCAACTACACACTTCCTGGTCCAGGAATTGAACTTGCAATTACCATGTTACCAAAATCATAAACCAACACATTAATTGACTAGACTGTTGTCACATACAATAATCTGAAGATTTTGTTCCAGTTATGATGTTTAAAGATACAAGTTGTTAGAATGAAGACCTATGTAGAGCATTTCTTTGGTAACTGTCTTTAATGGAACTTGGATATCCAAGAACATAAGATATTTCATATGTGTATCTGCAAAGCCTTTTAGCAAGCTGTGTACAGCAATTCTAATGCAATCATGATCACTATGATCTCTTCAAATCTAGGATCAACCATTATCTGTCCTACATATCCTCATAATATGCACTTACTTTCTCCTTTTATGTTTTTATAACAAGCTTATTCAGTAATCCTTCCACCTTAAGTGGCCCTTGGACCTTGTATTGGGTGAACAATAGTATTTTTTCAAGCACTAGACTGAATATTTTGGTTTGCCAAAAGATTATCTAGATGATAATGGCAGAGAATTTGGCAACTTGAACTTGGGAGACATCTGGGAAAATCCAAATATAACTATAAAAAGATATAGCAGCACAGAACCTGCAGATCAATTTGAATTCTTGGAGAGATGGTGTTTAAAATGCTAAGTGATATTAAATTTTGATTTGATATTGCTCTGGGCTAATAAGTAAGGGCCCAAAATATTCAACACTTTTGGATACAGCCAAAACCATATGTTAATTTTAATTAGGTTTCTCTAGTTCATAAGGCAACTTCTTTGTGGTGTCCCCATGAGTAAGATATTCACTGACAGTTCATATTTTATGCATGCTGCTTGGAAAGCTTATATTGAGAGTGGGTCTCTCAGGAATCAGAGAAAAGATCAACAGTATCAAATTAAACTCACTCTTGTTCAAAGATATTATAATGGAGATTTTTTATGTGTCAAAAGAAATGCATCTGATACAAGGGTTGGCTACATGCAGGCTGGATCCAGCCCACGAAGACATTTTGACTGGCCCACTAGCCTGATTACCAACGACTCAATTTTTAACATGAAAAACAAGGCTTTTGAATTCAACAAAAGGCCTGCTGTTATCTTCCTCTGACCCACCCAACTGAATTTGAATACTATGACCACAAAAACACAATTAAAACCCTTCACCTCCATTTCTGCATAAAAAATAAAAAAATAAACATAAAACAATTTGGCCAACCAACTGGTGACAGACATTAGGCGGGGACACCTTCAAAGGGACAATGTTGTCTCAGTCAGCTTTCTATTTCATTCCGCCAACAGCAACCCCCTCCATCACTTGCCCCTGCCACTTAGCTTTTGTAAGTTGCTGCAATCTTTCAATGGGCCATGTTCTTATCTTATTATGTATAAGTGCAGTGGTGCATTAAATATTGGCTCGGAACGAGAAATCGGGGATCTGAGTTCGAATTCCAGCCAGATTTATTGCATTGACTTGTGTGCAAATATCCTTGGGAAAGGTATTAATCCGTCTATTCCTTCCAGTTATGGGTTAAATAACAGGACAGATTGGGTTCTATAGCCTTGGTCGGCAACCAGTCTACCGCAGAAAGCAATGGCAACTTACTGTGGGATAATCTTCTGCCCAGTCAGTTATGTCTCTTTCGAGACATGATCGCCCAAGCGTGTATCATGTATGGCACTTAACTGACTGTATATGTTTGCAACTAAGTGTACTCGTATGTATGGGTATATATGCTTCGTTTTTGTTTGATGTGTGTGTGTGGTTTGTTTGTGGTAAAATTTTCAATAACAGTTTCAAACCTACATGTCATAATTTCATCCATTTTACTTTGGATGATTTTTGGCTGGCCTAAAGTGCTTCATTTTGAAGTATTTTGGCATTCTTTGAGGAAAAGTAATTTTTGTTAGGTGGTTTTTAATTTTACATTTTCTTTTGTTTTTCTGATTTCTCAATGCTTATTTTCATTATGGTTTTAAATATTTAGGTTGACAGGGGTCTGCATATGTAATTTTCATTAATTTTACATTAATAGCTTTCGTTTGGTCCGCGACCCATCATTATAACATGATCCGGCCCTCGGGGTTGAATGAGTTTCTGACCCCTGATCTAATAGAATATTTGCATCCCAGTACAGGGACTGGTTGAAAAACAAAAGGTATTTTCATACATGATGCTACATTGGCAAGGGTTCACCCTTGGTATCTCAGGTGCTATTATTTGGTCCAAGGGATAGTCAAAGTAGAGGGTTACGAAGTAAGTTTATGGAAGTATGTGGGGAAGATAATGGTTAATGCTAGACTTCAACAGGTTAAGACTGTAGTCATCAGGGAAGCATCCTCTTGGGAGTCAGTTGGTGGGAAGAAGCTGCTCAAGTAGAACTTACATCTCACCAGTGGAATATGAAGGGATCTAGGGTGGTTTGCTACAATATATGTGTCATGGTGGATCTTATCTGTGAAGTTTAGAACTAATGGAACTAAAGAATGTAGCTTATCTGAACATTTCCCATGGAAATAGTGAAAGATGAGCAAGGGGTTTGTAATTTTTCATCTGTGAGAAATTGATTGTTAGATAGAAAATCATTCATGCCCAACAAGGATCCAGAGATGCTTTTGCACTATATAAAAATTGGGCAGCTCCTGCTCATACTTTAACAAAAATAATTATCATAACAAAAATAAAGTTTGAAAACATAGTGTTCTTGACTTCAGATGAAGAACTTAAGATGCAAGTGAGGGCCAGACTTGGGGGCCTATTTCAAATATCATCATTCTACTTTTAGTTTTTGGTTGGGTTTGCAAGTTGTTCACTACTGCAGTTTGCTTTAAAAACTTTTGCTCTCTTACACTTGGAATAAATTTAGCTTATTTAAATGAAGTAAATATAAGATTTATTTTTCTTTGGACTTTTTGTATTATTTTAGGTTTATTATAAAAACAAATATTCTCTGTAAAATTTGTTATAAAAATGTAGTGTAGGAAATTTGGTCTTTTTAACTGGAAACATAACTGAGTATATCTGAATGAAAAGTAGTTAAGAAGGTGAGCTGGCCTAAAGTGCTTCATTTTGATGTATCAATTTTGCAGTAGCTGTAGGTAAGAAGAAAGAAGGAAAAACTTGTTATGACCAAAAGATTAGGTCAAAGCCATAATATTCTTTACTTAAGGCCAAATCATAGAGCAACTCAGGCTTTCTATTTTGGGCACATCTCAAATCTTGTTATTCCATTGGGTGAGAAGATTCTTAATTTTGGTTTGAGTTTGCTGCAGTTCATTTAAAAGATATTGGCTTTTTACACTTGGGATAAATTTAGCTTATTTAAGTGAAGTAAGTATAAGATTTATTTATTTTATTTATCTATTTTTTTTTTTTTTAATCATTTCACCCCGAGCAAGGTGGAAACGCCACTGATGTGCATAAATGTAAAAAGATTAATTAGAAAAGAGTGAGGAGTACAAACTAGTTAGAAAGGAGCAATAGAAAGCAGGTGCGATGACAGATACATAGGTGGAGAGAAAGGGAAGGTTATACAGGGGTGGGGAGAGAGCTAGAGTCCAGTGGTTAGTAGATGAGTATTGACTTTGTATTTACATTTCTGGAGGTTGTAGCCGTCAGGAAAGCAAGAATACGGGAGCGAGTTCCACAGGTGGGAAGTGCGAGAGAAGAAGCTGCAGGAGTAGAATTGTCGTCTGCATTTGGCTAACCTGACTGTGAATGGGTGGGACCCAGTTGCCAGTCTGGTTGCACGAGTAAACACCTGTTGAGGAGGCATCAGTGACTTAAGCTCGTCCGAGCAGAAGCCATGAAAGTATTTATAGAACAGACAAAGTGAGGTCACATTTCAATGATGGGGAAGTGGCTGCAGTCGAGTCGCCAGATCAGTACTTATCACATTACAGACTCTCCTTTGGAGCTTGTCAAGAACACTGAGGAGAACGGCAGGGGCACCTGACCATAAATGGCAGCATTTTTTTTTCAGACTTTTATATGTTATTTTATGTTTTCATTGCACAAACAAACAATTTTTGTGTGATATTCAGTACAAAATTTAGAAATCTTGGGCTTGTTACTTGGATGTTAATTTAACATTTTTCACTTTATTTAGTACTATTTTCTATGACATTTTTAATCATAAAAGCAAATACATTCATGATTAATTTTATTTTACTTCCTGTGTAATCTGTATTTCTCTTTCTGTCCATTAAATTCATGCCACACTTATACCAAAGTGAACATTTTAAATTTTGCTCAGTTTGAATAAATATTTTATTAATATATATTTCTAGTCTTTTTTTTTTTTTTTACAAATGTTAGAAAGTTTCTTACAAGAATGATAATTTTGTTTTATTATTTTAGATTTACTTTGCAATACTTTTTTCTCCTCAATTCTATTTTTATAACACAAAATTTATTCTAAAATTCAATTATTTTGTTCCATAAAGTCAATCTAATATTTTTTCTCGATGCTATTGTTATTCATAACAGCAAATAAATTGCTGATAAAATTTAATTTTCTATATTAATCACACTGTATGAACTGTTATCCTCATCTTTATTGATATGCTTACATTGTTTCAGCCATTGTATGCTCTAGCCTTCTACAAGTACGAAGAATTTTGAACCAGATGCTTTATTTTCAAAATTCCTAACACCTGAAGAAGGCTGGGTATTGTAAATAATTCAAATACTGCTTCATCACAGAAGTATAGGCAAATTAATTTTTGATTTTGATTTTCTTTGTAAAATGTATTCTAAAAAAGTATGTTTAATTTCATTTAATTTACCAATAAAAAATAAAATAGGAGCAAATAAGATATTTTTATGCTACGAAATTAATGAAAAATAATTTAAGAAAGTTGTGTTATTAATGTTATATAAGTGAATTCAATAAATTTAGATATTGTAAACAAAGTATAGGAAATATTAACTTTTGCCCTTTTGGTAAACCAAGCATATTTCAGAGCTATTTTTTTTCAAAGGATTTCTCTAATCATAAAAAGTATATTTATAACAAAGTAAGTCAGCCTAATGAGACTTACTTAATTTCTAAGCAATTAAATAAATTAGCTACATTCATGTTCATTTTGTTTCATGTCATTTTTGTTTCAGAGTTCTGATATGGTGAAATGGATTTTTGTTTCATTAAAACAGTTTTAAGGTAGATAATTGATTCAAAGATTAAAATACATATAACATTCTGTACAACATTGTTAACAGGGTGGGAGATAATGTATCTAATGCTTTATGTCATATTTTTGTATCAGAATTCATAGTTCTAATATGAATTTTTTTTCATTAAAACAGTTTTAAGGTAGATAATTAATTCAAAGATAAAAGTATATATAACAGTTTGTACAAACTTGTTAACAAGGTGGTTGTTGTTGATGAATCTGAATCTCTGCCAAATTATATATGAATCATAATAAGAATTTAGTAAAGGAAAATATATGAAGATGAAGAGGATGATACTCTTTGAGTGAAATTAATTATGCTATTAATATCTACTTTTCCTTTAATATCTTAAGCTGATTATCACAGTTAAGAACATTTTTTTCAAGAATCTATCCTACATATCTATAAATCTGCCAATCTCCCGAGTGTAGTATATTGTTGCCATATATATGCTCTTGCTATTCTACTTCTGGCCTGAGGTAACCTGAATTATCTGTTAGAATTGAAGGCGTGTTTATTTATTTTAATGTATTTTGATATCCCATTATGCTAAATAAGGTCACCCTGTTTTATTTTTCACTTCCTGATCTTTTAAATGGTTTTCTAAAACCTCTTTTATTAAGACCTTCTCTGTTTATTGAGAAAAATTTTGACACTATGGAAACAAAAAGGAAACTAATACTTAACATTAAGAAAAGAGAGCTGAAGTTCCTGGGACATGTAATGAGGGAAGGGGGCTTGGAGAATCTGATACTCATAGGTCTAATAGAGAGAAAGTAATGCATGACATACTTGATGGGGTTGATCAAGTGGATAGCAGAGTAGGGTTTGGGAGGAGTAGCAAGAAAAAGCATATTAAGAGCTACTAGGGATAGGGAGATTTGGAAGGCTATGATCACCTACATTCTGAAGGGACACAGCAGAGAAAAGAGAAATTTTTTAAGAACTCCAACCTGTATTAGGTACTTAAGAGTCGAGGAATTAGAATAATGATAAAAAAAGGATGAGATGTTCAACAAAATTCGAAAGAAGGATCTTCATAATCAATCTTGAATTGGCATCTCAACTTCAGTTATATTCTTACTGACATGCTGTGGCTTCCCTCTGTCTCTTCTACATATATTTTCATGGGATTTGCTCTGATGAGCTTTTATTCCAAGTGCCCCAACCATATTAATTTAAGCATGATACTAGATTGGCATCTATATTCCACCCATTTACCATCAAGATAGTTAAATGTAACTAACTCTTCTATTCTAATAGTTTCTTTTATTGCACTTCCCACCTGTGGAACTCTCTTCCATTTACTTGCTTTCCTGATAGATACAATTCCCCAAAATTTAAATGTAATGTCAATTGCCAAAGACTATCTCCCTGAATCCCAACCAACTTTTATCCTTTTTTGAAACCCCTGTCCCAATGTGTAATATATTTTTGTAACTCAACAGAAATATGTTTGACATCAAAACAGTGAATGACAAAAGTATGATCAACATCAAGGGTAGAAAACATAAGCAGTGACCATCAATGGCAACTGGCTTGAAACGCAATAGCTGGCAAAGATGATTAACATATGTGCCTGGCCATAGATGACAAAATTAAGCAAAAACTTGAGAAGGCAAAATTGTGAAGAAATTTCAGGTTATATAAATTCAAGATTTTAATTTTTTCTGAAATCAGAACACTAAAAGAATGCAGAGGGAATGCAGAGAAAAGAAGAGAAGACAACTCGCACTTATAAACGACTTCCGACAACTTCCTTCATGTGTGCATGATTCTTTTTGGCTACTCTCTACTCCACACAACTGCCACTGACAAAGAATAAAAACATAAGTTTATATTTTTGTATACAGATGTTGTTCATAATTATATTTTGAGATAATCATCATTATTGTTATCCAGAACCAGGCATTATGCTTCACATGTTAGCGATGGGGAGTGAAGTTGGATAGTATCTCTGTAAAACAAAAAAAACAAAAAATCAATAGATTTTCACAATTATGGATCATAGCAATGAAGAGCGATTATCCCTTAGTTGATAAAAATTAATTAAAAAAGTCCAAAATTTCCTGTCGAGCTGAGAAAACTTTGGGTATAACTATGTATTGCATAAATGCAGTCCTGGTTGACCTTTTTGGTTAGATTTAGAGAAGGATGTACATTTTGATGCATTGTGATGCAGTGGATAATGAGAAATTGAAAAGCCAAGTTTGAATTCAAGTTGAGTTCATTGCATTTAGTTATGTACAAATATCCTTAGGAAAAGTATTAAGCTATTTCTTCTTCCTCCAACTATGGGTTAAATGGTAGAATAGATTGGGCATTATAGTTTTGGTTGGCAACCTGCCTATCTCACCTGGAGGATAAAGGGGATTTTGTAAGATCAACACCCCTACCTATAAAAAATGACAAGTCAGAGAAGCATCAACAACTCCTTTTTCAATGGTGAGGTGTCATTGATAACCTATGCTCTACTGGGAATAATAGTTTTAAAGAGATACTCAGGAGACTTACCTTTAGAATTTGGTTGACCAGAAGGAGTCATTTGAGGCTGATATATGTTTTTGAGTTGTCAAAGAAAACGGATGAGCTTTCAGTTTTGTTTGGTAAGGCCTTCACTATTTTATCAGACAATATTCAAAGCAAGATTACCAATGGTTTTTATAAGAAAAAAATAAATTGTTTAAGCCGATAACATTTTGCCAGGGAATTTCAAGAATGTATGATGTATGATGACACCCATTAAAGAAGCTGGGAGTGGAAAAATTACTTTAATTAAGCATGACTGCTCAATGCACCTGGGACCAACACTCTTATCTATCTAAGTCTATTCAGATTTAATTATCTAATTCTGTTCATATTTACAGTGGGGAAACTAAGTATTTCATCCCCTGTTAATTTGTTATGCTTACCACCTTAAAAAAATAGAAATGGTTTATAATTTTCAGGGTAGGTTTTTCTTGAAAGGGTGAGATAAAATATTTTTAAAATTTTAGAAAATCACATCATATTAATTTTTGAACATTTATTTGAATTTAATTGAAAAAAATAATTATTTCAACTCATAGCAAAACACAACTCAGTACTTGCAAAGGAAACCCTTGCTGGCAAGCACAGCAACCAGACATTTCTTGTAGTTGGTTACCAAGTTTTTGCAGATCCTCTCCAAATTCTTAAGGTTTGTAAGTTTTTGTTGGGCAAATCAAAGCTTCAGCTCCATCCACAGATTCTCTAAAGGATTAAGGTCCAGAGACTGACTAGGCCACTGCATTACCTTAATGGGCTTCTTCTTGAGCCACTCCTTTGTTGTCTTAGCCATATGCTTTGGGTTATTGTCATGCTGAAGCAATAATCCACAACCCATCTTCAGTGTCCTGGTTAAGGCTAGAAGGTTTTCACTCAAGATTTCCCTGTATTTTGCTCCATCCATCTTTCCCTCAACCCAGTGTAGTCATCCTATCCCCTTAGCAGAGAAAGCATAAAGTTTCCACCACTATGCTTAATGGTTGGAATGCTGGTTTTGGGATCCAAGTCAGGTTTTTTTTCCTCCAAATACAGCAAGTCGAATTGATGCCAAAATTCTTAATTTTAGTCACATCTGACCACAGCACTTTTACCCAACTCTTTTCTGAATAATTCAGGTGCTCATTTGCCAACTTCAGATAGGCTTGTAGATGTGTCTTCTTGAATAGGGGGACCTCGTGAGCACTTCAGGATTTCAGACCACTACTACGTAGTCTGTTGCTAATGGTCGTCTTGGTGACTGTGGTCCCAGCTTCCTTGAGATCATCAACAAGCTCTTGCCACGTAGTTCTGGGTTGTTTCTTCATTTTTCTCATCAACAGGTTCACTCCACATTGGGAGATCTTGCATGGAACTCTATCCCAGAGATTGATAGTCAATTGGTGTTACTTCCATTTTCTTATCACACCAACTGTTGACTCATTCTCTCCTAGCTGCTTACCAATTGTCTTGTAGCCCATTCCAGTCTTGTGCAGGTATACACTTTTGTCACAGATGTTTTTAGACAATTCTTTCATCTTGCACATTATAGAGAAATTAGATTCTGATTCCCTCAAGGATTCTGTGAACTAGTCTTTTATACAGGTAATGAGTACTTGATTAGGAGTACTAATTGAGTAATAGGACTAGTCTATATGCCTCCCATTCTGTGAGTCCTGGATCATTGCTGGTTGGTAGGGGGTAAAATATTTATTTTATCAATAAAAAAACAAATAAATGTTCAAAAATTAATGTGATTGTCTAAAGATTTTCTATATTCTATCTCTCACTTTCAAGATGATCCTATCCTGAAAATTAAAAATTGTTTCCATTTTTGTAAGATGGCAAACTCAGAAAATCAGCAGGGGATTAAATACTTATTTTTTTGCCACTGTATCTAGCTAATTGCGGATGTGCATTGTGGTCCAGTGGATATCGGCTCGAAACGAGAAGCCAGGGAGCCGAGTTTGAATTCCAGTTGAATCCATTGTATTCACTTACGCACAAATACCCTTGGGAAAGGTATTAATCCGTCTGCTTCCTTCTAGTTATGGGTTAAATAGCAGGACAGATTGGGTTCTATAGCCTTGGGTGGCAACCAGTCTACTGCAGAAAGCAATGGCAACCTACTGCGAGATAATCTTCTGCCCAGTCAGTCATGTCTCTTTCGAGACATGATCACCCAAGCGTGTATCACGTATGGCACTTAACTGACTGACTGATCTAGCTAATTATGTTCACATCTACCTATCTAGCCAATTCTGTTCACATCTATATGATTACATTACAAGTATTCCCATGCCATCAAAAATGATGGCAAAATATATAAACATTGTCTAAAATGATAGCTACATATATATTGATGTACCTACTAATGAGTATCTTAACCAATTACAAGGTATGATACAATAAGAAAAACATTTCTTCTCAATATGCTTCACCTCACACAAGGACTTTTGCCATATTGCTCTTTGAATCTCCATACACAATATGCAATTATCACTCCAGTGTTTTTCCTATCTGAAGGACAAAGTATGGTTGCAAAACCATTTCTTGAATGGTTCTTCAGTGCAACCAATGTATACTCTTGAAATGTCCACTCTAATTATGGACTTCAGCAGTATAGACAATGCTCTCTGCACAAAATTCACCATTAAAAAGACAATTGTTCTTGTTCCTGCAGTTACATTTTTTCTTATCACCTCTTTCACTGCTAAAATTTTAGCATTATGGGAGTTAAAAATCCTTTCCAAATTTTTAGTTCAACTACAACTAAATTTCACATTGTTTCTATTAAACACTATTGCCAATTTGGAATTTACAGGAAATTGTTTGTCCAGGATCTTGAAAAAAAAGTTTACTAATCTTGGTTTTCAACTGCAAGTTGAATGGGAGGAGTGGGGTTGAACCAGATTACGCTCCTACTCCTAAATCTACTCTTAGGTCGAGTGTGAGATGTGAAAACCAAGCTTGTGACATGCCCCTCCTATTTTAGCACTTTTTTGTAATTAACAATTTTACAATTTAAAATTTTGTTAGTGGACAAGTTGTTGGAGATTATGCATTCCACCCCTCTTGGTATTTGGTTTATTATATATATATATATATATATATATATATATATATATATATATATTATTATATATTATACAGCTGAGATAGTTTGATTTGGTATTCACATACCTGATGATAGCATATGGCTTCATATATGGTGAAAATCTGCCAGTGGCAAGGTTAAATTCGACATCTAGATATTCTACAATTTTCATGCATGCCTCTACCATAATATTGAAGCCTAATTCCCTGAAAGTCTTAAAAAGATTCTTTTGGATCACATCATTGACTCTTTTATTCTTAGCTATAACAATCAGGCAATCATCCCATATAAATCCATGGTTGTCAATGTAGGCTATCTTGTTTATTATACCTAATATGTAGATGCCCTCAAACTTGGCAAACTCTGCTTCATTTAGAGATCCTTGAGGGATGCTGAATTTACTACTGCTAGATTTTATCCAGACCCTCTCATTCATGAAGCAACACAGATCTCCTGCAGTGGAAGACAATGTCTAACTGGACCGGTTGGATATTAACAAACTGCTTAGAATAATTTAGATACCTCACTGTTGAAATTTGAGTAGCTTGGTGTGACAGTTCATTTGCTAAGTATATATAGTCAGGTTTGTGCCTCCTCTTATGAGGACAATTGGTTTTCTGTCCTGCATAGTGCTCGTTCAGCATACCATCTACGTGTGTTGGAGGCCATTTGCCTAAAAATTCAGCAGCTGAGCCTATGCAGGCAGAAAGAGCAGTTCTTACGCTCTTTGCAACTACTGGCGAATATGTGAGTGTAGCATTTTTCTTTTTTATTTCACTCTTGTGGGATTTACATGTTTACACCCCCCTCACTTTTAATAAATTTTTTTCAATAAATTTATTTTTAATCGAATTCCATCTTCTCCCAGTATTGCAAATATTCCCTTTTAGTTGTGTCCTCTTCTATAAATTTTGCCAACGTAACCCTTGACAAGTGTTGGCTGAAAGGTTCCTCGGGTTTAGGTTAAAATGACGTCCACTCTCTTCAAGGATATATATATATATATATATATATATATATATATATATACACTAGCAGTATAGCCCAGCATTGCTCAGGTGTAAAGAAAGCTTTAAAACTAATCCATGGTCCTGGAGCTCAGACTCTTTGGACGTTAGCACGAAAGACTAAAAGGCAATAGATGTTTCCAGTTAAAGTGAAACTGTAGACTGAAAGAAAAATGAATGGATGTAAGTCAAATTTTGATTTCCTGGTATCGATATCAAATAAGTTTTTTTTATCATAAACTGAATTTTGAAGGCTGAAGGCTCTGAGTAAATGGTATCATGGCTGAGACTAAGAACTACAATTATACCTACTTAGAGCCAAACCCAAAGCAAAAACTAAAATAAAAGGGCTGAAAAAAATACAGACATACAGGCAGATAAACAGACACACACACAATCATCTTGCCTTATATATATATATATATATATATATATATATATATATATATATGATCAATTTTCTGCTCTATTGTAAGAACTGCAAACCGATTTTTTTGATTATCAATTTTCGATATTTATTGGGGGTACCTCAACACAAAACCTAGCTAAGAATACTTGTTATATATCCATAAATAACAAACACGTCTATATATATAAAAATATATCAGTGATATTTTTATTAATGAACGATGGACCGTGTGGCACAAGGACAGAGAATTGAGAGCGCGCTTCCAGGGGTTGACAGGGTGACGGGGGGTGTCGTCGTATCTGTTCTCCTCTACGTCTCTCTGCCTAGACTCGTCTGTCGAGACTGACTGACTGACCAGACTCGTCTGTCGAGACTGACTGACTGCCGAATCCGTGTTTTCGCAGTCTTTATATATCTTCCAAAACCGGAACTTGTTTCTTCCGGGTTTTGCCTCGATCCGCGACGCCCACGCGACGCCTACGTAAATTCTCAGAGACACCTGTTCTGTCTGCCTGTTGTAGCCATTTCCGCTACTGCCGGAAATAAGGTCAAACAAACATCCGTTCCTTTCAACGACCGGAAAACACCCCCGCTTGCATCAGCTTCCTTCTTCGGGTGGGGCCAGATTATTATATTACATACTCACAAACACTTATAGTGCAACTGTGTAAATTTTCAAGAAAATTAGTTCAGCCATTTCGGAGTTTATAGGTAATGGACACACACACACAAAGTTCCATTTATAAATAAGTTTAGATTTAGATAGTATATTGAGGCAGCAGATAATTTTCTAAACATTTTTTTATTATGCTGGTTTTAAGCTAAAAATATCCAAATATCTAAAACTATTCAAATATTGGACAATTTTTGTCTTTATTTTCACCTGTAATTAAAGCCAAAATACGATGTTTAAACAGCTCATGAATAAACATAATAAGCATTCATTGTCTGTTATATTTAACAATATATGTCTGTGGAAAAAAAAAATATATATATATATGCACACACACACACACACACATACAACAATTTTTCTTACAGTAGAGAGGATACATATTCTTTATTGTTAAGGCACTGCCAAAGAGCAAACATGTGGCAAGAGCTTTCATAACTGGCAATAAAGTTTGATAACTCTTTTTTTTTTTATTTTTATAATTGTATCATCCCAAGCAAGGCATTATACTGCTACTGTTGTGCAGGGGGTTATATAGGAGGAAAGTTATGAGAAGGAGTAACAGAATACAAGGGGTGTCAGGAAGCAGGTAAGAGAAAGATGAGAATACTGCAGAAATGAGATGAGAGCATGAGAGAGAGGATGCAAGTTAGTGAGATAGGAGATGATTACTGACATTACATTTAAATTCTTGGAGATTGTAGCTGTTGGAAAAGCAAGTAAACGGAAGGGAGTTCCACAGGTGGGAAGTGCGAGAAAAGAAACTGCTGGAGTACAATTTGCATTTACATCTTATTGGCTTCACAGTAAAAGGGTGGGACCTAGTTGCTAATCTTGTGGTTCAAGTAAATTTGTATATAGGGGGCACCTGTGAGCTAAGTTCATCAGAGCATAAGCCTTGAAAGTACTTGTAGGAGAGACACAGGGAAGCTACACTGCATCGGTGAGAAAGTGACTGTATCCGAGCTACCAAGTTGGGATCGATCATATTGCAGATTCTCTGTTAAATTTTGTCAAGGACCCCTAGGTGGATATCAGGAACACCTGACCAGATATGGTAGATTTGTATATGTGCAGGATTGTTTCAGACAGGAAAAACTTCCTGACCCTGCACAGAGAATCAATTTTCTTAGCAACGGATTTAGCTGTGGATTCTATGTAGACGTTCCACTTTAGGTCTGTTGTGAGAGCTAACCTGAGGAGGCGCAGTGTTTTACTTTCAGGGAGACTAACCTGATCCTTGTTAATGGTGGGTAGGAGTGATTGTCTGTGATGTTTAATAGATAGCAGCTTTGTTTTATAAGCATTAAAATTCACGAGCCATTTCTTACCCCAGTTCACTACAGATTGGAGGTTTTTTCAAGCTCGGCAGTGAGGTTTACTATGTCAGCCTCAGCAGATTTTTGATCAAGGTGAAAGTAAATCATAGTGTTATCAGTGTATGTGCCTACTTGGGATTTATTACATCGGAGAGATCATTAGTGTAAAGAAAAGTGTAGGACCTAGAATAGAGCCTTGAGGGACGCCCGCATTTGTGTGATAGTATTGGGAGGCATGTCTATTTAATACTACCTGAATTGTGCAATTTGAAAGAAATGACTGGATTAGGTTGAACAATTGTTCATAGCTCTGCAGCTTGCATAGAAGGCCAGCATGCCAGACTCGTTGAACGCTTTGGCAATATCTAGGGCAACAGTTCGGGCTTCAAAGAGAATTTGCTAATGTCTCCTTTTCCATGAGTGCAACAGGAGGGAAAAATATATATATATGCACACAAATACACAATGGATTATTTATTATAATAGAGAGGATATGCAAGTACATGAGGTAATAAAAATGCCTGATAAATGTTTGTACTAGTTTTACTATTGCTGCATTTTATCACAGCACTCAAGGTTGAAGGATTCTTTGATCAACAATTATAACATTAATAAAGAAGAAACGTTCAATAAAACTTGAACTTGTATCCCATATATAGAAGTCAGTATTTTTGGATGCCACCTTAATCACTTCAAAGAGTGTAACATTCTAGAGTGATAAACAGCAAAAATAAGAGATAAAATGGGAAGTAAATAAAATAAAAGTAATATAGGAAATACTTAGTTTAGAATGTCAAAAAAAGAAAAAAGTCAAGAATTTTAATGTTTAATTCATTTATTAACTGATTCTAAGATTCACATGTAAACATCTGATATTGATATCTAATATCAGAGTATGAGGGGCTTACGGCCTATCACGTTGAATACACCGGTTCTCGCTCGATCACCGAAGTTAAGCAACGTTGAGCCTGGTCAGTACTTAGATGGGTGACCGCTTGGAAATACCAGGTGCTGTAAGCATATAGTGATGGATGTGCGTTGTGGTGCAGTGGATATCGGCTCGGAAAGAGAAATCGGTGAGCCGAGTTCGAATTCCAGTTGAATACCCTGCATTCACTTAAGCACTGGTACCCTTGGGAAAAGTATTAATCTGTCCATTCCCTCCAGTTATGGGTTAAATAACAAGGGTAGGACTTGGGGACCCTGCTCTTAAAAACAAATCCCAATGAATTGTGGAAAAGAAAAACGTTGTAAAAATAAATAACCTTACCCAAAATCACTGGTTATGACCTTAAAATGATCCCATAAGGATGGATAGGTCGTTAAGCCTCAAAAACAAAAACAAACAGAGTATAAGATTGGGAATTTTACCAAATTTGTTTCTGTATTAATTCTATAGATCAAACACTATTAGAATTTCCGATCAATGGTCATCTCATAATTGTCTGAGTTTATATATCTACTTCTATAAATGAATACACACTGATAAGTTATTGACATGAGTATTTTTTTTAGTGAGGTTCAGCCAGTACAAGGTCAGGGAGCTGCCCTAGGCAGAAAATTACAGAGTAAAGGGCATAGTTTAGATAGGTGTGGGAGATAATGGCTAACACTAGATTTTCACAGGTTAGGATTGTAGTGATCAAGAAATCATCTTAGAAGTTAGTTCAGAGTGGTGGTTCATGAGAAGAATCTACTTGAGTAGAACTTATGTCTCACCAATAAAATACAGATGGAATGGAGTTGGCTCTCTAAAATGGAGATAGTTTTTGCGTTCTAATGAATGCTAAGGAATTTGTCAACCATTACATTTGAAGCAAGGAGAAAATTTAGAGTAATTTTTAGCAACACAATTTTGCAGTTATTTTTGTTACCACAACCTACACCCCTGAAGATGACCCCAGAAAGAAATTGAAAGTACCTGGGAATATCAAGAAATGAATAATAAAATCAACTGTCAAAGTTACAGCACATTTCTTAGAACTTTCAATTATAATACTCAAAAAATTATCGGTGAGTATGAATGTATTTTATTAACAATAAGCAGACATATTTTTTGCAATTTATTTAATATATGTTTTTTCTTTTACTGATAGAAATGACAAGCATGTTCATATGTGTTTGTGTGCATGCACACACACACACACACACACACACATATAGATATATATATCTCAGATTAAATACATTGCAAACATTGTCTGCTTATTTTTAATAAAATCCATTCATACTCACGAATAATCTTTCACGTATTATAATTGAAAGATGTCAGAAATGAGCTCTAACATTGTCAGATGTTATTATCATTCATTTCTCAAGATAATAACATCTGTCAATGTTACAGCTCATTTCTGACATCTTTCAATTATAATACGTGAAAGATTATTTGTGAGTATGAATGGATTTTATTAAAAATAAGCAGACACAATGTTTGCAATGTATTTAATCTGATATGTCTAAAAGAAAATTTGCTGTGTAAATACACAATGTATATATATATATATATATATATATATATATATACATACACACACACACACCAGAATATATCAGAAGACCAGACCTCAACAGTTGAACCAGTGGATGATGAGAGCTAGCTATGCATGATGGACTTGCCACAGAAAATTCCACTTGAAAAACTTATTACAGAGTCTGTGGCAGTCCGTTGCACTTTCATAACTGGATTCTGTATATCTCATTCCATATGTGCTGCAGAGAAAGGTCATGAAATCAAGTTTGTAGGTCACTCCCTGGCAAGTTAAGGTCCATCATAAAACAAATTCATGCCATCAGCACTTTCTTCTAATCTGATTTTCTCTCACCTCTAACAAACACTTGCAATGCCAAATGGTTGTAGGGAATGGATGATGGGAACAGGTTTTGGTGAAACTGGAAACTTCTAGTTCTGAACCTGCACATTACCAGCATATTTTAATCATCAATGCCATCATCATAGAGGAAGTTGTCTGCACAGAAGAAATTAAAAATTTTGTATATGAGATGATGATTATAATTAAACCTGACATTAACTGATGTAGAGAGCCATAATTGCCCATGTTCTGAAAGGATAGGGTACATAAAAGAACAGGAAAGAATTGGTATACTTAGTCATCAATGCTATCAACATAAAGAGAGCAATCAGCAAAGAAGAAATTAAATTCTTGAATGAAGTTGACAATGGAGATATCTATCTATCTATATATATATATATATATATATATATATATATATATATATGTTTTTTTATGGATACATTGGTTTGAGTTGATATAACATTAAAAATAATAACAACCTGATGATACTGAGTAGTCCTACAAAAAAGAAATTGCACCTTCCAACAGAAATTGAACCTCTTTTTTTCATTAGGAGAGCCAGTTTTATAATCAAACTGGCTATTACAAATTTGGCCATAGGAGACCATTTTCATAAAGCAAAGTTAAAATTATCTATTCAAAGAATGCACATCTCTCATTAGAACTACCTCAAATCAATTTCTGCCAGTTTTCAGTTTTGTACCCAAAATTTTAAAAAATAGTAATTTAAAAGGGATGAAATTAATAGTGCAAGAAATAACAAGCAGCTTTGATTAATTTCACAGTAATTTAAAAAAATTGACAAAAAACAAGGAAACAACTTGCATACATGTAGTGAATAGAAATAAACTTTTCAGTTGAAAGAAATGGTTCATGAAGATGCTAACTTTCTGCCTTCAAACAAAACTCTTTGGAATGGGATCAGACATATATCAACAGGATGAAGGCTTAGCAATGGGTTTGCCATTATAACCATTAATGGCTAACATATACATGAAATACTTTGAAGAGATAGCATTAGAATCCACAGCTCTAAGCCAACGCCATGGCTGAGATATGCTGATGAAGCTTTTATACACTGGCCTCACCAGGAAGAGGTCTAGACACTACTGGACCATGTGAACTCAATAAGATCATCGATACAGTTCACTATAGAAAAAGTGAGTGACAACAAACTAGCATTCCTGGATGTACTAATATCTCAAACAGAGATGGGGTTCAAGACATCTGTATACTGCAAACCAGTATTCATCAGACAACACTTCAACTTTCACTATTTTCCATCATACAATGTAAAGAAAAGAATCATCTGCTGCCTGCAATATAATGCAAAAGTCATAACAGTTTTTTTCATTGATCCAGAAACATACAAACAGGAAATGGTTAATATAAGCAGTATCCTACAATCTAACAATTATCCAGAGTACATAACAACAGTTTCATGTGGAAAAGAGGGTACATGAGGATAACAAAGCTCAGAAAAATGGGTCAGCCTGTCTACATTATGTGAAGGGCTTATCAGAGAAAATACAAAGGATCTGTGGTCAGTATAACATCAGGATGACCTTCAGTGGTTCTACACTTTACAGGTTCATGTTTTATCCTTTCTTCAATAACCCCTGTACCCTGTTTTTTCTCTCACTGCAACCCTGAAGTTACGACCCCGAACAGAAGAGAACATGACTAAGGATTGTGTGTATGCCATTCCATGTAGCTGGGGAAAGAAATATAATGAAGAAACAGGTTCCTCCTTGAGGTAAGGCTACAAAAACATCGCAAAGCCATAACATGAGGGGAGACAGGGAGATAGAAAAATCAGTCATAACTGGCCACATATGGAGAAAGAAAGGGGATTACTGCCCCCTATGGGATGAAGTTAAAATGATAGAAACTATGTAAGCTTAAGGAATTAGCACATATGCTAGGCTACAATAACTCCTAAGCCAACCAAGCATAGAAATGAATACAATATAGGAACCAGCAATACAGAGGGCTAGAGAAAATCATTAGCATCAAAGATTGTAATATGACCTCTGGTAAAAAATGTTAGAGAAAATCATTAGCATCAAAGATTGTAATATGACCTCTGGTAAAAAATGTTAGAGAAAATCATTAGCAAAAGAAGATTGCAATATAAACTATGGTAAAAATGGGTTATTGAAACATTAGGTTTATAAGTCCCAGAAATTCCCATAATGTTGTCCTCAAGGACACATGACCCAGTAGATGTAGATGTTGGTTAGTTCCAGTGAGTTCAAAGAGTTGTGAGTTCAATATCAGGATACAGCAGTGGTGAACAAATAACTTAGAGAGCTATGTTAAGGGACGATAACTCATGGCTTCCAGAAGTTGCTTTGCACATGAAATGACAATATATAAACCCCAGTGATCATAATAAAGGGTTTAATTTGAAATTCCTAGCACTTGAAGAAGGCCAGAGCATACAATGGCCAAAACATTATAAACATGGCAGCAAAGATGAGGACAATAGTCTAAATAATGTAAATAGTGTAAATACTATCTCATCTCAGAAGTATTAACAAATACTAAAAAATATATATAATAATAATGTATATAAATATACAAATATTTTTTACTATGCATGCACATACACATACATATATAAATGTGTTGTTTTTTTTAATCATTTCATCCCAAATAAGGCAGGACTGCCATGAGTTCACAGTGGGTTATAGTGAGAGAAAAGACTATGTTATTAAAGAAAGGATAAAAGATGAATGGAAGATAGAAGGTGACAATTGACATTGCATATATATATATATATATATATATATATATATACATTATAAATTATACTTTAGAACATGTACAAACTACAATCTGTTACAAAATTATACATTTTTTTCAACATTGAAAGAACAATGTCCCATTAGGTAGTTAATAATGATGGTAATAAATGTTATTCTTTAAAAGAAAATTAAAAATAACTCACTTTCTGTTATTTTTGAAGAACTTTTCATATGAGGTAAGAGGATATAAAAAAAGAGGGGGAAAAGAAAGAGGGTAGAAAAGATGAGAAATCAAAAAAGAGGAAGAAAGAGAAAGACATAGAAGAAAATAAAAAGCAAAAAGGAAAACGAGAGAACTGAGAGGAAAGAACCAATGAAAACATAAGAGAGAGGAACTCCAAATTTAGGCAGGAAATAAAATATAGACAGATACAGGTATTGGCCATGTGATGTCTGAGCTTAACAAAGATGAAAAAGTGAGAAAATGCACATAAGGGAAAAAAGTGGGAGGGGGAGACAACAGAAGCATCAAAGAAACAGAAATTTCAAATTTTGGCTGGAATTATTTATAAAGTGCAAAGCTGAGGACATTTAAAAACTCGAAAAGAAGATATAAATTCATCAGTGTTAATATAATCAATTGGAGAAGTAAAATAAGATTAAAAATTAAAAAATTAAAATTAAGGAAAAATTAATATTAAATTAAAATTTTGTAGTAGGTTGTACTTTGTACATGTTCTAAAGTACAATTTTTAATAGGTATTCATTGCTCTATTTTTTATTGAGCATTGTTTTAAATGTTTTGAACGTTGCAGATATTTTCATCATTCTTTATTCATTTGGATATATATATATATATATATATATATATATATATATATATATTCCTCACTGTTATCATGAATCAGAGTTTCATGTTGAAGACACTATTCTGGTGAAGATTACTGCGTTGTGCATGAAACTTTGTCTGATTTTCCCAATGATGTGAGGAACAATATGTATATGTATTAAAATCTCTGTTAAATTACATCAAACACTATTTCATTAACACCTGTACTGAATGTGTGAGATATATATATATGTAAACTCTATGTAACTATGTGTGAAACTTAGTATGCGTACACCAAGAAAAAACTTGTTATATATAATTTTAATAATAAATTCAAGAAAAAATGTTGCAATAATAAAAATAATAATCAATTTTTGTGTGTACTCTTGATAAAAAGTAGATTAATTGAGCAGATGACGTATGAACAGAGATAAGGGCCAGTGAAAATTTTTTGCAATACTAATTAAAGACTTGAAATTAAATTGGTCCAGACAAGTAAGAACTAAACAGACCTAAATGATACTAATTCTAAAATACCTTGGCACCAAACCAGCGAGAACGTAATAAAAGACTTAAGTGACAAAAAATTGGCTGACAGACTCATAGAACAGCAATTAAGATAATTTTTGTCTCTGTCAGAGAAGAAGAAAAAAATCTGCTGAAACTTTTGAGTCTTCCATTTTAAGAGTCGTCGTGTTAATGTTTAATTAAAAATTCAATTTGAAATAAAAAATCAAACAAAGTGATGTAAAAATCAAATTAAACAACTAAAACTAAGTGTACATAATAAAAGTGTCATCATTTGTGGTTTATGGTCAAATAAATTATATGATAGCATGGAAAACTTACAAATGTGGAGGAGAATTTTTGACTGAATTTTTCATCTCTTCAACCTCTATTCTGAAAAATAAAGACATCTCACAAATCATCATCATCATCATGTGTAAAAAAAATGAGTTTTAACAAATGTTTATATTTTTGAAATGAGGTAATTATTTACCTTATTCAGACAGTTGTTCTAATCTTTGTTGCCATATTCACAACATTTCAGCCATTATACACTCAAACCTTCTTCAGGTGATTGGAATTTTAAACTGAACCCTTAATAATAGTCACATGATTAGATTGTTCTCATTTCATTAGTATTGTGGATCTTTGTCGCCAATTTGTTGTGGCAAATTTTAACAAATATTTGTTGCCAATTTATTATGAAGTGGTTGTGGTGAAACTTTGCTGCAAAGTTGTAGTGACCAATTTGGTTGGAAGTAAAACATGGAACACAGAAGGTAGATTCAATACATTGTATTAGTATAACAAGAACATCTATAAAAGGTGTTAGTAATAAATAAATAGAAATAAGTAAGTCTGAACAGTACAGTTATGCTGCTTATTGCCTGACTTAACTGTTGTCAACTGCCATACTTAAATGCTTCCTGGAAGTCATGCAGGTAATTATATACAGTAAGAGGAAGGGACTATTTTTTAGTTATCTCCACTTAACTCCACATTTTTTTTTGTTCACCATTGTAGCTGAACTCACAAGTCTTTGGGGTTCACTGGATCCAACCAAAGTTTTTATCCAGTTGGCCATGTGTTTTTGTGTATCAGTGTATGAATTTTTTTTTATTTATAAAGGTCTCAGTTCCGTTTTTACCAGAGCTCATATTAGAATATTGTTATTTGTAATTGATTTTCTCTAGCACTCTATTAATGGTTCCCATATTGTATTTATTTCTTTGCTTGGTCAGGTTAGAAGATTGTTGTGGCCCAGTATATTCACTGATTTCTTATGTTTACATATTTTCCAATGCTGTTATCTATCTATCTATTTCAGTTTCATTCCAAAGGATTGTGATTTCTTTTTTTCTCACCATATATAGTCAGCTTTGCCTGATTTTTATATATTTCTCCTTGTGTTTTTTTAAAATTTTTTTAATAAGTGTTTCACTCCGAGCAAGGCATGTCACTGCCACTACTGTGCAGGGGGCTACATAGAGTGGAGAAAGGATGATTAAATATAGGAAATGTCAGAGGGTGGGTGATAGGCGGGTAGAGATACCGAGAATGGTTAAATATAAGAAATGTCAGAGGGTGGGTGATAGGCGGGTAAGGATACCAAGAATGAGGGTTGGATAGATGAGAGTGTTCTGAGAATAATTGGGAGTTAGTGTGATAGGAGGTGTCTATTGACCCTAGATTTAAATACCTGGAGATTGTAGCTGTCGGGAAAGCAGACTTGTGGAAGGGAGTTCCATAGGCGGGAAGCGCGAGAAAAGAAGCTGTTGGAGTAGAATTTATGGTTACATCTTATCTGTTTAACTGTAAAAGGGTGGGACCTAGTTGCTAATCTAGTATCTCGTGTAAATTCATGCTTAGGTGGCACCAGTGCTCTAAGTTCATCGGAGCAGAAGCCATGAAAGTACTTGTAGAAAAGGTACAGGGAAGCCACATCACACCGGTGAGAGAGTGGTTGCAGCCGGTCTGCCAAGTCAGTATCAACCACGTTACAGATTCTCTTTTGTATTTTGTCAAGAAGCCCAAGGAGAGCAGCAGGGGCACCTGACCAGATATGGCAGCAATATTCAATACACGGGCGGATGGTAGATTTGTATATGTGCAGAATAGATTCAGGTGGGAAAAACTTCTGGGCCCTGCACAGAGATACAGCCTTCAGTGTTCTTGCAGCCTTATTTGAAGAGGGCTGCCCGTTTCTTCTTTATATTTCTTACTGCAGCTACATAGAATGTCATACCCACAGTCCTTAGTCATGTTCTCTTCTATTAGAGGTACAAACAATGTAAAAATAATAACAAATATTTCTGTTTCACAGATAAATATATTGTGATAACAGTAAATGTGATTAAAACTTTATTTTAAAATATAAGAAAACTGGAAACAAAAAGAATCCAAATACTTGGAATCACAAGGAGACAGTCAACGTTTCTGGGAAAGAAAGCTTTGAAAATTTGACACTCACAAGACAAAATCTAGTAATGAGTAACTGTTAGGGCGCCGCTCCTATTTGACTACAAATGGACTGTTCCCATTGCTATATATAGCAATGGTGGATTCTCTACAAGAGAGTCGTAGAGAGTCACTTGAGAGTCTCTAATGAGTTACTGAAGAGTCAGTGAAGAGTTAGTCACACTTCCGGTGGTGTACCGGAAGTAATCACGTATACACACGTCTTATGACGGATTGGACTCTTGTATCTTTCTATTGTAAATATTACTAATCACTTCTGTACATACTAACCGTCTTTCCGCAGAATACAACTTATATTCTGATTCTGTTGTTGAGTTATTCATTTATATTTGGCGACATAACACTAACAGAGAGAAACAGTGAATGACTTACATAATGAGTTTGCATAAATGGACAGCAGAACAGATGGGAAGGAGTAGTGAAAGACAAAAATTGCTAAGAGCTAGAAAGGATAGAAACAGTAGAGAGCCATGATCACTCATGTCTTAAAGGGGCACAGAACATTAAAAAAAGTCATTAATCAATAAGAAAAATACATTTTGAAATCAATTTTACACTAAATAATTTTTCCTCATTTTGTTGTTTTCCTGTTAACAATGTTTCAACTACTTTACCCTTCAACCTTCTTCTGGTTTTTGTCTTATTTGGCGTTCATAATGTATAGAGCCGAGTTCGAATTCCAGTTGAATTCATTGCATTCATTAATGCACAAATACCCTTGGGAAAGGTATTAATCTGTCTCTTCCTTCCAGTTATGGGTTAAATAACAGAACAGATTGGATTCTATAGCCTTGGCTGGCAACCAGTCTACCACAGAAAGCAATGGCAACCTACTGTGGGATAATCTTCTGCCCAAGCGTGTTTCACGCATGACACTTAACTGACTGAATGTATAGAGCAAGCAAAATTAGCATTAAAGAAGCCCAAATTTAAGAAATAATTGAAAAAGGTTTAAGAATACAACAGCTGAAACATTGTGAATATCAAAACACCTAAAATAAGAACAACAGTCTGTTATCATGAATACCAACTGCTTAGCTGTAATTTGAACCTTGTGCTCTCATTAACTATACTCCTTCTTTAACCCAGTAGATTCCAATAGGCAGCAGGAGATTTGGCAAACATTTTAAGAAAAATAGATGGAAACATGTGATTCAATATATAGCCCGACAGTTTCTGCTTAATCCTTCTTATCTTGCTTGGGGAGGTTATACCAATTGTGGTTTCTCTTCCTGTTAGCAGAGCATACTTTCAGTCGACCATGTTGATGGGGGTTAGAAAATTGTTGTCCTCCTTTTCCTTTGAGCTTGTTTAACTTTGCAGTGTTTTGTTGGATGCTGCTTAGACACACTCAGCTATAGTTCACCATCACTCAAATCTAGTCATTTTTGTATGGCTAGCCAATTCAATTGACCAACTGTAGTTCACAAGGTTTTCATTTCATTCTTTTTTAGCAGAGATGTTCTGTCACTCTTTCTACTCACAGTAACTAGAACTGCATGCATTTCTGCAGTAAATTCAATCCAGTTTAGTTGTATTGTCTCAACTTTAGCTTGCGATTCATTCAAACCAACATACTACAGAAAATGGTTTACTTCTATGATGAAAACAGATTCAGTCATATATTTAAAAAAGATATCAGAGTTGGATAAGCTTTTGTGAAAATCTCTTTTAACATATGCAAATTTCACTTTCACTTAATCTATAAAATATGGTTAAAGAGTTGCCAGAGACACGTGTTTCTGGTTGTTTGACTTAATGTTACTCTCTTGGTTGAAGGAAATGGATTAGGGAAATTTATGACAAACTAGGGTAAACTGACTACACCAACATAATAGAAATTCTTTGTCACCCTTTTTGCCAACCTTATGTTTTCTGGAAATCAGATCAATGACACTCTTCTTAAAACAATCAGTTCTTGCAAATAAGAAATTATCCACATGCATTACAAATGTAACTTGGGAATTTTCATTCTGGTCCTGGGCATGACATTAAACTATATCTGGCAGCAAGGCCTCTGATTGAGAGATTGTGAAAAGCATGGAACCATCTTTTAATTGCTGATATTCTAAGGTTCACCCTGACCCGGAGTGGTAGCACCTGTTAGGGTCCCAGCTATGGGCAAATAGTTAACCCCCAAACTGGGTTCAAAACACTATCAAAGCATAAAATACACTTTTTTAGAAATATATACATGAAAATAGACTTTTATAGAAAAATATACATTTTTGAAAGATAAATGGTGCCAACAATAAATTTTTGAAGAAAAAATTCTTATCATAACACATTTTTGAAGGAAAAAAATTATACTCAGTAAAAACTTTTTGAATACAAAACTAGAAGACATTTTCAGTATTCTAGAATAAAAAAAATACAAACAAAAAGTTTTCATTAAAATCTTACTAAATTAACCTTCTCACTATAATCAAATATTAAACAAATACCTTAAAACCCCATCTTTTTGGTATTAAATAACCCACAGAGGTGTTGATATGCCATTTAACAAAAGTCAAATTCTCATTGTTATACCATCTAAATGGGGCTTTATTCAACTCAGATTACTTAGAACCCAATCTTTTACACTGAAGAAACAATTTCAAGATGTGCCATCAAGTTCAAATGCGGCTTTGTTTGTCATATCATACTCATTTACTTCTCGATGTAGAATGATAAAAATTATTCTATCTGTAAAATAAAGTTCTAATGTCAATTGTCTTACATTTCTTTCCTTCACTTGCAGCTATTTCAATAACTATTCTTTGTGTGGATATATAAGCAATTGAAGAATTTAATTGGATTTTATCTTCTTCAAAAACTCTTACAGCCAATCTTACATTTACAAACTTATTTCCATAATCCAAGGGTTTTTTCATCACTATCCAATGTGCTGATAGCATCTTTTAACCATTGTTCTATACTTGCCTATACTTCTGAGTATTTTAATTATTTACATGATTTCCATTGTCTCACCTTTGTTGTCATATTTACAGTGTTTCAGCCATATTACACTCCAACATTCTTCAGGTGATTAGAATTTTGAGCCGAACTCTTTATTCTGTTCATTGGTGTAGATTGTTCCAGGAGTCATGCTGCTGCCAGATGTCATAGTTTACTCAATTTTCTCTGTGTCAAGTCACTGGATATAACCAACACTTTAATCCACTGGGGCATATTAGACAGTAAGTTGAGTTAAATGAAGATAATTAAGATATCTGGAAATGGGATGACTTATGAAACAAGAACAATCTACCTCAGTGAACAAAATAAAGTGTTCAATTAAAAATTTCAATCACCTGAAGAAGGTTAGAGGGAACAATGGCTGAAACATTGTGAATAAGACAACAAAGATGAGGATAACAGTTTGAACAATGTAAATAATGTTCTTTACTTCTTTGTATACACCAAAACTACCCCAATTCTCTAACTCCTCTCGGTGCCTTTGAAGACTTCAGGTTTCCAAAGACTGCAAATTGGTATAAAAACCATGTTCTTATCTTTGTTTATTTTCTTTCATGTATAAAGTCTCATCTTCTCCAATTCAATTATAACCTGTTTTTATTGTTTTTTTTTCTTCATTTCTATTCTCAATAACTTCATTTGATTCATTGTTAACATCTTCATACTCCAGTTTATTCAGATCCTCTCTGAACAGGCTTACAGCCACATCACATTAAAATCACTAAATCATTATCTAAAAAATGAAAAATAATGATATACAGAATATTTAGATTTTGACCTTAAATAACACATAAAGGTTGATATACAATTAAACAACCAAACCTCTCCCAACATTTGCTTATCTGCACGAAAATTACACAGTACCTTTTTATGCTAATAGATTTTCCTAAACTTATAATTTTTGCATTTATCAGTATTTTCACTTTTTGGTAAGAAGTATATGATTCTTTTGTTCACTGTTTTTGTTTTGACTCTGTGACCTCCTGTTTTTGTTTTGACTCTCTGACCTCCTGTTTTTGTTTTGACTCTGTGACCTCTGGTTTTTGTTTTGACTCTGTGACCTCCTGTTTTTGTTTTGACTCTGTGACCTCCTGTTTTTGTTTAGACTCTGTGACCTCTGTTTTTTGTTTAGACTCTGTGACCTCCTGTTTTTGTTTAGACTCTGTGACCTCTGTTTTTTGTTTAGACTCTGTGACCTCTGGTTATTGTTTAGACTCTGTGACCTCTGGTTATTGTTTAGACTCTGTGACCTCTGGTTATTGTTTAGACTCTGTGACCTCTGGTTTTTGTTTTGACTCTGTGACCTCTGGTTTTTGTTTAGACTCTGTGACCTCCGGTTTTTGTTTTGACTCTGTAACATGGATACTTTCAGTTCTGACCTTTGCTTTTCCTGTCTCTGATCATCCTCTTTAGCACATAAGCCATGTACATCATCAGTGCTTTCTTCCAAACTGATTTTCTCATCCACTTCATCATATATCATACATTTTATATCCTGCTCTTCTCTAATCAACATCTTTATATTAATCACTAAGAATCTCATCAACTGTTTTTGTTCATTTTTAATTCTTTACATTATATCATTTTCTGTCTTTATCAACTTTTCATGTTGCAACTGGCTCTCATGCCTGATGAAAACTATTTTACCATATTTTTCTAGGCCACATCCCCTGCTGTTATCATTTCTCTTGTTAAACACACAATCCACTAGCAAAAATGTTAAGCTATATTAAGGCTGGTTAGTATTTACATGGGTGACTACTTGGGAATATCAAGTGGTGCCATGAATAATGGCTTGAAATTGCTAATCGGAAAGCTAATTTTCAATATTAGTTGGGATTAATTGTATTCACTTATATGCAAATACAGTTGAGAAAGGCATGAATCTACCTATTTCCCTCTTCAGATATGGGTTAATTAGTTAATCATTATTACAATTTAAAAATATTTTCTTGCTTTAAATAACCAGGAAATTGTTAAGCTGTAGATAATGGATCAATCAATATAAATAGTTTTATGGTAATTGTTCTGGTGAACCTCAGATACATGAATTTAAGCATACTGATGTGCGTTGTGGTGCAGTGGATATTGGCTCAGAACGAGAAACCGGGGAGCCGAGTTTGAATTCCAGGTGAATTCATTGCATTCACTTATGCGCAAATACTCTTGGGAAAGGTATTAATCTGTCTCTTCCTTCCAGTTATGGGTTAAATAACAGGACAGATTGGGTTCTACAGCCTTGGGTGGCAACCAGTCTACCGCAGAAAGCAATGGCAACCTACTGCGGGATAATCTTCTGCTCAGTCAGTCATGTCTCTTTCGAGACATGATTGCCCAAGCGTGTTTCACGTATGGCATTTAACTGACTGACTGACTAGTTCTCAATGAGGTTTAATCTTTTACTTGCATATATAACTGTAAATTTTATTCTGCTATTTTCTGAAAATCTAAAACTACTTCATGGTTTTAATTAACTGACAATCGGTTGATAAGCCATAGAAAATTAATTGATCAATCGAAAAAATTATCTGACAGAAATGACTCCTCTGGGGCTCTAGACATTGTAACGTAATGCTCTCTTGATTCTTTCTGAGGGTGCCACTCTGGCAAAAGCATTCCTGGTGACAGGCAATGCATTTAGAGGTTTGATAACTTTATCACTCTCTTCTGCTTGTCCTAAGCTGATTCAGCTTAACTAATGGCAGATTGGGGTGGTAGCCCAGCACAAACAGAATTTGGGTTACTGGCTTTAACACTGAGTGCCCATGCAAGAGCAACATCTAGTTCCATTTTCAGATATTCGTTTATCATTTTCTGCACACTCACATCTATAATATAATGATTTCTCTCACATATACCATTTGATTATGGTGTGTAGGCAGCAGTGGCAAACCTTGAATTGCTGCGACAAAGAAAACAATGGGAATGGTTGTGCTTGCAGACATTGAATTTTTTTTGCTTATATTTTCAATTAGTTTATTGCAGTTCTGATTAGTATTTCCTTCTCTGAATGCTAAATTAATGCTTGTCTTTAAACTTCATTGTGCAATAGTTTAAAATTATGTATATAAATTTGGCTATGGTTGCTCCAAAGATAGAGATGAAAAACAAAATTTATTACAATTTATCACAGTCCTCATTAAGTGCATCTCCATTTTTCATGATTGCTTTCCTGGCCCTTAGCTGAAGGATAGGCAAACTGGTGTTATAGTTTACAAATCATAATCTTCTTGTTTTTTTAATGTTTGCTGTTGAGTCTTCATGTGTATACTATCAATCTTTACCTTACATTTTTTCAGTGGAATTTAATAATGTCTAGAGAATGATAGATGTGCATTGTGGTGCAGTGGATATTGACTTGGAAAGACAAATTAGGGAGCTGAGTTCAAATTCCATATGAATTCCTTGCATTCAACCCTTGAGAAAGGTATTAATCCATCTCTCCTTTCCAGTTATGGGTTAAATAATAGGACAGACTGGGTTCTATAGCCTTGGCTGGCAACCAGTCTACCGCAGAAAGCAATGGATAATCTTCTGCCCAGTCAGTCATGTCTCTTTCAAGACATGATCAAGACATGATCACCCAAAGCATATCACGCATGGCACTTAACTGACTGACTAACTAGAGAAGGATTCCAACAGGTAACAGAAGGCTTGGTTTGTCAAACCTGCTAATAAAAATGGACTGAACCACTTGTTTCAATATAAACCCTCAATACTTAATCTGTTCTTATCTGCTTGAGGAAGTCATACCAGTTGTGGTTTCTATTCATATTATACTGAATTAGGATATAATAATTTGTTATTTTAAGAGTTCAGACAGAAAGTATTGATTCCAGTTTCCCATATTTACCCTTCTCCCCCACTTGAGAGAGATGTGACACAAGGTCTTTTTTAACATGGGGAACCTGAGCGCGTACACCCAGGTACTGGTCAAATATTACCTATCTACCGTGGTGGATAGGTTCAAAACTGGTCTTTACTTGTCTTAGGTGTGCCCAGCTCGAAGGTTAAGACTTGATTTCAGTTTCCTAATTAATTTTGGAAACAATCATTCATGGCTTGCTTTTTACAAACAATAATTTGAATAACTTGTTTCCCATGTCTAATGCTTGAGCAAGGATCAGCTGTTAAAACTGTGTTAGTAAGACTTTAAAGTAAGGTACAATGGATGTGCGTTGTGGTGCACTGGATATTGGTTTGATGAGAAATCGGAGCTGAGTTTGAGTTTCAGTTGAATTCATTGCATTAACTTATGTGCAAATACCCTTGGGAAAGGTATTAATCTGTTGCTTCTCCCTCCAGCTATGGGTTGAATAGCAGTACAGATTGGGTTTTATAGCCTTGGTTGGCAACCAGTATAATGCAGAAAGTAATGGCAACCTACTGTTAGAAAATCTTCTGCCTAGTCAGTCATGTTCCTTGTGAGAGATGATTGTCTAAACGTGTATCACATATGGTACTTAACTGACTGACAGCATTTACATGACTCCACACAAAGCTTTAAATGATTTACATCCTCTGGTTCATCAAAGTGAAATGATGGCAGTAAGTAACTGAGGCTGTAGGTTTTTTTTATTAAAGTTTTCTTCTCCTGGGACAATGACAAAAAATGTATAAAGATTACATTATTTACAAAATGAATGAGAATGCTCATTTTGTTTTGAAATTGATGCTTATTGCAAGTTTCTTATTAAGAATAGATAAAAAAAATATCTTGTCCCTCAGGATAAAAGTGATCATGACTTTTATCAACTTCCTTTTATTATCTATGAATTTCTAAATAGTAAAGGAGTTTTCTGTTACTTTCTTCATGGTTTTGAACTCAGTTTTCCTTTTCTTAGAATGCAACGAACTAGACCAGAAATAGCACTCATTATTAATTAGTGTACCAGTGCTGTCAAGAATGATGGCATGTATATATCAAGTATAACTGCATTCTGTGCAATGAAAATGAAAATATATAATTTAAAAAATTTATATAAAAAATGACATTTAATTTAGAAGCTCTCTCTCAGTACAATATTTTTGGAACATATGTAGGGTGGTGCTAACATTCCCTGATGTTGAGATAATTTAATTAATATCTTGAGGTTTCCAGAGTTTATTGTTCTCCTACTAAGAGCTACTAAGCTGCAGATAATTGTCCAAGACTAAACATAGGTTCTGATAGATGTATCCCTACTTTTGAAAATGATTGTCTTTGTGATTTATTGTCATTGCAAATAATGGAATCGTTGTCTTTTCAAAATAATATATTTTTTTGAAATGATGACAAACTCCAGTAATTATATATATATATATATATATATATATATATATATATTTGCTTTTATGTATTTGTTTTACACAACTTATAATATCACTTATCAATTATAAATATAAAGAAAGAATAATCTGTTAACACTTTGACTATATAACACCTGTGTACCGTGCATTAACACACCTGCATCTGAGTGTTGTCTGAACAGCAACATCTCCCATGCTATTTGTATGTAGAGTGGAACTAACATTCCCTGATGCTGAAATAATTTAATTAATATCTTTAGGTTTCCAGGCTTTATTGTTCCACTAAGACCGGCATATAATTGTCCAAGACTAAACATAGGTTTTGATAAATATATCCCTACTTTTGAAAATGATTGTCTTTGTGATTTATTGTCATTGTAAATAATAGAATAATATATTATTTTGAAACAATGACAATTTCTAATAATTATATATATATACCCACACACATATGTTTATTATTAATTATACTTTAGAACAGGTACAAACTACTACAGAATTGCACATTTTGTTTTGACACTGAAAGAACAATATCTTATCATGTAATTAATAATGATGGTGATAAACACTTTATTAAAAAAATTAAAAAAAACACTTTTTCATTTTTGGAAATTTTTTGTATGAGGTAAAAAGATATTAAGAAAAGAGGGAGAAAGAGAGCAGAATAGATGAGAAAACAAGATGAGAAATCAAGAAAGGGAAAAGAAAGAGGAATGGGAAAGACACAGACAAAGCAAAAAGCAAAGAAGAAAATGAGAGAAAGCACTGAGAGGAAACAGCTAATGGAAACAGTTAAGAGAGAGAAATTTAAATTTAGGCAGGAAGTGAATTGTAGACAGATATAGATATTGGTTACTTTTTCCTCCTTGTTCTTCTCTTCACTTTCTGCTTTTTACCTTTTTTAATGCAAAAAATTTGAGCTCAAACACCATTTAACTGATATCTATATCTGTCTATATCTTTTTAACTAGTCATTTTTATTCCTTTTCTCACTTTTTACAACTCTTCATAGCCTCTGCTACTCTGTTCTCTATTTCTTGTTGATGCCATGAGATTGTTAAAGAGAGATGTTGTACTAATGTAAAAAAAACTGCATGGTCATCAGCAAAAAAGAAGATATCAAAATGCCAACTACAGCTCAAGGATACTCAAATCAAGAAAGGGCAAAAATTTGAATACTGAGAAAGTTTTCTAACAGAAGAGGGAAAGTGTAACACTGAGATCTGAAGGTGCATTGACATGGCCAAGGATACATGTCAAAAGCTAGGAGCATTGAGAGACAAGAAGATTTCATTGGAAACAAAGAAAAGAGTACTGGAATGTTATCTGATATCTGTCCTCCTATATGTCAGCAAATGCTGGACGATATCCCCTAACAGACTTGAAGCAACAGAAATGTGGTTAAAAAGAAGGATGTTGAGGATACCATGGACTGAACATATCAGCAAATGACAACATTTTGGAGAGGATGGAAATGAAAAGGAAACTTTTTTTTTTTTTAATCATATCACCTCGAGAAGGCGGTAAGGCCACTGGTGTGCAGGGGGTTATGTAAGAGTGAATAGATTGGAAAAGAGAAAGCCGGAAACCACGTCCTAAACAGGGAACAAGGGATGAGCTTAACATCAGGAAGAGACAGCAGAAGTTTCTGGAATATGTAATAAGGAAGGAGGGCTAGGAAAATTTAGTACTCACAGGATGGATAAAAGGAAAGAGAGACAGGGGAAAGCAATGCAAGACATACTTGATGGGTACGAGCAAGTGGATGGCAGAACAAGGTTTTGGAGAGATACCATGAGAAAAAGTGTTAAGTGCGACAATGGATCAGTGCAAGTAGAAGTCTATGATCACCTACATCCTGAAAGAACATGGCACATAAAGGAGAAGACAAAATAAGCATTGCCAAAAGAGTGAAAGTAGTACAAAATAATTGTGGTGTCATTGGAAAAATCATTCTTTTGATGCAATGTTTTTTGTAGACATTAAACTTCAAGTTTACCAAAATATTTATTTACATGAAATTAATTATATATTAGTGACAATGTATAGAGTAAGTAGAAGTCTATGATTTCCTACATCCTGAAAGAACACAGAACATAAAAATAAGATGAGGTTCACCCTGTGCAGGGCCTGAGAGTCACTTGAGGTACAGTATATGTGGATAAGTTGGGGTTGGTGACAGTTAACATTGTAGTAGAGGAGTGAGAATGGACAGACCTGCTGAGATTGATTAAGATTTATTGTGTTGCCATTGATTAATGTTGAAAATGTTTGCTTTAGATTCTTGCTGAACGTATTGAACAATTTATATCTCATCTGAGTATGGCTGCATTTGCTTTACAGATAACATAGTGGTGGACAGATTGATCTTATATTTATGACAAGTAAAAATCTTTGTAAAGAACTTAATTATAGCACAAGCAAAATTTTAGCATTTTATTTTAGAATAAATAAAATGTGAGTTCCATGTTAGGAATGCTGTTGTTTAAAATCGAATGAAGTTTTTTTTTTATTTGGTAAATTCCTTTGTTTGCGGTTCTGTAATACCTGTTCACAAACTTTGGAGAAGAAAATTTGATTAAAAACAAAGAATTGCTACAGATGTAATATTCTATATCTAAACTGTCAGCTGTATACAAATACTGTCAAACATCAGTAGTTAAAAATAGTTTGAGTGAGTAAAGCCAGAAGATATTGGCAAAAATCTTGCAGAATCACAAAGAAAGAACTGTACCAAATAACAGAAACCACATCACCAACAACAGCAACGATTAAAATGTGTAGCATAATGCAATATAACTTGAAAATAAAAATAATGACATAAGACACTGAAATTTCACCCTACTTCAAACAAAAAGTTAGGAAGGAAACCCTATCAAAATTGGAATGTGCAATAAGAGCTACTGGACTTGAGAAAACTGTTTGTTTGAAAAATTGTTTTAAGAGAAAGATTTTATAAATTTCAGCCAAAAGCAGTACTGGATACTTGGTGAATGAATACCAGATGTTTTCTTGCAAAGAAATGGTTACTATTACCATATGTAATATAGCAGTGAATGTTGGACAACTTTTCGCATATGAAGAGGAGACTTGAAGCAACAGAGATATAGTTCTACAGAAGGATGCTGATAATGCACATAATCAGAACATGAATAACAAGGAAGTTATAAGGAAAATGGAAAGAAAGTGGACACCTGTACTTACAATCAGGAGACTGTTGAAATTACAGAGAATTAGGGAAGAGAGCTTGGAAAATTTGACACTCACAGAACATATTGAAGACAAGAAGGGCAAACAGAAATATTGAGTAACATACCTAAAAAGCTTGTGTAAATGGATGGTAGAACCAAGAGTAAGAAAGATAGGGAAAAGACCAACACTGCTAAGAGCGACAAGGGCTAGAAAATTGTGTAAATAAATGGCCAAACAGGGAGTGGAAAGAATAGTAAAAAGACATAAAGTAGCTTAGAGTTACAAAGGATAGACGATTGTAGAGGGTCATGATCTACCACATCACCCTGTATATAAAAGAAGATTAATAATAATAGTATGGGAAAATTAGTAACGTATTAATAAGTGGTTTTATATTTGCCAGCAAATTTTTCTTTTTGTGTACCATGTTCCTTCAGCATCTTGGGATTCATGGCTCTCCACAGCTTCCTATCCTTTGTAGCTTTTACTTAGGTTTGTGTTTTTACTATCTCTTCTAATCTCTGTTCTGCCATCTATTTACGCTGGTTAGGTAGCTTACTCATTTTTTTCCTTCTTGTTTTCAATATGTCTTAATAAGTTTTAGAGTCTTTATATCTGTGCTGAGTTTGGTCTTTAAAGAATGCTCTTAATGCAGGGATGGGAAACTATATTTGTTAATGTAAAATAATAGAAAATATTCCAATCTCAGCTTTAATTTGTGAAAGTGTCTTTTTTTTTTAAATAAAGCCTTGTGATGTTGATGTTGTGGTGCAGTGGTTATCGACTTGGAATGAGGAATCAAGGAGCCGAGTTCAAATTCCAGTTGAATTCCTTGCATTCACTTATGCACAAATACCCATGGGAAAGAAATTAATCTGTCTCTTCCCTACAGTTATGGGTTAAATAACAGGACAGATTGGGTTCTATAGCTTTGCTGGCAACCAGTTTACTACAGAAAGAAATGGCAACCTACTGTGCAATAATCTTCTCTCCAGTCAGTCATGTCTCTTTTGAGACATGATCACCCAATCATGTGTATCATGTATGGCATTTGACTGACTGATGTTGATGTATAATGTATAGAAGAAAGATTTTTTTCACTTGCTTTGGTGTTAAACCCCAGATTTATCTCATTGTGTATCTGTTTTAGCAAGTTGTTGATAGGCTCCCGATATTAATTCAAGTATAGTTTCTCAACAAGGCATTTGGCTGGACTGAAAATATTTTATTATTAAATTTTGCTTCATACTTGAAAATTACTTCTGGATCTCAGTTGCTTGATAAAAATAATTCTTGTTAGACTTTTGATGAGTAAAGATGTCCCTTAACAAGAAGTTAGCTAACTTGGATTTTCAAAAATGGATAGTTCCCAGGTGTATTTACTCACACCATTATGAAATTGCTTACAATGTTAAATTTTTTTTTTTAATCATTTCACCCCGAGCAAGGCAGAAATGCTACTGATGAGCGGAGGGCAACATAACTGCAAAAAGATAAATTAGAAAAGAGTGAGGAGTACAAACTAGTTAGAAAGAAGCAATAGAAAGCTGAGAATGCAGGTGCGATGACAGATACATAGGTGGAGGGGAAATGGAAGGATATACAGGGGTGGGGAGAGAGCTAGAGTCCAGTGGTTAATAGATGAGTATTGACATTGCATTTAAATTTCTGGAGGTTGTAGCCATCAGGAAAGCAAGAATATGGGAGCGAGTTCCACAGGTGGGAAGTGCGAGAGAAGAAGCTGCAGGAGTAGAATTTTCATCTGCATTTGGCTAACCTGACTGTGAATGGGTGGGACCCAGTTGCCAGTCTGGTTGTACGAGTAAACACCTGTTGAGGAGGCACCATTGACTTAAGTTTGTCCAAGCAGAAGCCATGAAAGTAGTTATAGAACAGACAAAGGGAGGCCACATTTTGACGGTGGGGAAGTGGCTGCAGTCGAGTTGCCAGATCAGTACCTATCACATTACAGACTCTCCTTTGGAGCCTGTCGAGAACACTGAGGAGAACGGCAGGGGCGCCTGACCATAAATGGCAGCAGTACTCCATGCATGGATGGATGGTTGACTTGTATATATGCAGGATGGATTCAGGGGGAAAAAACATCCTGGATCGAAATAGTGACCCAAACTTCTTAGCAGTAGATTTAGCTATGGATTTAATATAGTGGTTCCATTTGAGGTCTGAGGAGAGGGTAAGGCCGAGGAGGCATAGTGTATTGATCTCAGGGAGAACCACTTGGTCCATGCTTATGGGAGGTAGGAGAGGTTGCCTGTAATGGTTGACAGACAACAGCTTGGTCTTAGATGCATTGAAGTTGACAAGCCACTTCTTGCCCCAGTTCACCACAGAGTGTAGATCCTGCTCAAGGTCAGCAGCGAGATTATGTCTGTCCACCACAACAGGTTTCTTACTGGTGCGGGTGTATATTGTAGTGTCATCTGCATAGATGCTTACTTGGGACTTGATCTCATCTGGGAGGTCATTGATGAAAATAAGGAAGAGTGTCGGGCCCAGGATAGAGCCCTGTGGGACACCAGCATTCGTGCTGTAGGATGAAGAGGCATGCCCATTCAAAATGACCGTCATTTTGCGGTTATTTAAAAAGGATTGGATTAGGTCAAGCAGGCAACTGGTAATACTGTAACCGTGTAGTTTGCATAGGAGGCCAGAGTGCCGAACCCTGTCGAAAGCCTTGGAGATGTCCAGAGCAACCACGCGAGCCTCGTCAGACTCATCAAGGGCCTGGAGCATGTATTCCATTACGGTTGTTAGCAGGTTGGCCATGGATCTGGCAAAGCGGAAACCATACTGCCTGTCAGAGAAGAGTTTGTGGGCAGTGAGATGTTGAACTATTTCAGCATTGATTATGGCCTCGAATACTTTCCCGAATATCAGTAGAAGACTGACAGGGAGATAGTTGAATGGGTCCGAAGGTTCACCACAATTCTTAAATACAGGAATGACTGAAGAGAACTTCCAGCATGCAGGAAAGCAGGAAGCAAAAAGGCACTAGTTAAACAGTTTAGAGAAGACAGGGGAAAGTTCAGGAGCACACCTCTTAAGGAATATCACTGGGATTCCATCGTCTCCACTCGCCTTATGGGGGTCGGGTTTTGATATTACTCGGGATACTACTGTCAGGGTAATATATACATCGTGCAGTTTGGCCTCAGTAGGGAAGTCGGGTGGGTGTACTCCAGACAAGTCAAATGTGAATTTGGATGAGAATCTGCGGGCAAAGCACTCAGCTTTGTCTGCAGATGATGTGAGAACCTCAAATTCATGGATTAAAGGAGGTATTGACGATTTCCTATTGTTCAGCACTTGTTTGCAAATCCTCCAATAGTCCTTGGAGCCGAACTTGCAGTCAGCTATGCGCTGTTGCATTCTCTCAGCAAACAACTGTTTGGCGTCATTTAGGGTTCTCTTGCACTCATTGCAAGCAGATGTGAACAGGCGCCTATTGTGATCAGATGACTGTCTCTGGAATAGATGGAAGTAATGGTTCCTGCAGGCAATGGCGGCTGAGCAGGCCGGAGAGAACCACGGAGAGGAATGAGGTTTTAAGCAATACTTCCTGGTGGGTATGAAGGCATCAATGCCAGCTTTCACCCATGACGAGACCTCAGAGGCACAGTCATCAACTGATAGGTCGAACACTTTTCCTCAAGAAACATCGCAGAGAAAATCGCGAAAGGCATCCCAGTCAGCTTTTTGGTAGAGGTAGGAGGTCCTATAGGTAGGGGGCTCCTGGGGGGAGTGAGAGTGGAAAGAAATACTGCGTAAGGGATTGGGAAATAGTGAAGTTCATGGCATGAATGCCCGCTGGATCAGTAACGGCGTTTTCAAGCCACTCAGAGTGATGGGCATTGAGGTCTCCAAATACAAATATGTGGGCGAATGGGTGATAGGAAATAGCCTTATCTATGTCGTCAGCAATGCTATCTAGTAGGGAGCAGTCAGGAGAGGAGGGAGAACAGTAAAGAAAGAATAGGTAACTAACTGAACTGAGGAGAGACAGGCGGAGACATATATATTGGTGGTCAGTAGATTTGAGTGAAATCACCCTAGCTATGGGGAGGTGTTCGCTGACGTAGACACCCAGCCCATGCATGTGGACAGTAGAATCCTTCCTTAAGAGGGGAAGATAACCAGAGATGGAGAGGTCAGAGGAGTGAATAGCTGAGTTGAGGTTAGTTTTGCAGAGTGCAAGGATGTCAGGGGACTTTTCATGCAGGAATGCTTCTACACTAGGAAAGTTAGTACCAATGCCCCTCGATATTAGTGAAAGAAAGGTTAATGGGTTTAAGTGGTTTGAATTTAACTGGTTTAGGGTCGTTTCTGATTTGTTTCGTCATGTTTTTGTTTATAGAAAGGGACCTAGGGTAGAGGATACAGGCGGTCATTATCCACGATCTGTGCTGGGAGGGAAACTGGCTCAGGCTGCAACAAGGTGTGACCTCAGGGTTGCCCACCGAAAGCGCTTGCAGGGACACCTATCCATGCGTGCCATGGCACTACAAGAACCCTGATATTATACAACTGTTGATCAGAGCAGCTGCTCTTGACGCTATGCAAGAGTTAGGGCTCCTAATTACCAGTCGGAAGCAGCAACCAGGAAACTGCCAACTCGGTACTCTCACAGTGATGAGCTGTTGCCACCAACCGGCCAGATCACAGGAAACTCTTGGAAGCACCAATACCAAGGTCTGAAAAGAGAGAAGAGAAAGCCGGAAACTACATCCTAAACCGGAAACAAGGAGCAAGCCTCTACTCCAGTTCAATAGACGTGGGAGGAGTATGTACCGGGCGATAGTGTGATCTATCTACTTCTATATAAAAAAAAAGAAGAAAATTAGAGAGTTAACTAAGTTTTAACTTAGTTAAAGTCCAAATGAAGCATAAAAGCCAAAAAGTGAGAAAAAAAATACAGAATTAAGAAACAATTCACACTTACCACGCAGTTTCACACAGGAATTAAGAAAGTTCCACTATCTTCAACTCTTGCTTTTCCCAAAAATTAAGATCGAGTTAAGCTGCTTGGTAAATTTGAATTTGAAGAACAGACCATAGAGATTTCACAGGGGATTATGTAAAATATTGTCAGTCAGTTAAGTGCCATACATGAAACACGCTTGGGCAATCATGTCTCGAAAGAGACATGACTGACTGGGCAGAAAATTATCCTGTAGTAGGTTGCCATTGCTTTCTGCAGTAGACTGGTTGTCAGCCAAGGCTATAGAACCCAATTTGTCCTGTTATTTAACCCATAACTGGAAGGAAGAGACAGATTAATACATTTCCCAAGGGAATTTGTGCATAAGTGAATGCAATAAATTCGACTGGAATTCAAACTCAGCTCTCCGAATATTGTACAGCTAAAAAATAAATAACCAAACAATAAAAATTAGAATATACACTGGATCAAAATTTGAATTGAACATATAATTATTCACTGAAATTAAAATTATAATAAACTTGTTGTGTGCGCGTGTGTGTATTATTAATTACTATGTTAGAACTTGTGAAAAACTACTACAAAAAATTATACATTTTGTTTTGTCATTGAAAGAACAATGTCTCATCAGGTAGTTAACAATGATGGCAATAAACACTTTCATTTAGAATTTTTTTTGATTTTGAAAACAACACTTCTCTTTCATTTTTGGAATAAATATATATATATATATATATATATATATATATATTTTCATTATTTTAAAAATATTTTTAAAAAATATTTTTCTTATTTATTTTTCTTATTCTAATTTATAATATTAGGTTGAATGAATTTTCATCTTTGTATTGCTTCTTTAAATATCCTTTATTTTACATTCTATGAATAGTATTTGTGTCTGTGTATGGGATTTCATTTTTTTTAAAATGTCAAAAGATCTGAGTTGCAAAATGTGTTAATATCTGTCTGCAACCCATTTCCATTCTAATTTTTAATTCTCCACTTTAGCTGTTTTCATTGATTCTTCCTGTTTCAAAATTTTCTCACTTATTTTTCTCTTCACTTTCTATTTCTTCTGTATCTTTCCTTTCCCTGTTTCTTTTCCTTTTCTTGATTTCCAATCTTATTTTCTTTTTTCTTCTTTCCTTTCTTTTTTCTTCTTTCCTTTCTTTTTTCTTTATTAAATCTTTTTACATTATATGGCAATTTTTTTCCAAAAGTGAAAGGGAAGTGTTGTTTTCATAAAATCAAAACAATTCTAAATAAAGAGTATTTATTACCATCATTATAGTCCTTTTGCCTAACCCATTATTGGAATGAAACCTGTAATGTGACATACCCTGAATCCATCATAAAAATTCAGTAAGTGAAATTAGTAAACACTTCAAATATCTTGGTATATGGATCAGTTATAACAAATTTAGTATAAGAGGAAAGGAAATTGAACATAGAATAGACTACACTAAATTTAGTTTGACTAAATATTACAACTTGATACAAAACCAAAATATTAAGCTGAAACTAGTGTCATGTTCTTAAATAGTCTCATCAGGTCAAGAATTTCATATGAATGTCGAGTATGGCACCAAACCCATTCAGAAACATCTAGACTATCAGATGTCTACAACTGCTTTCTAAGATCAACACTTGAGGAATTTCAGCAGCAGTAACAACTAAAATGGGTATTCTATAAATACTTTGGCAAATGTTTGGATGAGCTCTTTGCTAGACAACTTATAATTTTAAAAGTGAAATAATGAAATGTAGATGCCAATCAAATGCTGCATTTAAATTTGTGAAGTTGTTGTACCAATGAGGAAAGTTCAGCAGAACAATTAATATGAAAATATTTACAGAAGAGATAATTACATTATAGTGGTGGGAATGTAACTAAAATAAAGATACCAAGTAATACGCACGTTTTTATAAGCTTCTGGCCATACCACATTGAATACACCAGTTCTCACTCGATCACCAAAGTTAAGCAATGTTGGGCCTGGTCAGTACTTAGATGGATGACCACTTGGGAATACCAGGTGCTGTAAGCGTTTAGTGACGGATGTGTGTTGTGGTGCAGTGGATATCGGCTCGGAAAGAGAAATTGGTGAGCTGAGTTCAAATTCCAGTTGAATACCCTGCATTCACTTAAGCACTGGTACCCTTGGGAAAGATATTAATCCATCACTTCCCTCCAGTTATGGGTTAAATAACAGGGTAGGACTTGGGGACCCTGCCCTTAAAAAAAACAAATCCCAATGAATCTTGATACTTGAAAAGAAAAAGTATTACTAGACACAAAACTTATATAAAAAAAACAACAATAAATTGTTCAAAGAAAAAGATATTACCAGCAATAAATAAATAAAATTTAGTTGGCAATAGATGACCCGCCGAGGTTGATATGCCATAAAAACAAACCAACCAACCAACCAACCAAGATGTTTTTATAAATATATATTTGTTACTTCTTAATTCAAATTCCATAATCTCATTGTACATTTGAAACTGTCAATTGCAGTTTCTAGTGAGCAGTTATTCCTGTTCATGATGTCAATTATTGGTAGACATTATTGCATTGTCATCCTTTCATGGTTCATAATTAACCATTCTGGGCTTGATGCTGAAAGGATTTTGCTTTGTAAATGAAAATCATTCTCCTCGTAAAGCCTAATGGTGTCTGATAAGTAAATATTCTAACTCCGGAATTCTTTTGTTTTCCAGCAGACAGCATCAGAATTAATTTCCAGGAATAATGGAATTCTGTATATCCCTTTTCATTCACTAATCTCACACCATTATCCACCTCAGTTCCAATCCACTATCAAATATCTATACATTTCATTGCAAAATATTTATCATCCATTGACAGTAATGATTTCCTGAAAATAATCTACTGTCCTTTTTCCCCAAAGTTTTTTAAAGTTTATTTATTTTGTTCTGTGATTGGTTTAGTCTTTGTTTTGTATCATCTTTTCTTCTGTCATTTGATTTTGAATAAAAAAAAAACTAAAACTAATGGCAATATTTTATACACATGACATAAAGAACAATTCGAGCACTATCATTGTCATATCAGTCACTCAGTTAAGTGCCATATGCATTACATGCTTTGGTGATCATGTCTCAAAAGAGACACGAGTAACTGGGCAGAACATTTTCCCACATTACTTTCTGTAGAAGACTGGTTGCCAGCCAAGGCTACAAAACCCAATCTGTTCTGTTATTTAACCCATCGCTGGAGGAAGATGAGATGGATTAATACCTTTCCCATGGGCATTTGTGCATAAGTGAATGCAACAAGCATTATAATATATTATTCTGATAAAAATTAACAAATCTACACCAGAGGAAGACAGTAGGGGGGCATAGTGACCTAAATAAGTGACCTAAATAAGTGACCTAAATAAGTGACAAAAGAACAAAGATGAGTACAATAGTCTAAATATAAATAAAGTAACAAAAACTTTTTATGCTCTCGATGATATCACAGGTAGAACTTATTTTACAAATACAAGAAAACTTAAATTCAAATATTTATCTATATTTCTGAGATATGGGATCGTAATTGTTTCCATTATTTACAATGTTTGGACTGTTGTCCTCATTTTTATTTCTATATTCATAACCTTTCAATCATTTCACAATTAGCTTTATAAGTCCCAAAAATTCATATACTGATGTCCTCAAGGGAACATGGCCCAGTGGATAAAAGCATTGGTTAGATTGACTAACTTGACTGATTACAGCAGTGGTGAAAACACTTAGCGAGATGAATTAAAGGAAGACATCAGGAAGTAGCATCACTCATTGAATGAGAACACTCTACCCCTAGCAATTGAAATAAAAAGTTCTGTTCAAAATTCTAATCATTTGGAGAAGGTCAGAGTGTACAATGGGTGTAACTTTGGGAATATGGCAATAAAGATGAAGACATTAATCCGAACAACGTAAATAATGAAATTTTAATGTGTAAAACACATTTAATACACTAGGGTTATGAAATTTATGGTTTTAATATGTAATACACATTTAATACACTAGGGTTATGAAATTTATGGTTTTAATATGTAATACACATTTAATACACTAGGGTTATGAAATTTATGGTTTTAATATGTAATACACATTTAATACACTAGGGTTATGAAATTTATGGTTTTAATATGTAATACACATTTAATACACTAGGGTTATGAAATTTAGGGTTTTAATATGTAATACACATTTAATACACTAGGGTTATGAAATTTAGGGTTTTAATATGTAATATACATTTAATACACTAGGGTTATGAAATTTAGGGTTTTAATATGTAATATACATTTAATACACTAGGGTTATGAAATTTATGGTTTTAATATGTAATACACATTTAATACACTAGGGTTATGAAATTTATGGTTTTAATATGTAATATACATTTAATACACTAGGGTTTTGAAATTTAGGGTTTTAATATGTAATACACATTTAATACACTAGGGTTATGAAATTTTGTAAACCTATATTCTTGCATCATAAATCAATTTACTTTTCTTCAGAAGTAATGAAAAAAGCATTTATCTACTTCAGTTTTTGAAAAAGGACATGTTTAACTTGGAAATGTGATTTTTACCTATTATGCAATAAAAGTAAAAATCAAAATATTTCAGAACCTTTATTTTTTAATTTATTAATGATGCAATTAGATAGTACTTATGCATTAATAACACATTTAATAGTTTATAGCTTTGGCATAGCAAACTTTTCAATAAATAAAAACTTAGAATTTTCCAGAAAGTCATTGTAGTATTATATTCATATGAGTGAGCCCATACCATGAAAAAATGATAATAAAATATTTATTTAGACATGCTGTCTGAAATGACAGCAACATATACATTGATGTACCTATTATTGAGTTTCTTACAAAAAGACATAAAATAAAAAAAGTACTAATCCGAAACCTTTGAACATGACAGGAGGGATATATATATATATATATATATATATATATATATATATATAGGGAAGATTAGCCAGTTACACAAGCATGTTTTTAATCTTTCAGTTTCATTTAGTGATTTATTTTTACTGATGATTTAAGGACTAACACTTTTTCAAGTTCATAACCGAAAGTTCTGTTTATGAATTTTAAAAGTGTAAATTGTTAAGCTATCAGTTAAAACAAATTTGATGAAACTGGCAGGTCAAAACCATGTTAGCGTAACTGGCTGATCTTTCCTACCTGAATATGTAAATGCTCGACATGTTGAAGCTTTATTTTCCTTGAAACATGTATTGAGTACTTTCTAATACAGCTGTTTACTGGTCTAATTTAAATCTGACCTCTAATTGTTCAGTTTATATATATATACATTAGAAAACTGCAAATGTTTACTAATAGATTTTGATTTTAGTTCTACATACTCATGCAGAAAGAAAAATACTGGATTTTAAAATTAAATACATACAGGCTAGGGTTAAATAGGGACTGAGGTGTTTTGAATCTTTATAAATATTTCAATAGTCAAACATTTTTTAGATACACTTAAAAAACTTTTCTTTAAAACAACATTTATAAGTATTATTAAAGATAGGTTTATGTTTACAAATAATTTAAAAAATCTGTCGCTTTCTGCGTCACATGATGTAAACAATCTCTCAGACAAACACTCTGGTGACGGATGCTTCTAGTTTAAATTTTAAAATCATTTGTTTCTGATGAAAGGCCAAGGACAGTCTGAAATATCAAATATAATAATAGAAATAAATAAATATTGTCAGAAAAATACATTTTTAAACTTACAACTTTTTAGTAGTTTTTCCTATATATATATATATATATATATATATATATATATATATACACACACATCCACAATGGCCTTTGTTATAATAGAAAGTTATTGTAAAAAGTAAAATAATAAAGCACTGTTAAAGAGCAAACATGTGGCAAGAGCTTTCATAACTGGGAGTAAAAAAAAAATGAACTGAGCTGACACTGCTTTACTAGAGTCTCTCTAAGGAACTGAGCCGACGTGGCCATACTATTAATTCGCTCTCCATGATTGTGAGTAGAGGGAAATATATACACAGTGGTCTTTATTATAGTAGAGAAGATTAGATTCAAGATATTTCATTAATTAAAAAGCTTCTTAATTATTTTTTAATAAAAGTCCACTGAAATATGATGCAGGAAATAGATAATTTTACCAAAAAGTCATCAACCTAATATACACAATGTCAGATTTTATTATGCAAATCAGTATTTTGCATTAGTAAACAAAGTTGTGAATATTTTCAGGATATACAGCAGAGTGTTCCCTTTTTGACCACGAGACCTGAGTTCAGATTGCTTTTGCTTTACATATTTCAAAGGTTGTTAACAAGGTGCAACATGCCAGTCTTCTTGTCATGTTGAAGAGTTATGACCTTTCTGGCAGGAAATTCCAAAATGAAAGTTATCTTGAATGGTTAGTCTTCTAGACCATTTTTACATTAATGCAGATGTCCCCCAGAGTTCTCTGTTTTGACCTACTTTCTTTGTAATTTTCTTGAACAACCTTCCATCAGAAGTTCTCATCTTGATACCTCTGCTGATAATACTACTATTTATTCCTTTTTTAATGTCAAGTCTGATAGTAATGATAAAGTTTGTCACTATTTCTGTAAAATGACCTTCAATCTCTTGTTAAATGAGGCAAGAAATGGTTTGTTAACTTTAATGCCTTCAAAACTAAACTTATAATCATCATAGAGAATTGTTTTTTATTTCCTTCAGTATAGCTAATGCTCACCTCCAGAAGAGTAATTCATTTTGCTTTTTGGATTCAATGATTTCCACTGGTATGAAGTGGAATGATTATATTAAATCATTTGTTAGGTATTCAACTAGAAAAGTTGATTCACTTTGTCACTCTAGGCAATATTTCTTTTGCTGAATCTATCTTGCATATTTATACATTCATTTATATAATGACTAGCAGTATAGCACAGCATTGCTTGGGTGTAATGAAAGCTTTAAAACTAATCCACGGTCCTGGAGCTCAGACTCAGCGTAAAGAATATTTGTGTGAAGTTTGGTGAGAATCAGATAAAAATTGTGGATTTGTATAAAGGACATACAGACAGATAAACACACACACACACACACACACACACACACACACAAATATCTTGCTTTATGATATATATATATATATGATAATAAACCCCACAAAATCCGAAAGAGGTAGGATAAGTAAAACAATATTAGAAAGAGTCAACCAACAAATAAAAAAAAAATTAAACTAATGCAATGGAAAAGTGACGTAATCAAGTGATTTGAAAAAATTGGTGGAAAGAATAAGGCTACTTTTTTACAATTTGACATTGTGGACTTCTACCCATCAATCTTGGAAAACTTATTCAGCCTTGCTCTGGAGTTCGCTGAGTTCTACTCGGACATCACAGAGGATGAGATTAGAATTATCCAAAACTGCAGGGAATCAGTTATAATCCACAACAACAAACAGTGGACTAAGAACTCAAAGGAGAACTTTGAATTATCCATGGGTGCACTGGATTCTGCAGAAGCTTCAGATCTAACTGGATTATTCCTACTGTACAACTTAACTGCCCATAAAGAAATAGAAACGAACAGAATAGGACTGTATAGGGACGACGGACTGATGATAATTGATAAAGCTACTGGAGGTAAGGTCGATAAAACCAGAAAATTAATCCATAATCTTTGGCCTTAACGTAATAATTAACCACAATATCAAGCAAGTAGACTTCCTAGACATAACATTAGACCTAGTATCGAACACTTTCCAACCTTACATGAAAAACAACGCTAACCCAATACATATAAACCCCAACTCTAATCACCCACCATCCATTGTTAAACACATCCCATCATCAGTTGAACGTTGCATTAACACACACTCATCCAACAAAGAGATATTTGAGAAGCACAAAGTAATTTATAATAGAATCCTTAATGAAAGCGGGAATAAATCATCAAAGATCAGTTTTGTGGAAAAATTCAAAAGTCCATAAAGCAGAAATAGAAGCAGGAAAATAATATGGTATAACCCTCCTTTCAACCAATCAGTTAATTTCAAGCTGGGACACAAATTTCTTAAACTAGTAGAGAAACACTTTCCCAAAAATAACCCTCTAAGCAAAATCTTTAATAAAAATACCATAAAATTAAGCTGTAGCTGTTCCAATAATCTAGAAAAACAATAATCAAAATGCATAACACTAAAATATTAAAAATACACAGCAAAAATAAATCCAACACTAATACAAGTCCGTCCCATGATAACAACCTCTGTAACTGTAGAAACCCCAACCAATGTCCCATGGCAAATAAATGTCTGATGAAATCTCTGATATATATGTGTTCGATTTCATCCTCAGAAAATCCTAAAGAAGAAAAAATATATATTGGGAATACCATGAACGTATTTAAAAAGCGCTTTTACAATCACCTCTCATCCTTCAATAACAAAGAAAAACAAAACATGACATCTCTCTCCAAACACTTTTGGAAATTAAAAGACGAAAATAAAACACCTAAGGTCAAATGGAAAATTCTCAAAAAAGCAAGAACAGCAAAATCTATAAAAGAACCATGCTTTCTTTGCCTTCAAGAAAAAATAGAAATCCTTAAATATATAAATAGCAACAAGCTCTTAAATCAGAGACACGAAACCACAGTAAACTGCAAGCACATTAGGGACCTAACCCTACAATCATGCTAAGAAATACTAAGAGTTTGATTAGATATTCTCATTATAAAAGATAAAAAATGCTATAGAAAAAATTGATCCAATAAATCCTTAAAGCAAGGTCTATCACTAAAGCCTACTTTAATAACCTTACTTAACACAATAACATTACTTAAATACAAAAATATTCCGTATATGAAAAATCAAAATTAAAGAAATAGCTCTCAAACTCGAAAAAGAATCAAAATTCATATATTCAAAATCAAGATTAAATATACTACTTCAGAATAATTATATTATACACAAAAATAAACTGTAAGCACACATAAGATCTAAACCTACAATCACACTAAAAAGTACTGGAAATTTGAATAGATATTTTTATTATTATAAAAAACAAAAAATGCTATAGAAAAAAAAAAATCGATGTAATAAATCCTTAAAGCAAGACCTAATGCCTGCAAAAATATCTAAATAAATAAAATATTTAAAAAATTAAAAGAAATAAATAGAATTCCAAATGATAATTTATAGAAAAAAGAATATAAAAAATTAAAAGAAAAAAACGATCCTCTAAACTTAAAATTAAGATTAAACATACAACTTTATACAAAAAACTGATAAAGCACTAATTTGCATTTACTTCCTAAAGAATACAAATTTAAAATATCAAAAAAACACATTTTTTAAAAAAAACCCTATAATATAAAAAAATATTCCATACCAAAAAAAACAAAATTTGAAAGAAAAAACACGCCACCCCTACCACGTCTATCTAAGAAACCCCAAAGTGAAAACCTAGACACAAGATCAAAGGTAATACATGAATTAGGTTCACTAACAGCAGACATCAATCAATTAAACGATAGCCAACCATAAAAATGACAACTCAACAGGAACCCCTCTTAGAAATTCTAACAGGTAATACCATTAATCAACAATTTTGCACTTACACACCAGATTCTTTGAGGGTCAAACGGTCAAAATGAGAGACACATTAACTTAATTACCAATAACCCCAACAAACCCCCATGGCAACAACGAACCAAATATAAGCAGAGAATGATTCCAAACCTTTATTTCTCCCGATGAGGTGTTTGGGTCTCAAACACTGAAACAGCCATATGATTGTAGAGAAGAGGACATGTAGAGAAGAAATTATGTACATGTTCTAAAACATAATTTATAATAAATATATATATATATATATATATATATATATATATAATCGATTTTCTGCACTATTGTAAGAACTGCAACCTTGAAACTTCTGAATATCGTTTCTTATGTCTTTGTCTATGAGTGTATCAAATTTGATTAAAATCGAACCACTCCTTCTATAACCCAATTTTTTGGATTATTGATTTTCGATATCTATCGGGGGTACCTCGACACAAAATCTAGCTAAGAACACTCGCAGACGCTAATAGTACAACTGTGTAAATTTTCAAGAAAATCGGTTCAGCCGTTTCAGAGTCTATAGGTAACAGAGACAAAGTTCCATTTATAAATAAGTTTAGATTAGATTAGATTAGATTATTGCTGTTACACTTGGTCTGGTACATTTAGTATTCATGGTACTCTTCTATTTGGCCCATTTTAAAGCATTCAGCCTTTGTTTGGTTATTTAATATAAAAATCACTTTTTTTAATAATATTCAAGTCTGTTACCATTTACTTGTTTCAGAAATAAATAAATATTGGTTGGTTTGATTTTTGTCTATAAGGATCTATAATGTAGTCTATCCTGACTTGGCATTGTGACTTCAGGCATTTTCTCATTGATGTGTCATGGCTTTCATCTATCTTTTCTATAAATATTTTCATGGCAACTGCTCTGACAGGTTTTTTTACCTGGCACCCCAATTAGATGAATTGAAGCATGGTACTAGTTTGGCATTTAGGTCCCACCTGTTTACTGTTGAGGTCATTTAATGCAGCTGTCACTTCTACTTCAACAGTTTCTTGCACTTCCCTCTTGTGAAATTCTCTTCTGTTTACTTCTCTGGTAACTGTGATCTTAAAAACATTAAAATGCAACATCTGTCTATCTTGAATCCTGTTTATTTTTTTGTCCTTTCCTCAATCTTCCCTATACTCAACCTTTTCTCTCATTTTCACTCCTTATAATCCCCTGCTTGCTTACTAGTGGCATTCCTGCCTCACTTGGCATGAAACAATTTTAAAAAAAACAAGTATCTACTTGGTCCAGGGATAAGTAAATATTGTTCCATTTTTATTTAAGACTATAAAAACTTTCTTCTTTTCAGGATATATAAATATTTTTTTCATTTGTGTTTGTAATTTACCATTTGTTCATGCATTTAATGCTATATATATATATATATATATATATATATATATATAAATTAAAAAAGGATTAATTCAATGATGTTGGATAATCATTTCGATATATATATATATATATATATATATTAGTATAATGTTCATTTTGTGCAAGACTCAAGAACCTTTTGGGGTAGAAGGTTTCAGAGTAAAGAGTTTTTGCTGCTATATCTGGTCTGAAGCTCTTACTACTTATCTTGAAATTCTTGACAATATTCAAAGGAGTGTCTGTAGCATAATAGATCCTGACCTGGCATCTCAATATCAGTTACTTTTTCACTGATGTGATATAGTTTCCCCCTGCCTTTTCTTCACATATTTTCATGATAATTGTTCCAATGAGCTGTTTTTCTTAGTGCCTTGTCTGCACAAACTGAAGTGTGCTACTAGATTGGTAACTGGGTGTAGTGGATCTTTGGCGCAAAGTGACAGGTTTGTGCCAGAAGTAAGATACAGTGTATTATTATAACAAGAAACAATATATTCAAAGGAAATGTTAATAATAAGTAATATAGAAATAAGTAAGTCCAAAGGTGTTATTATGTTGCCTGACTAGTAGCTGTCATCAACTGCTGTAGTCTGCTCTTTTTAACTGCTCTTTAACTGCTTTCTAGAAGTCATGCAGATAATTTATCTATCTAAACTTATTTATAAATGAAACTTTGTGTGTCTGTGTGTGTATCCGTTACCTATAGACACTGAAATGGCTGAACTGATTTTCTTGAAAATTTACAGTTTTACTATAAACGTCTGCGAGTGTTCTTAGCTAGTTTTGTGTCAAGGTACCTCCGATAAATATCAAAAATCAGTCATCCAAAATATTGGGTTATAAAAGGAGTGGTCCAATTTTAATCAAATTTGATACACTCATAGACAAAAACATAAGAAATGAGATTCAGAAGTTTCAAGGTTGCAGTTTTTACAATAGTGCAGAAAATTTGATATCGATACCAGGAAATCAAAATTTGACTTACATCCATTCATTTTTCTTTCAGTCTACGGTTTTGCTTTAACTGGAAACAACTATTGCTTTTTAGTCTTTCGTACCAACGTCCAAAGAGTCTGAGCTCCAGGACCATGGATTAGTTTTAAAGCTTTCATTACACCCGAGCAACGCCGGGCTATACTGCTAGTATATATCAAAAGGAAGAGTTCAATGCTTTTGGAGGGTACTATAACACTAGGTCACATTATTTTACTGCTGAATGAACTAGATATAACCAACAGTTCTATTCTAATAGTTTCTTTTCTCACTTATGAAACTCCCTTTCTAATTTTCTGCCTCCCTGGTTCCTACAACCTTCACAACTTCAAATGCAACATCAGTTGTCGTCATCTTTCTTCCTAAATTCTGTTCCTTTATTGTTTTTTTTTCTCACTTCTCCTCACGGAAGTCTTCTCATGCTCTTTTACTCTCGCTATGCACCTATGACTTGGGGGTTAGTGACTCTGACTGACACCAAATTGATCGAGTTTTGATCCCGACCAGAAACAAGTGGATGTTTAACCACTGTGATACAGAAAACAGGCTTGTTGGATGAGTGGTTGTGGTGCAGTGGATATCAGCTCAGAACAAGAAATCGGTGAGCCGAGTTCAAAATCCAGTTGAATTCCTTGCATTCACCTATGCACAAATACCCTTGGGTAAGGTATTAATCCATCTCTTCCATCCAGTTATGAGTTAAATAACAGAACAGATTAGGTTCTATAGCCTTGGCTGGCAATCAGTCTCCCACAAAAAGTAATGGAAACCTACTGCAGGATAATCTTCTGTCCAGTCAGTCATGTCTCTTTTGAGACATGATTGCCCAAGCTTGTATCACGTATGTTACTTAACTGACTGACTGAAACTTCTGTGTCCAAATAAAATTATCACCTTGCTTGGATTGCAATGATTTTAAAAAGTATTTAGTTTAGTGATACGTAAATATGGGTTGCTTATATTTGAGTCTAGAAGCATTTATTTAGTTTGAGAATAGGTATATATTGATCAATTTTATTTCTGTTGATGAGAATTTACTTGATCTGGGAATAATAGATCAGTATTAATCATTTGTATTTTGAGTCTATAATTAACTTGATTTGGGAAGAGGTCAATAGTGATCATTCTATTTAAGCCTGTAAGCATTAACTTGATTTGTCACCCCCTTTTAAGGGCTTGTATTTTCTTTGCAAGAGATGAATTGACATGTTCTAGGCATCTTTCTACTGGAAGCAAATGAATGATCTGTATGCTTTTCTTATAAATTGTATATGCAAGCCTTCTCTTAGAGGATTTGGTTAGCAAAATAATTACCTTGTCTCATATGCCCCATACTTTTTGATTGGGCAATCCTATTTCTAATTCTTTCACAAAGAGATGATAAATCAAATTATGTAAATGAAAGGGACCAGCAACTGTATTGGAAATAATTCTATATGCATTTTTTTAGCCAATAAAACCCCACCAGATGATTTGTTTGTGTTGTATCTCCAAAGGGGATACAATACACAGAGAAAGTGTGCTGCAGTATTATTCAGCACAATAACCAGTGCTAAACGAATATACACAGAACAGTACAATAGTTACAATAAGACACGACAGAACTTCCAACACAGAGAGAAGGGTGTTTAGAACACATTAGATGTCAAATTAATCAGTTTGAATATAACTCAAACAACACTCAAATATTATGCCTCAAATGCTACCATTCTTTACTTAAATAGACCATTTCAGATCATGAGTCATTCAATCATTGAGAGTGTTGCAGGGGTGTCAGCCATTCTACAACAGTTTGATAAACAATCATTACAAGCACAAATGCTGCCAAAATATTTGGTGGACATAATTGTTAACCAACCAGATAATATTTTTGAACCATTTAGAAAATAACAATAACTTTCATCTCTCCTGAAAATTTAAGAAAAAGATTCTTGTGAGTCAGTGTGAAATTTTCAAATTCAGGAAAATCTTGTATTCAAAAAGTTCACACCTCTATGTGAAATTAGATTTTTGAATCCCCTTATGAATATAAAAATAGACGTTCTAAACATATCAGAAGCCAGTTTGTACATACCCACAAACTCATGCACACAATGGAAGGGGGTGAGCCAGCTCTTGTATATGAACTCAAAAACACATTGGGCTAACCATCACTAAAGTAAGACACAATTCACACCATACTTCTTCTTCTATGTGCCCTGTCCCTTCAGGACGTAGGCGATCATGGCTCTCCACGTCTCCCTATCCCTTGTGGCTCTTAGTATGTTTGCTCCTGTTGCTCCTGGCAACCCCCGTTCCATCATCCACCTGATCAGGCCCTGCAAATATGTTATTCGCTGCCTTCCTCTGTCTCTCCTTCCTTCTATCTGGCCAGTCAGTATCAGATTCTCCAGGCTCTCCTTCCTCATTGCATGTCCCAGGAACTTCAGTTGTCTCTTCCTGATGCTCAGCATCAATTTCCTTTTTGTTGCCATTCTTTCTAACACCTCGTCGTTGCTTGTATGCTCAGTCCACGATATCCGTAGCATCCTTCTGTAGAACCACATTTTGGCCGCTTCCAGTTTTGTCCTCATTCATCGATGATATTGTCCAGCATTCACTGCCATATTGAAGAACTGACATCACGTAGCAGTCTAACACTCTTTTCTTCATTTCTATTGAGATTTTCCTGTGTGTTAGTATTTTGTTCATCTTCTGGAACGTGTCCTTTGCCATGCCAATTTGCCTTCAGATCTCCATGTCGTACTTTCCATCTCCTGTTAGAACACTTCCCAGGTACTTAAATTAATGTACTTGTTTGATTCTGTTATCCCCCACCTGTATTTGGCATTTTGGGTTGTACCTTTTGCTGATGATCATGCACTCAGTTTTCTTAAAGTTTATTTGTAGTCCCTTCTTGTCACTACCATACTAAGAATACTTAATTACTTTTGACTTTGGTCACTTTGTCATGGTCACTTTGGTCACTTTGGTCACTTTATCACATCATGTCACTTTGTCAGTGACATGATGTGGCTTTCCTCTGTCATTTCTACAAATATTTTCATGGCAACCACTCTGATGACTTTCTTTCTCTGGTTCCCGAACCACATGAATTTACGCATGCTACTAGATTGGCATCTTGGTCCCACACTTTTACCATTGAAATAGTTCTACTCTAAAGGTTTCTTTTCTCACACTTCCCACTTGTGGAACTCTCTTCTATTTACTTGCTTCCCTGATAACCACAATCTCCAATAATTTGAATATAATGTCATTTGCCATCTTCTATCTCCTTGAATTCTGTCCATCTTTAATTTTTTCTTTGACCCTCTCTGTATCCTGTCTTTTCTCTAACTGTACACTGTGTGGGGTGAAATGATTAAAAACAAAAAACAAACTTATTTTACTGTAAGAAAGTTTGAACATTTTATTATTATTGTCTGTTTATAAAAAGAATATATAAATGCTATTTCGACTGACATTCTGCTTCTCCTCCTTCTGAAAATAAACTTTTTGTTTCATTTATAAAGTATATTGTTGTTGTTAAATTTTTAAACACTAACACTCAGATAATGACAAAAATCTGGGTAAATGAATCCTAGCAACTGTGCTAAATAATTGTCACCTGGCCAAACATGTATGAAAGGGACAAAAGTAAAACAAATATAAAGATAGTAAAAATAAAAAAAACAAAATTGTATATTTTAAAACATGTAATGAGAAAGGAAGGCTTGAAGAATTTGATGCTCACAGGATGGGTAGTGGGAAAGAGAGACAAGGGAAAGCAGTGCACAACATACCTGATGAACTTGAGCAGATGGATGGTGGAGTGGGGATTTAGAATAACAGAAGAAGGGGTATTAAGATCAGCAAGAAATAGGGAGATGTAGAGGGCCATGATCATCTATGTCCTGAAAGGACACAGCACATAGAAAAAGAAGGTTTGTTTAGAATGCAAACAGCAATTCAGAAGAAATTCTTGCAAATAGATTTTGTAGCCTTGATATAACTTGATAACCAATCAAAAGGAAGATTTCTGGATATACATGGCTAGTCAGCTGTGGGGATATTCTTTTTTATGATATTGTGTTATCACATTTACAATGATGATTTGAATAAATTCTTTGAGTTTTGTGCAGAGTGTTTTGGAAAAACATCACATCATCCTGAACTGTCAACCAATACCTGTATTTCAAATTTCTGTGATAAAGATAAAAACATCATTCAAGGATGTAGATTTTTGCATGTTTTTACTAAAGTTCATCCAGTACAAAACCCAAGAATCACTCAAGGTAGAGGGTTACCGAATAATGTGTGTTTTACAGATGGATGAGTAAGAGGTCAAAACTGCAAGGATAGGAAAGATAGATTGACTCAAGACATGAAGAGAAGATTGTAGTATTTGTGGAAATACCCATGTGGGAGGATGTTACAACCTTGTTACATTCAGTAGTGATATAAATGCCCTGAAAAATCCTCCATGTGGGAATCAGTTCTATAATCTAGAGATTCTTCAAAATAAATTTTCTGAGTGGAACTTCTTTCTTACAAATAGAATATGGAAGGCTTGAGGGGAATTTAACCCTGTAGATGTAGCAAGGTGGGTCTTAGCTGTAAGTTCTGAATTGGTGAAACTCAAGAAAAGAGTTTATAATGTTGTGCCTGTAAAGAGATGGAAAATATATCACCCTCACCACAAGATTATGTAAATGATTATGAACTCTGTCATGACCTAAAAATAACTACAACAACAAATAGCTAAAATGATCAACTTTCTTTGTGTGGTTTTGGATTTGAATGTTGGTAGATATAAACCATCTATAAAAGCATTGCACAACCAGAGACAAGTAAATAGTAAATCTAATAATCCCTCTATTATACTTACTGATTTACGGAAATCAGTACAATATAGATTAACAACTGACTTTAGTAATAATTTGATGAAGCTAAAGTTAAATATGCAAAAGCCTTAGAAGAAAGCAAACAATGTATGGAATACACTGTCAAAAGTGAGGATTGGGCCGTTTCAGCACTGGATATGGCAGTAATATCCAATGTTTAAGGCCTGATCTGACTCTTGTTAAGGTAAAACATATCAGAATAAATTGTTTATCTGCTGGAGACGGACAATGAGGTAACTATTTTTCCAGCATCTTTTGTAATGGATTATATATATGTACGGCTGGTCAATCGATTTCCAAGAATGCCTATCTATTAAGGTAGATAGCTAATCCCCATTGCAGATACCTGCTCAGGTGCATTTCTGTTTGTGCAATACCCACAGAGCCCACCTGTAGTTTATACTGCTACTATGCTGAGCTGAGTTTAGTTACAATTCCTGGAAGAGGGCATGTTATCTATAACGAACAACAGTCTGAATAAGGCCAGGATGCTCAAACACTAAGTCACAATGACTAGTGTCTTTGCATTAGCAAAACTATTAATGACTTGCAAAGGGTCCTGTCAACCCGACTTTATTCGAGTGTTGGGTAAACTCGTTGTATAGCTTTCATGCACTTTCTAAAGATGCTGCATGCTGGGATGCTGGGATTACCTCCTCCAAACTGATAACATCAAGATATCATCTTCTGACAAATTGATGAGTCAGAAAGTGAATATTCTAACCTCTCAGCTATATTATATATATATATATATATATATATATATATATATATATATATACTAGCAGTATAACCCAGCGTTGCTCGGGTGTAATGAAAGCTTTAAAACTAATCCATGGTTCTGGAGCTCAGACTCTTTGGATGTTGGCATGAAAGACTAAAAAGCAATAGTTGTTTCCAGTTAAAGCAAAACCGTAGACTGAAAGAAAAATGAATGGATGTAAGTCAAATTTTGATTTCCTGGTATCGATATCAAATAAGTTTTTTTGTCGTAAACTGAATTTTGAAGGCTAAATAAGTCTTCTGAGTAAATGGTATCATGGCTGAGACTAAGAACTACAATTATACCTACTTAGAGCCAAACCCAAAGCAAAAACTAAAATAAAAGGGCTGAAAAAAATACAGACATACAGGCAGATAAACAGCCCCACACACAAACATCTTGCCTTTTATATATATATATTATCGATTTTCTGCACTATTGTAAGAACTGTAACCTTGAAACTTCTGAATATCGTTTCTTATGTCTTTGTCTATGAGTGTATCAAATTTGATTAAAATCGGACCACTCCTTCTATAACCCAATTTTTTCGATTATCAATTTTCATTATTTATTTGGAGTACCTCGACACAAAACCTAGCTAAAAACACTTGCAGACGCATATAGTACAACTGTGTAAATTTTCAAGAGAATCAGTTTAGCCATTTCGGAGTCTATAGGTAATGGACACACACAGACACACACAGACAAAGTTCCATTTATAAATAAGTTTATATATATATATATATATATATATAAATAAACAACTCGTTCAAAAAAGCTAAACAAATTATATAAAGAAAAATACTTTTACCAACCATCAATGACAGTTTCATTAAACTATCAAATTACCGACTTACTCCAAATGAAATGGAATTTCTTAATCTCTGACCAAATTTTCATATCTCACAGAAACCTAATTCAATGTTTAAAGAAATGCAAATTAAAGCTTTATACCAACAAATACTTTTACTGAAACAAGGCAACCATATTACTACACATATAGGTTTAGAAGAATTACTCAAAGCTGAATCAATCAAATGCTGTTAACATAAAAAACCCTAATGATATTATAAACACACCTCTAATAAAAGCAGCCATGCATCTAAAAAACTAACAAAAGTATTATCTAACATGCTGCTAAAACCAATACATTTGTTATTTTAAGCAAACATGAATACTACTCCAAATTACAGTTACAAATTGGACAATCACAATAAATTTCAAAAACTATGTCAGTAAACTTATTGCAATACTGAAACAGGATCCTATAAACTTCAAAAGGTTGTAAGTGACTATCAACCTGGCTACTTTTATAGAAATGTAAAAATGCATAAAAAAGATCATCCCCTCTAACCTATCATTTCACAGATACCCACATCAATATATAAACTTTCCAAAACAATTAACAAACTAATTACTCCTTACCTTCCAAGTAAATATGGTATTAACTCTACGAATGAATTTATATAAATTTTCCATCCTGTAAAATCTAAGAAGCAAGTAACAACATCTTTGGATATACAAAACTTACTAATGTTCCTATCCATGAAATGATTGACATCATTATCCATGATGTATACAATCATACTACTCTCCCACAAACCAATATTAAACCCACTATTTTAGTAAAATTATTATTAGTATGCACCACTCAAGTAACCTTTCATGACCCTCTAGGTAATGTTGATACTCAAATAGATAATTATTATATGGCACATTTAGAAAATAAAATACTATATATGTATGCATATATATATATGTATGTATATATATGTATGTATGTATATATATATATATGTATGTATATATGTATGCATATATGTATGTATGTATATATATATGTATGTATGTATGTATGTATATATATGTATGTATGTATATATATGTATGTATGTATGTATATATATGTATGTATGTATATATATGTATGTATGTATATATATGTATGTATGTATGTATATGTATGTATGTATATATATGTATGTATGTATATATATGTATGTATGTATGTATATATATGTATGTATGTATGTATATATATGTATGTATGTATGTATATATATGTATGTATGTATGTATATATATATATGTATGTATGTATATATAAGATATGTGGATGATATTTTCATTTTAGCTAAAAATATTAATCAAATTACACAACTTTAAAACAAATTTTAAAGTCACTCTCTCCTCAAATTTACATTAGAACTTAATATTAATAATACAATTCCATTCCTTGATGTATTTATTGATTTCAGTACATATAGATTTACTACTTCTCTATATAGAAAACCAACTAACATAACTTGTGTCTTCTTAATTATAATAGCAAATGCCCTCAATGATATAAGTTAGCTGTTATAAAAACCTTAATTCAGCACATAAAAATATCTTCTTCCAACGCCATATTCTATAAACAATTACACAACATTAAACAAACACTTGTTAACAATAGATTTCCTAACTCTGTCATTGTTCAAAAAATTAAAATGTATCTCAATAAACTTCTTCTAT
>JBBBDQ010001127.1:860000-1002500 GCA_037127315.1 Ascarosepion bandense
CCTTGGATATCTCTAAAGCGTTCGACAGAGTTTGGCATGCTGGCCTTCTATGCAAACTGTGGAGCTATGGTATAGCTGGACAATTGTTTGAACTAATCCAGTCATTCCTATCTAACTGCACATTGAAAGTGGTATTAAACGGACATGCCTCCCAGAACTACCATACGAACGCGGGTGTCCCTCAAGGCTCTATCCTAGGTCCTACACTCTTTCTGATCTACATTAATAATCTCCCTGATACCATAAGATCCCAAGTAGGTATGTACGCTGATGACACCACAGTTTATTCTCACCTTGACCAAAAATCTGGTGTGGGTGACAAAGCTAACCTTGCAGCCAAGCTTGGAAAGGACCTCCAATCTGTAGTGGACTGGGGTAAGAAATGGCTCGTAAATTTTAATGCTTCTAAAATGAAGCTACTATCAATTAACCATCATAGACAATCACACCTACCTCCTATTAGCATGGACCAGGCTTGCCTCCCAGAGAGTAAAACACTATGCCTCCTTGGTCTCACACTTTCAGCGGACCTCAAGTGGAATGACTATATCGAATATTGCTAAATCTGCTGCTATGAAAGTTGGTTCTCTTTGCAGGGCCCGGAGGTTTTTTCCGTCTGAATCTATCCTGCACATTTATAAATCTACCATCCACCCATGCATTGAATACTGTTGCCATATCTGGTCGGGTGCCCCTGCTATTCTCCTTGGGCTTCTAGACAAGGTTCAGTGGAGGGTCTGTAATATGATCGATACCGACTTGGCAGACCGCCTGCAGTCTCTCTCTCACCGGCACGACGTAGTTTCCCTGTGTCTCTTCTATAAATACTTTCACAGCTTCTGCTCCGATGAACTTAGATCACTGGTGCCCACTAGGTTCGAATTTGCATGAGATACTAGATTAGCAACTAGATTCCACTCTTTTCCAGTGAAACCGATAAAATGCAACTGCAACTTCTACTCCAACAGTTTCTTGTCTCGCACTTCCCGACTGTGGAATTCTCTTCCACATGACTGCTTCCCTGATGGCTACAATCTCCAGGAGTTTAAATGTAAGGTCAATAGATACCTCCTAACAAACTAACTTCCATTCTTTCAAACACTCTTCCCACCCACCCAACTATCTATCACCCCACTTCTGACATTTCCTATATCTAACCACTCTTCTTATTTACCTCCCACTATGTAGCCCCAAGCACAATAGTGGCAGTGGAATGCCTTGCTTGGGGTGAAATGATTAAAAAAAAAATGTGTATGTGTTTGTGTCTGTCTCTGTATATTTATTTATATATATATATATATGTGTGTGTGTGTGTGTGTTTGTATATATATATTAGGACCCTAAATAAATGTGTGTTTGTATATATATTAGGACCCTAAATAAGTTCTCACTGATTTTTTATGAAAAGTAATGTTTTTATTTACAAAAATTAGTCGTTGAAATTATTGTCCATCACTAGACCAATTTTTTCCCCTCTTTCTAGCAGCATTTGAATTTCACATCAGAAAATAATGTATCTTTTGGGTCTAATTATGATTTGCTTTATTTTTTGGCATTGTCATAAAAATGATAGTGTTCCTCAACCAGGCCATGTGCTATTGTTTGGAACAAGTGATAATCATATAGCAATGTCTGGTGAATATAGCAAGTGTGGTAAAACTTCCCATTTAAGCATTTCCAAGTAGGTTTTCATCCATTTTTCAACGTGTCCTAGCGTTGTCATGCTGCAAAATCACTTTGTCGAGTCTCTGCTTGTATAGCATTCATTTTTTTCTTCAATGCTTGGCTTAATTGTAGTTGATAGCAATCTCCCATGATAGTTTCAGTCAGTCTGAGCAGCTTATAATAGGCTACACCCAGCTGATCCTATCAAGTGCTGAGCAGAAGCTTTGAATCATGGATATTCAACTTTGCTGCCAATGTTGATGCATGGCCAGGCTTACTCCATGATCTTTTATACTTAGGCTTATCATAGTGTGTTTGCTTTTCATTGATGGTCATTAAACAATGCAAAAACTTTTCCTTTTCTGCTGGTGAAGCAGGTGTTTACATGTGACAAGACGTCTTTTGACATCTCTCGCCTTCAACTTGTGTGGCGCCCAATGTTCTTGTCTTTGAATCATTTCTAATGCTTTCAAACATTCAAAACTATTGTGTGATCCTCATGATTTTGCAAGTTCAGCTTGCACCTGGCACGAGTCTTCATGATGTAATGCTTCCAATTCTTTGTCTTTAAACTTTTTTGGTGCACCAGTGTGTTCTTTAACTTCAATATCAAAATGTTTTTTCTGAAGTTTCTAAACCAATATCTGCAAGTTGTTTCCAACAAAGCCCAGTTGCTGTATGTGTCAACAGGAATTCTTTGTGCTTCAGCTGCAGATTTCTTTTGAATGAAATAGTGCAGTAAAATTCCCCACAAATACACTTTCTTTGATTCAAATCAAAGTTGTTTGCTCTTTGGTGAAATGACATGCACTGAATTTCAAGTTTGCTTATTGTACTTTTTTATAGATGTATTACCATCTGAAACTACATGCATGCAATTCTGGGAATGCCATCTGTTGGAAAACAGCAAGAACTTATTCAAAGTCTTAATGTGTGTGTGTGTATATATATATATATATATATATGTATGTAATAACACAATTTAGTTATTACTTTATTCTTGATAGCTGTTTGGTTTTCTACTGTAAATTAGATTTTAGACTTGAATATATGCACTAATACTTTCAACTATCTTTCAGTGTTTTGCTGTATTATTGTCTTCATTCTACATTGCTTTATCATATATTTCTTCTTTGCACAGGATCAGCTAGGCTTAATTTCTTTATCTCCCTCCAGGTTATTGCCTTCTCATATTTTTTAGGCCTTATTTATTGGTGATGTCTGGTCTTGTCTTTGTATTCTCTCTTATGATTACATGAAATAGTATATGCATACTTCTGGCTTTATTCTTTTTTAGTTCAGTAGAGATGTCAGGACACTAGTTGAAGTATATTGATGAATAATAATGATAATTTCTCATCTTAGAGTTTCAGCCAGAAAAAAAAGGGCTTGATTTGTACTCTTAATGCAAACTTACTGGATTCCCAACCACAAAAAAAAAAGATGTTTATTTAAAAAAAAAAAAAAAAAAAAGGCTTCGTTTGTACTCTTAATGCAAACTTACTGGATTCCCAAACACAAAAAAAAAGATGTTTATCTAAAAAAAAAAAAAGACAAAAAATACAAAAAATTAGAAAGTGTAAATATCAAATACACCATATTCTATGAAAGTGTACTGAGACATTCTTGGCTAACCTATGAATGGTTAAAAGAAAAATGTGATAATTGGTAAAATTTGAAGTGAATATAAACTGAAGACTTTTCATTGGCAATCGTAATTTCGATAATCATAATTTAGATAAACTATGTTTTTTTAATTTCTTAGATCATTGCATAAGGCTCTTGTTTGAGAATAGATCTCTCTGTTTACATTGTTCTTGTCTCTACATGATGGAAGAATTTATTAAAGATTCTTTTCCTTTTTCTTAAATTTTAGTTTGTGTGCCAATGACTATTTACTTATGCTTCTGGAATCAACTCCCGGATTGAAACTTCCAGCAGAAGATCTCCCGGTAAGAAAAAAGAAAATATTTCTTTAAAATTGCATAGAAAAACCTCCAAGTATTCTTTGGATGAGTATCTTCATTTTCATTACTTTTATCATAACATTTCAACTGTCAAATTTCTCAGCTTCCCTTAGGAAGTAGCTTGCATCTTGAGACTTGACAATGTTTACACTTGAACCAAAGAACCATGTGCAAATTAAAAAGTTCTGAATGAAATTGAGATTTAACAGTTACTATAGGTAGCTGATAATATTGAAAAAATTTAGAACATATAAAATTTAGATTATAAATATAATAGACTGATTCTGTCAGTAATGCTTGCATTAATTCCTGTCAACAGAAAATTATTTTATTCCTGTTTTTCAATGCATCTCTCTATATAACATAATTTGGCATTAGGGTTTTAGCAGTCCAAATGAAAATGTATGCTTCTCTCCTTCAAGGATCTGTCATTGTGGAAGTGCTTTTTATGATGTATGGTGAATGCTGAATTTTCCTATGGGTAAGGAGAAAACTGGAGGTAACATAAATGCCATTCTACAGAAAGATACTTAGAATTTCATGGAAAAGGTGAGTAAACAATGAAGAAGTCTTAAAGAAAATAAGAACAAAAAGAACACACTCAGAATCAGGAATGGATAGCAGAGATTTTGGATACATAATAAGGACAGAAAAATTGGTAAATTTAACCCTCACAGCACATTAACAGAGTGCAAAACATAGGGGAAGGCAGTGTGTCGTCTACCTGATGAGCTTGTTTTAAAATGGCAGAATGTGAGGCAGAAGTTTTAGCAAAAATAGAAACACTAATAAGGATCAGGAGTGATAGAAAATTTTGAAAAGCTATGATTGCCCATATCATGAAAGGACATAGGGGAAGGCAGTGTGTCGTCTACCTGATGAGCTTGTTTTAATAAATGGCAGAATGTGAGGCAGAAATTTTAGCAAAAGTAGAAACACTAATAAGGACCAGGAGTGATAGAAAATTTTGAAAAGCTATGATTGCCCAAATCATGAAAGGACACGACACATGCAATAAGAAGATAATTAGAATTGAATTTAATTATAATTTTATGAAATTTTTCTCACTTGTTATTCTATTTCTAGTTTTTCTTTTGGTTCTCTATAAAGATGTAAATTCTTTCTTGTCCATTATGAGCTTCTTTGACTAAATTATTGATGTGCTATAGTTTGAGGCTATTTCAGCTGGTTTCCTAGAACATTTTCTAACCTAAGATGACTGTTGGGTTCATCACTTTGAGCTAGAGATAAGGAGACAATCCATGCAAAGGAAACACCCCAATGTCCTTTTATCTGGAGGGAAGGTATTAGCCTTAGTATTTTGGGATGCAAAAGACACTGTGTTTATTGACTATCTTCAAAAGAGCCACACCATTAATGGAGAGTACTATGCCATCTTGTTGAGGCAATTACAAAAGGTTATCAAAACAAAATTTCCATGAAAATTGAAAAAGTCCTCATTTTATCAGGACACTACTTCAGCACAAGTTCTTGGTTTCAATGGCTAATGTGCATAACAATGGCTTGAATTCAATGATCATCCTCAGTTTTTCATGATTCTTTTTTTTTTTTTTTTAATCGTGTCACCCCAAGCAAGGCATTCCACTGCCACTATAGCGCAGGGGGTTACATAGAGGGATTGGGTATAGGAAATGTCAGAAGGAGGGTGATAGATGACTTAGGATGTACATAGGGAGAGAGTTGGAGAGAGTGGGTGTGAGTTAGTGTATTAGGAGGTATCTATTGACCTTACATTTAAACTCCTGGAGGTTGTAGCCGTCGGGGAAGCAAGCATGCGGTAGGGAATTCCACAGGCGGGAAGTGCGAGGAAAGAAGCTGTTGGAGTAGAAATTGCGGTTACATTTCATCGGTTTCACTGTAAAAGGGTGGGACCTAGTTGCCAATCTAGTATCTCATGTAAATTCACATCTGGGGGGCACCAGTGATTTAAGTTCGTCAGAGCAGAAGCCATGAAAGTATTTATAGAAGAGGCACGGGGAAGCCACGTCACGCAGGTGAGAGGGATACTGCAGGCGGTCAGCCAAGTCGGTATCAATCACATTACAGATTCTTTGCAGTATTTTGTCAAGAACCCTGAGGAGAATAGAAGGGGCACCCAACCAGATGTGGCAGCAGTACTCAATACACGGGTGGATGGTGGATTTCTGGGTATAAATGTTCTTTTGGTCGCAATTTTTTTTAAGACTTTTTTATTTTTTACTTATTTTGTCTATGAAATTCTCAGTATCCTTCTGTAGAATGACATTTATGTTACCTCCAGTTTTCTCCTTACCCATAAGAGAGGTTGTTCAGCATTCACTACACATAGTAAAAGCCACTTCCTCAATGACAGATCCTTGGAGGAGAGGAGCATACATTTCGATTTGGACTGCAAAAACCCTAATGCCACATTATGATAGATAAAGAGATGGATTGAATATCGGAAGAAAGTAATTTTTGGTTGACAGGAATTAATGCAAGCATTACTGGCAGAATCAGTCTATTATATCTATAATTTAAATTTTATTTATCCTAAATTTCTTATTCCAAGATTATTTTTTTGTTTTGTTCCATAACATTAAAAACGAACCAGTATGACAGTGATGATGATGTGGTGTATGCAGATGATTACTTTTTGGGGCCAACAGGATAAACAGTCTTCTGGGAAGAAACAATTCAGTTATTAATAAGAATTATTAGAATTAATGCATGCAGTATTTCATTGCTCTAACAGCACTCCTTCATATTCAGCTTATAAATTTTTCCACCTATCCTTATATCTATGCTATAGACCATGTCTGTCCTACTGTCTGGTTGCACATAGACTTATCTGACTGTATCTATCTGTAACTTTCTTTCTTCCCTTTAACCTGTTGACTACTGCTATGCATTTTCTGTGTCTCTCCTTGATCAGAGATCTCTGGCAACGTCTTGTCACCTTAATGCATCAGTATCAGGTATCTATGCTTGGCAGTGGAAAGAGTTATTGATCTTTCACTCTTGCTCTTTAATGGTGAGAAGGAAAATCTTTCTTTTCTTTTGCTGTTTGCTAAATTGCACATTTTTGCTGCATCACCCTGTACAAGGCCCAAGAGCTACTCAAAGTAGAGGGTTGCAGAATAAGCACAGTTTAAAGAAATATATAGGAATGATAATAGTTAACCTGAGACTTGTTATGATTGTGGTGATTGAAGAAGCATCATCTTGGGAGTCTTGTTGGAAGAAGCCGATTATGTGGAATTTATATCTCACCAATGGAATACATATGGAAAAAGGGTGGATCACTACAATAATCATGGAATGGTGGGTCTTAGCAGTGAAGGTTAGAACTAATGGAACTAAGGAATGTAGTTCATAACATTTTCTATGGAAATAGTGATAGAGCAGCGAGCGGATTACTGTGTTTCATCTGTGAGAAAAGATTTTTCTTTTAGTAACCAGTCTCGATAACACTAAAATAAAGATCTTCTTTTATTTCTCTTTTGGAGAATATTTATATCTAGTTGTTTGTATGCGTACAAATTACCATAGTGGGTGTTTTAAATTTCACCTCAAGCAAGGCAATAAAGCCACTATGATGCAATGGGTTACAGAGTGTGAAGTAAAATGAGAAAATGTTATTGAAGAGAAAGGACAATAAAATAAATAGGATTCAAGGAGGCAGAAAACAGTGATTGAAGTATCTAAATTTTTGAAGATTGAACTAATTTCATGTAAATAAATATTTTGGCAAACTTCTAATCTAACCCCCACACACCAGTGGCAGAGGGTTACATATGAGGAAAGTGCTTGCTTTTGGGTGAAATGATTAAAAAAAATTTGCATCCTCTTTGAAACCTTATAATTGCTTACATTTTTGATTCATAGTATCCTCAACATCCTTCTGTAGAACCACATTTCTGTTGCTACACATCTCACATTCGTGTTTGAAGACTATCCAGCATTTGCAGCCATATAGGAGGACAGATATCATATAACAGTCCAGTAATCCTTTCTGTTTCCAATGAAATCTTGTCTGTCTATATTCTGATCAACCTTTGGAATGCATCCTTGGCGTTGCCAATATGCTATTGGATCTCAGTGTCACACTTTTTGTCCTCTGTTAGAATGCTTCTCAGTATTTAAATTTCTGTACCTGCTTGATTTCATTATTCCTGACTTTTAGTTGGAATTTTAGGCTTCTCTTTTTACTGATGACCATGTATTCAGTTTTCTTGTAGTTTATGTTTAGTCATTTTTTCATTTTGTTTAGCTACTTTCTGTAGGGGGTCTTCTAGTTTTTTTTGTGTCTGTTATCAGCATTGTATTATTTGTGTATCTCTGTGTGTGTGTCCGTTACCTATAAACTCCAAAATGGCTGAACCAATTTTCTTGAAAATTTACACAGTTGTACTATAAGCATCTGCGAGTGTTCTTAGCTAGGTCTTGTGTCGAGGTACACCCGATAAATATCGATAATCGAAAAAATCGGCTTAACGAAGGAGTGGTCCGATTTTAATCAAATTTGATACACTCATAGACAAAGACATAAGAAACAATATTCAGAACTTTCAAGGTTACAGTTCTTACAATAGTGCAGAAAATTGATAATATATATGTATATATATAAAAGGCAAAATGTTTGTGTGTGTGTCTATTTATTTGTCTGTATGTCCTTTATACAAATCCACAATTTTTATCCAATTCTCACCAAACTTCACACAAATATTCTGTAGGCTGAGTCTGAGCTCCAAGACCATGGATTAGTTTTAAAGTTTTCATTACACCCGAGCAATGCAGGGCTATACTTCTAGTCACTACAAATAAATTATAGAAGATTTAATATCAAAGAAATGTTGATACTTCCAAAGATTCATGATACCTAAGGTTTAAAATGAATTTAAAAAATGAGAAATCTTTTTTGAAGCTTTTATTTTAGTTTTAATTTGAAGCTAAAACATTTAATTTAATATTAAATTTAATTTAGCTAGATAATGCCCGAGATAGATATAATACACCCTTGTGAAAATTAATTGAAACAAAATAAGTAATATCTTTCTAGGATCTTTTACACATTCCCTGATCATGTATACATTGTCTCTTGGTGTGGCTTTTCTCTTTTGGCCATATTTACCTTTATGTTTTGGATAGATGGATCCAGTTGGAAAGGCTGACACCAACAATATCTGCATTTATGCAGCATTACAATTTTCGTATGCTTCCTTGGAGTAATGTCCATTGCAGACAATGGCCCTCGAACAACTAATTGACAGTCAAGACATAAGAGTCTGGGTGTAATAAAAATCAGATGATGCAATATTTTTCAGGGCTAAAAATTTCGTCATACACCCTGAAAATATATTCATATTACTACACACCACTGCAAATGACCTAATCTGAGAAAAAGGTAGAAATCGATTGCACTCTGTCATTCCAGTGGGTTTAAAACTGACTATGATAAAAGTAAGAAAACTGAAGCAGTTGATTCAATTAATTTGAACAAGGGTGTACATTAAATTTAATATTTCAAATAAACAAATTTGCTGTATTTCAAAATTAACTTAAATTGGCTGGGAGAAGGTTTTGTTTTGAAATCAATAACATTTACTGTGCCATTTTTAGCTGTCTTACATCGCAATGTATTTCTCTTTTTTAAAAAACCTTCCAAAAATAAAATATATTTTTCTGAAACTTTATTTGAGGAATATCTGTTGACTTAAAGTTTAATTAATATGACTTGAAACAAACTTTACTTAGTTTAAGTTTAAAATATCATAGAAATAAACATGGCGGTAGCTTTTTATTTTTAGTGTGGACAGGTTGAATGACAAGTTTATCAAAAGCTTTTTGTAAAGATTTTGCTGGAAACAAATATTGGATTGTTTTGTGATATCTGTCTTAGTATATGACAGTCTCCTCAAAGAGGAAGAAGTGACTTTAAGCAACACAAAAGTGGTTCTACAGAAGGATGCCGAGAATACTATGGACTGAACAAGTGAGCAACAACAAGGTTTTGGAGAAGATGTAAATGAAAAAGAAACTATACTAATGAGGAAGGAAGGCTTAGAGAATCTAATACTCATGGGATGGATAGAGGGAAAGAAAAACAGGGGAAAGCAATGCGAAACATACTTGATGGGCTTGAACAAGTTGGATGGCAGAGTAGAGTTTTAGAGCGATACCAAAAGAAAAAGTGTTAAGAATAACAAGGAGGGGTAAGTGGAGGTCCATGCCTACATTCTGAAGGGACACAGCCCATAAAAAAAAGAATATATCTATAAAATTTACTTGAAGAATATAATGTGAGCATTGTTTTTTTTGTAATTCTTACCTACTCAGTAATTTTAAAAATTTTAAAAATACTCTATTTAATTTAATGTTTTATTGAATTTTAGCTATTTTGACATTAAATTTACAAGCTTTATTGTTCCTATTTTCTGAAAATGCAAAGAAAGCCTGTTTGATCACAGAAAAAAATGGGACACACTCTTGTTCGAGAACAAATCTAAGTCTACTGTTGGATGAAACAAAAAATTATAGTTGAATATCTCCCAGAGGCTGAAGGCTTTCCTCAACAGAATATTTGGAGAAGGCTGAAAAAAGATCCAGTATGATCCAGCACCAGCATTAGTCAACATCATCTGAGTTCCTCTGAAGAATCAGTGCTGAACAAGGATTTCGAATTTACAACAACCATCAAGTGGATATATAAGCCCAAACTGAAGAAATAGCTTAGAACATTGCTTAACCTCAGTCAGATTTTCTAAAAGCATTGCTTAGATCTAAAGGCTTGACCCAAAGAGCAGTGGTGAACAAATGACTTACAGAACTGAGTTAAAGGGAGATAACTACATCTGGCACATGAAATGAGAATGATATACCTCACTGATCAAAATAAAGGGTTCACTTTGCAATTCTAAGCACCTGAACAAGTCTGGAGGAGACAAAACATTGTGAATATGGCAATAAAGATGAGGACAACAGCCCAAACGATGTAAATAATACTTCATCTCAGAAGTATAGACAAATACTTATAAAGTATTGTAATTAAAGTTTTTGTAACATGAAAGTAATTATAAAAATAAATTATTCATGGAAAATGTTTTTCTTAAAACAATAGTGTCCATGATATATCTGATTCATAAAAACAACTTAAAGTTTTTTTAGTTGAATAATGTCTTAGTTTTATTACATTTTTTATTTTATAATTCAGAGCAGATTTTAAAGTAATTGGTGTTGCTATCTTACAAAAACGAATTTGTTGATCTAAATTTTCTGAGGAGTTCTTTTAACTAATATAAACATTAAATGGCACAAAATTTAATTTCTTGAAATTTCACAAAATTAAATAATGTGGGGTACCAGATATAAAAAAAATATTTTTATCAAGATTTCCTAAAGACAACATTTCTAAAATTAATTCATTTATGAATAAGTTCTGAAACTTTCATTAAAATCTCACCATTACTTGATTTTTGCAAGAATTTCCAAATCAATGTGTTTTACATCGTAAAAAGATGCTGAAATTTCCTATTCTAATCTTTGGTCATCGGGTTTATGCAAAAAAAAAAAGTTTTATTCAAAATTTTCAAGTTTTTTTTAAAGGGATGAAAAATGTAATTTAATAATCAGAAAAAATCTCTAGTCTCTTAATAATAACAACGATTTTGACAATAAAACTTTTTATTAAGTTTGGGGCACTTTTTTTCATTTTAGTATGATCTGTAGTGGTACTTATATGACCCAATAAATAAAACTTTGTTTTAATTCAGAGCAGAATGATTTCTTAGGTCACTGAAAATAAATGATGCAAGGATTCATGGAACAAATATTGAAATTTTACAAACTGGAAATGAGATCTTTGTCATTAGAAGTTAAAGAATATTTGTGCATAAAAGTATGACAGACCTTTTGGGTCTTTATGGAGAAGTAAAATAAAGTATAAGGCATTGAGTGAGGTTCAAATGCATGACAATTGTGAGATTCTTTGGGGCTGGTTTGCTAATCCCAAATCCATAGCAAAACTCGATTGATTACTTGCTGCCTTAGCAGAACACAAAGCTCTAATCATCCTGTCTTTGTTTATTGTTTTTATTGGATTGGAACAAAAGTTCTAAGCATTCCTTAAGTGCATTGTATTTACAGTATTTAAATATTTGTACATGGGCTTATTTAATATTTTCTGTTTTCTTCTACCATCTTTGAGAGAGTTGCATGATTTCATCCTCCCAGAAGTTAACAGCTTTCTGGATAATGAATTGGTCTGAGTAGTTTTTGCAGGCTTCTATAAAATTGGAGTTCTTCCCATTAAGAGAATTTTTAAGAATCAAAATAAGTGGCAATCTGAATGTGCAAGATTAGGTGATTATGGAAAGCGCAGTCAAATGTCTTGGTCAATCCAATTATGGCTGAGTCTCCAAAGAGTTCTGATGGAATATAACATGCTCTTGATTGGCCAATTTCAGATGCATTTCGTTGATTACTGACTTTAATCAGTCCAATTTACTGAAGTGAATGTCTGATTTTGTGGAATGAGCTCATAATACACAGTTCCTTTCCAATCTCCTCAGATGCACAGAATTCCTTTCTCTGGATGCAGGCCAACTTTCAGATCAGTTAACAGTGGCTTATTTTCTTTCCAACAGGACAGTTGTCCTGCTACATTTGTTGCAAACAATCCATTTTTCATCCCTTGTGATTGTTCTTTTCAGAAATAAGTTGTTTGAGAAGCACAGATGAAAATGCAGCCTATCAAAGTTTTTTTTATTAAATTGCAAGGTGCACAAACATTTTAGCAATTCAAGGTTTCAACTGCCTTACAATGTTCATAAGAGATATGGGGGAATATCTATGAAATGATCTGTGTTGTTTAGTGTGAAGTATCTTTAATTTCTTTTGTTGAATTAACCATTGCCAATAACTGGAGGCCTTCTGGAATGATCTGTTTTTGAAATAAAACCTCTCTCTTTTGAACCTGGTAAAATCACTTAGGAGATATGTGGAATATCTATGAAATGATCTGTGTTTGATGTGAAGTATCTTTAATTTCTTTTGTTGAATTAACCATTGCCAATAACTGGAGGCCTTCTGGAATGATCTGTTTTTGAAATAAAACCTCTCTCTTTTGAACCTGGTAAAATCACTTAGGAGATATGTGGAATATCTATGAAATGATCTGTGTTTGATGTGAAGAATCTTTAATTTCTTTTGTTGAATTGACCATTGCCAATAACTGGAGGCCTTCTGGAATGATCTGTTTTTGAAATAAAAACTCTCTCTTTTGAACCTGGTAAAATCACTCAGGAGATACGTGGAATATCTATGAAAATATCTGTGTTTGATGTGAAGTATCTTTAATTTCTTTTGTTGAATTGACCATTGCCAATAACTGGAGGCCTTCTGGAATGATCTGTTTTTGAAATAAAAACTCTCTCTTCTGAACCTGGTAAAAGCACTTAAGAAAATAAAAGAACATCAAATGATGAAAATGCATGTGATTTTCTTTCATTTTCATTTTAAATATAAAGACATTTAAACTTCACCATTCAGGTCTCAATCATATAGAAAGACCTATTGACATGTCACCTTTTGGGAGACATAAATATGTCATAAATTTCAGTCATGTGTGAGAGAAAATCATGTCTTTAGATACCATCTATTGAAAAATAATAGAAACATTTGTTTCAACCCAATAGTGCCAATAATAGGAAAATTAATAAAAATGCATGGGCACACAACTGCATGTATGCACACTAAGAAGAAAACTTGCATCAGTGAAAATTGCATATAAAAAAGAAAAATTGTCAAGTACAAGCAGTCAGTTGCTGGTACTGGAATTACGGGCGGGTCTGTCTATGAATCTTGAAGGTAACATGAATCAACTAAGTGACAAACCATTTACTTGTATTAATTATATAAAGTATACATCAATACTGCATAGTGGTTTAGAGTTTCACAACTAAGGGAATCATTAGACTAACTGCTTATATCTACAAATGCTCCATTTCTAATTTGGAATACTATTCTCTCATAAATATACCAAATTTCAAACCCCACACACTTACACACACATTTGTGAGTGCTTGTGTGTGTGTATGCTTGTGTATATTTAAAATAGTACATAGAATCATGTATGAAATAGTATATAAAATCCCAACAAAGTTTTGAAGAAATTTGACAAATGGTAAAATGTTTCATTGTAACTAGAATTGATTATGCGTTTCACTTTTCCAGGTTTTATCAGATCCAAGAACAAAAGAAAAAAATATCTGAGAGTGTATTTTTGTGCATAAATATAAATGAATCATTAGTACTTTTTCCCAAAGCTGGCATTTCTCATAATAAAATAAAATAATGAAAATGAGTGACTTAAAAAAAAAACCCTGTTAATATTTATTCTGTATTTTTACTTTGTAATTCTCAGTTCATATTGAAAGTTATTAATATATTTTTCCAAGCTTCATATATATATATATATATATATATATATATACACACACACACACAGAGGACAGTTTAAGTCACTTCACAATCAAATTTCACACTCACACAATCTTTAAGTGAATAGAGACATTCTAGTCACCTGAACTTCAGATGAGTATAAAACTTGAGAAGTGATTCAAGCTGTCCTTCATTGAATGTTGTGAAGTATTTTTTTTGCTCTATTTTGATAGACTTGGCCTTGAGCACTTAAATTTACTGCAGGAGTATTTTCTTGGCTAAAGTGTTAGATTCATGTGGCAAGTTGCCTGTTGGTCACACTAACACTGTTAATTTTATTATTATTAGTTGTGTGTGTGTATGTGTGTGTATATATATATATATATATATATATATATATATATATATATATATATGTCAGTCATTTACATACAAGCCTGTTTTGTTGTATCACTGCTCATCAGTGTGGCTAGACACATCCACTTGCTTCTGGCCAGGATCGAAACTTGACCAATTTTGTGTTAGTTGCTACCTGCTAAGCCATAGGCGTATGGAATCAGAGATGGGAAATTTTAACGTGTTATATATAAGCAGTGTATAAACACATCAGTCACTGAAAGAACTCTATTCATTTCTGAAAGAGTAATGCTTATATTGCAGAAGTGAAATATATATAAAGAACATAAGTTGGATGTTTTTTATAAACCCACTGGTAATATAATATTTTGCAGCTCTCTTATAGACCGCTCCTCAGACCAAATTCATCCAACAATGAATGGGTTCAAATTATCCAGAAAAAGTCATGAAAAAGAGAAGAAAAAATAGGAGAAAGGAGGTTAACTTAATAGTGTTAAATATTAGCATCTATATTATATCTAGACAACAAGACAGCCTTGGCCTAGATTTACAAAAACAGTAGTTAAGGAAGTCAGTAAAGCTTGACTTGGATTTTTAGTTGTCTATTTTAAAATGCATGACATTAAAAATTAATGGTTGAATTTTTGCTAGAAAAATGAATTGTTAGTTTTTCTTATTAATTCTAATCATAATAATAATACTATTATATTATTACATAAAACTTATTGGTAGTAATATGATAATTACCGCGAAGTTGTAAAAAACACCAGGTTGAGATACTGGCGTGGGATATTCTTCTCTTAATGAGGGTGAATGGGCCTCTCTTAAGCCGAGGTAGGCAACCCATCTGGTGATGGTGTCACGATAAAATCACCCTTGGTAGCTCTGACGAAGCATCAAGTATTAGCTACTGACAAGATTTTGAATCTCGGCCGAGACCACAAAATGATGATAATGATATGATAATAAAGTAATAAAAATAATAAAAATTATTATTTTTTTTATTTTTTAGAATTTTTAAAAAATTATTTTTATTACTAGGGTGGATGTGGAAGCAATTCGAAATGCAATTCATGTTGTTTTGCCATGGTTGCGAGTGACTTGTGACAAGGTATTATCCTAAAGTTTTTATATAATTTTTCATGTGCTCATATAATTTTTTTTTCTTTTTGGAACTCCAAAAAAAAAATCAATTATATGAACACATAAAAAATACATAAAAATTTTTATGATAATATGTTGTCTGTCATTTTAAATGAAACCTGTATAAAAGGGTTATATATGTCTTCATGTGCTTGTGAGTCGGGGGGGGGGGGGTGTAATAATTTTATTATTATTCTTTTCTCCCAATGAACTTTCTTGCCTGGCCATAATGATTCCTATCCAAGTTAAGGCCAGAATATCTATTCTGGATAATGTTACTTGATTTCCATTTTGTTTTTAAGAGAAATGTTTATTCCGGGAAAATATTTGTACCAAATTGCATGAATATAGTGTGGTCGGAAGAAATGAACTAATTTAGTCCATAGAAATACATTATAATTCATAACCACTTTAAATAAAGTGTTGATTTTTCCTTTATATATTACGCACACACACACACACACACAGTGAATGAACCTTGGATCAGTATTGCCTCTCACCATGAACAAGTTTTCCAACCCAAAAACATCTCTAGTGACAGTGTTTTGAGCGATAAACATGCAAGCTTGCAACAAACTGCAGGACAACATAAATTGCAGTAGATCATCTGCTCCAGATACATCCCTGCTCATATTCTTTAATTTTTCTATGTTTTGTGTTATAAATTATTAAATAACATACCTTGGAGTGTAAGGATTATAGATGGCTATGTTGAGAGACTGAAAAGAAAAGAAAGTATTTTACATTGATTTCTATGAACATTTCAGGTCACAAACAGCCTTTAGGAAGATATTAAATTCATAACCCAAGGTTCCCATATATATATATATATATATATATAAATTGTGGTCTGAAGAGATGAGCTTACAAGTTAGTTGAAATGAATAATAATTTATAATCAGTTTAGATGATGTGTTGGGTGTTCCTTTATATATTAATTTTTATTTTTTATTTTTCCTTTATATATTAATTTTTATTCATTTTATTTTTATTTAACATTATATGTGTGTTGGATGTGCATTGTGGTGCAGTAGATATTAAATCAATATGAGAAATTGGGTAGCTGAGTTTGAAATCTGGTTGAATTTGTTGCATTCAGTAATGCACAAATACCCTTGAGAAAGGTATTAATATGTCCCTTCTCCCTTCAGCTAAAGGTTAAATACCAGGACAGATTAGAATCTATAGCCTTGGTTGACAACCAGTCTATCACAGAAAGTAATGGCAATCTACTGTGTGAAAATCTTCTTCCCAGTAAGTAATGTCTCTTTTGAGTCATGATTGCCCAAGTGTGTACCATATATGACACTTGACTGATATATATACATATATATATATATATGAGGTGTGTATAGGCATAAAGAATTTTTTTAAACAAGTTTTGTTGAATAATGTTAACATATTTTGTCCATCCAATTTAATAAGTATTTAAAATGTAGAAATATGTTGTTTTTTTTATACAATCAGTAAACTTTGCAAAGTTTATTCTTTTTTTTCTTCCTCTATACTTTTGAATTTTGCTGCATTCATTATCAAGGAAAATTGTTTGTTTTTTTTTTTGCTGCATTCATTATCAAGGAAAATTGTTTTTTTTTTTTTGCTGCATTCATTATCAAGGAAAATTGTTTTTTTTTTTGCTGCATTCATTATCAAGGAAAATTGTTTTTTTTTGCTGCATTCATTATCAAGGAAAATTGTTTTTTTTTTGCTGCATTCATTATCAAGGAAAATTGTTTTTTTTTTTTGCTGCATTCATTATCAAGGAAAATTGTTTTTTTTTGCTGCATTCATTATCAAGGAAAATTGTTTTTTTTTTGCTGCATTCATTATCAAGGAAAATTGTTTTTTTTTTTGCTGCATTCATTATCAAGGAAAATTGTTTTTTTTTTTGCTGCATTCATTATCAAGAAAATTGTTTTTTTTTGCTGCATTCATTATCAAGGAAAATTGTTTTTTTTTGCTGCATTCATTATCAAGGAAAATTGTTTTTATTTTCTTTTTGTGTTTATGTAACTGTTTTTTGGCTAATCCTGCTGTCCTCTTGTTTGCTTGAACCAATTTCAAGTGACTCACAGTCATGTCATTTATGATTGTCAAACTGAACTTTTATGTGACTAACATTTTTTACACACTTCAGTATATCATCTCCTAGGGAGAAAGATATTTTATTTCATGTTGTTAGTTTCTTTTGTGTTAATATATATATATATATATATATATATATATATATATATATATAACTGTAAATTTATCTATGAACACGTCTCGAAAAACCCACCGAGTAAAAATGCGGAGGGGAAAAAATGGAAACAAAAAAAGAAATGAACTAAACACTTGAACATTAGTCAAAGTACTAGTCAAAAGAAAAAAAAACATTTTATTACTATTATTTCCAACCTCTATTTTGGTGATTACTCACAAAGAAACCTTTTACAGTTACAACATTTATATACTTTACAAATTAAACTAAGCAATACTCACTCTCAACAGATGAAAAATGTCTGTGAATTTTGCTGTCACTGTGGAATTTTTTTTTTGTTGTTCAAATCCATAAATTTGTTCTGTTCATGCTAAGCCGAAAAAAAAAAAAACAGTATGAAATTCATTATTTTTTTATTCAAAATGTTGTATGTATTAAAATGTTTTCAATTTTTAACAAGAAAAATCTACAGATGATGTTAAAAATTGCTGCAAAACATTGTTAATTTAGTTAAATAGTATGATCTATTCTGACATGTCTATAAGTCATATTTACATACAATTTTACTTGTTAGATTGTTCACCTATATTGCATATAATCCATTATTGTCCATAATTAGTTTACATTTGTATCTTATATCAGTACAACCTTATGAAAATTGAGATAGAGAATGGGAGCCCATATCATAGATTTGGTTGGGACATGAGATTTTTCACCAGCCCTGCATACATCCAATTTTACAACTAACAAATAACAATATCTACTTTAGTATTGAAGTCTATTCATTTTTTTATACTCATTTAAAAAAAATGGTCATTATTATTCTTATTAGATTTACTCTGTGCACAAGAGGATGCTGAAATGTTCTAAGTCTATCCAAGATACTAAAATCTAACCTAATATCAGATTTATTAATTAAAAAAAACAAACAAAATTGACTGGGCTTGAGAAATTGTAAGCACAGCATTGTAAACAATAACAGTATTAAGTAAGTCATATCACATATATTTTGATTTATTATAAAATAACTAACAATTTAATTTTTTGTCAGTGCTTGAGGTCTGATTTCGAACATGAGATGGTAAAAGAATGTTTCTTGTCTAGCGGATGTGTTTCTCCAGGTGAACCCAAATGTACCGAAGTGAGTTGCATTATTTGTACTTCACAGAGTCAAACATTCTGTACAGAGATCGATATTGAATAATCAGAAAATCCCTATTGATTTTTTTTTTAATCTTCTAGTAGAGAGAAAGAGAATAGACTTTGACTTAGAATGCAAAGGTTCAGATAAATTTGAAATTTAAAAATACAAACATAACTATAGAATATTAACTTCCAGACGTTTGTTTGTAATGTGTATTTCAGTAGCAAGAATTCTCTTAAACATGTTTTGTTAAATAATATGGATACTTTCTCCATCAATCTTTTATTAAATCTTTCAAATTTCCATATAAGTTGTGACTTGAAATTAGTTTTATCAAATTTGAGAATGCCAGTTGCTTAACTTCACAAAGAACAATACTTGAAAATGAATGCAGTGACATTCAAAAGTACTTTGGGGAAAAAAATGAATAATAATTTTTGAAAATTTACTGATAATACAAAACAATTTATTCAGAAAGATTTAATAAAATAATTGATAGAGATAAATTGTCTACATTATTTAACAATATACAGGGTGTCCATAAAAAGTCCCAATACCATTACAGGTATTTATTGCTCAGAAGCCATATGATATAGAGTATTGCAGTTTTTTGTAAAATGTTGTATATCACCTAACTCATTAAAAATTTATTTAAATAAAACTCAACATAAAAAAACTATGTAAAGAAGACTTGAAGATATGTATAATAACAAAAAAAAAAAACCCCAAAAAACAGCAATACTGTACATCATATGGCTTTTGAGCAATAAATATTTATAATGGTACTGAGACTTAAAGGACACCCTGTATATATATATATATATATATATATATATACACACATACACACACACACACACACACACACTACCGGCCATAATTATTAGGCTACCCCAGGTTTTTAAAAGAAATGATGTATTCCATAGTATTTTTTAGTGGATAATTCTAAATGTAAATAGAATGCTTCTTTTCTTATTATTATGTTGCAAAATTTTACAAGGCAATGAAGCAAAGATGAACTCCTGTGAATCATCTTAAATTTGCTTCATTTTTTAATTGATGAAACTACAATATAAGTAATTATTAAATATTTATAAATTTATTTGATGCACATGTTATTGTGCAGCATTAACAAAAGAACCATTTTATTTTCATTTACAATTATTCACTTGACAATAAATACTAAAAAAATCGTATGAAATACATCATTTTTTTAAACACTGTGGTATCCTAATAAATATGGCTGGTAGTGTGTGTGTGTGTATGTATATATATATATATATATATACACACACACACACACACTACCAGCCATATATATATATATATATATATATATATATATATATATATAAAACAGAAGTAGGGGTTACCAATAAGAAATTGGTATAAGTGGAAAAAGTTGGAAACCCTTGTTTATTAATAGCGTAAGTTACCCCACTCCATTAATAAACTAGGGATTCCAACTGGCAGAAGAAATACCATTATAATCCCTCTGGAATCCATCCCCCCAAGGAAAAAAGGAAACACGAAAACAAAGAAAACATTCTCACATATGTCTCCAAACACAACAAAAGTAACCCAGAATTATTTACAAAGATAAAAAAACACCTAGAATTCCTCAAAAAAATGATAAAATAAATCCTAAAGACGAATAAAATAACTAAAAGAAAATGCCAACCCAAATATTTAGAAACGTACTAACCTCATCAAAATTTGAGCAACACCCAACATATATATGGGGATGACACAAGGATAAAAGAATAGCCCTACACAGAAGTAACATTAAACTAGCCAATAACAGAAAATTGTATGTTTCTCAACACATGCACAAATGTAGTGGAGGTAAATTCAGAGTGGTACCTATCTACCAAAATGCAGACCATGACGCACTCATGATGCAAGAAGAAATGTTTATAAAAAATGCAAACCTTCCCTCAATGAAACAACATGAAAAGACTAAGACACATACGCACACCCACAGACAAACTAAAAGCAAACATGCTCTAAAAATATTTTGTGAGCCATTACTAATATAGTAATTTTTGAATTCCAAAAGCAACAAACAGAACTTGATAAACCATATCCCATTACAAATATAGTAATTTTTGAATTCCAAAAACAACAAACAGAACTTGATGAACCATATCCCATTACAAATATAGTAATTTTTGAATTCCAAAAACAACAAACAGAACTTGATGAACCATATCCCATTACAAATATAGTAATTTTTGAATTCCAAAAACAACAAACAGAACTTGATAAACCATATCCCATTACAAATATAGTAATTTTTGAATTCCAAAAACAACAAACAGAACTTGATAAACCATATCCCATTACAAATATAGTAATTTTTGAATTCCAAAAACAACAAACAGAACTTGATGAACCATATCCCATTACAAATATAGTAATTTTTGAATTCCAAAAACAACAAACAGAACTTGATGAACCATATCCCATTACAAATATAGTAATTTTTGAATTCCAAAAACAACAAACAGAACTTGATGAACCATATCCCATTACAAATATAGTAATTTTTGAATTCCAAAAACAACAAACAGAACTTGATAAACCATATCCCATTACAAATATAGTAATTTTTGAATTCCAAAAACAACAAACAGAACTTGATGAACCATATCCCATTACAAATATAGTAATTTTTGAATTCCAAAAACAACAAACAGAACTTGATGAACCATATCCCATTACAAATATAGTAATTTTTGAATTCCAAAAACAACAAACAGAACTTGATAAACCATATCCCATTACAAATATAGTAATTTTTGAATTCCAAAAACAACAAACAGAACTTGATAAACCATATCCCATTACAAATATAGTAATTTTTGAATTCCAAAAACAACAAACAGAACTTGATAACCCATATCCCATTACAAATATAGTAATTTTTGAATTCCAAAAACAACAAACAGAACTTGATAAACCATATCCCATTACAAATATAGTAATTTTTGAATTCCAAAAACAACAAACAGAACTTGATAACCCATATCCCATTACAAATATAGTAATTTTTGAATTCCAAAAACAACAAACAGAACTTGATAACCCATATCCCATTACAAATATAGTAATTTTTGAATTCCAAAAACAACAAACAGAACTTGATAAACCATATCCCATTACAAATATAGTAATTTTTGAATTCCAAAAACAACAAACAGAACTTGATAACCCATATCCCATTACAAATATAGTAATTTTTGAATTCCAAAAACAACAAACAGAACTTGATAAACCATATCCCATTACAAATATAGTAATTTTTGAATTCCAAAAACAACAAACAGAACTTGATAACCCATATCATATTTCTTATCACTAAAAAGTAGAATTGAATCAAAATCACTGAAAACAAGTTGAAGAAAAAAGACGAAATCAAATTTCAGTCAGTGTAAAAATTTTTCTGGCCAACGAAAGTTAAATGATTCCCAAAACAGAAGAGATTTAATGAGCCAGTGTGAGAAAATCCAACTGACGAACATGCACACACATGAACATTCTGACCTGCTTACTGACCACTTATCTAAATATACACAGTATTTTCAGCAGTCAGAAAGACAAATGGATCTCGATTTTTAAAGTCACAAATTTATGTGCCTGAAGAGAGGTCAACTTTGGATTTGAAACACATGTAGTGACACAAATAGCATTTATTGACACTGAATAGCAACAGATTGTTGTCATTCAGTGTTGAAGTCTATATCCAGACTACCTATAAAGATATTTTTCTATCCCAAGTATTAAGCACTTTTACCCTATAGATACCACCTACCTTAAAACTATATTTTATCATATATAAAGTACATAGAAGCAGCAAAAAATTATTTAAACAAGTTTTGGTAAATTCTTCTGACAATGTCTCTCTGTTTACTTATTTTAAATGTATTTTTCTAACTTTCAATTAAGTTGCATATTGTAATAAAAAAAAACATGGATATACTGTCCAAAGTTTCTGTTTTTGTTTCATATTTTGCTTGAAAATACCAGGATGTAGCCAATAAAACTTGTCTACTGCACTGACAGTGTCCAGTTTTTTAAAAGGGAAGCCAAAAGTGTTTGTACAAAAACATGAAATATGGACAGTTTTTTAGTTTATCATTTCTTTTCTGTAGTTGTCAGTATTCTTATATTATTTCAAGCCAAATTCTTATCTTGGTGGATATTGATAATATTATTGACACAATGTTTTGACAAAATACTTTCTGGTCATGTTTTTTTTTTCTGTTACCTAAACTCATTGATATTAGAGATCATCACAGAAATTTGCTTCTCTAAAATCAATATTAAAAAATTCACTCCCATATTCTTGCTTTCCTGACGGCTACAATCTCCAGAAATTTAAATGCAATGTCAATACTCATCTATTAACCACTGGACTCTAGCTCTCTCCCCACCCCCGTATATCCTTCCCTTTCTCTCCACCTATGTATCTGTCATCGCACCTGCATTCTCAGCTTTCTATTGCTCCTTTCTAACTAGTTTGTACTCCTCACTCTTTTCTAATTAATCTTTTTACAGTTATGTAACCCCCTGCACATCAGTGGCGTTTCTGCCTTGCTCGGGGTGAAATGATTAAAAAAAAAAATATATATATATACCACCTTCTCGTGTAGGTTAACTTGTCACATTAGTTCTTAGTTTAGTTCTTAGTGTGCACATATCAATCAAGTCATAAAGTATTTAAACAAATATTAGTATTTCATTTCAGAGATAAGTAATTGTCAATATTCTTGTATTATTTCAAACAGTTGTTCTCATGTAGGTGAATATAGATATTATCATGGAAGTAACATTTCAATCAAGTACCTTCTGGTCATCATCAACTGTACATTGATTAGCTGATATGGGATGTCTGTTGATATTTTGTGCCTGATGAATTCAGGCTTCACTACCTGATCCAAGGATTGAACTCCTATCAACTAGATGACAATAACACATATATAACAAACTTCTATATAAACTATGCCACTGTCTGAAAGATAATGTTTTAGAGCCTTTTATATTAAATGTGAAATGATTTTGATATTTAGTTGTGATTGCAGTTTGTACTGCTTTTTCATAGTTTAGTATTTTATCTCATATAAAAACTGAGATTATGTTTAAATTTTTGAACATAAAATTTGACTGGGAAGAAAGAAGCTGCAAGAGAGTTCCACAATCAGGACATACAATTGAAGAAACTGTTAGCATAGAACTCATGATTAAAGCAATATCATGGGAAAAAACATTCTTTTGATACTCCACTCCTTTGCAGTCATGAAATTGCATTTTTGTTTTTCAATTTTTTAGAAACATTTTATTGGCAATAGTTGCATATCTACCTATATACAGTAATGGTATGTTCCTATCCTCTTAAATATGGGACATTGTTGGAGTAAAGGGAAGAGTAGAGTGATGATATTGATTAGAGTGTGAGTCTTGTATTTTTTGATATACTATTATTTTCAAGCTCTGCTTTGGTTATTATTCATGCAATAACCTTTTAGGCTTAAAACACAATCTTGATACAATCTTTTGTCAATTTCTTTTTCAAATAGTACTCATCTGAAAGTGTATTTACACATAGATAGTGGTGAGAAATCACATGTACAAGTTGTCCTTAAATGTGGACATATAAACAATAATGCATATTTTTAAGGAATTGAATTTTCAACATTTTATTGAATTGGAATATTGACAAATAAAATCTTCAGTATGATGTTCATCATTTGTGATGCAAAGGTTGATGTGCTTTGAAAGATTCATGTGAATTTGATGCAATAACTTCACACTGCTATCAATTTGAGCACATTCACTTTTTATGCATTCAATCAAGTGTGTTGCAACTGTGATTTTGATTGAGTAGAATATCTCCTTCAGTATACCCCAGAAAAAGAAGTCACTTCTTTCAACAAAACCATATTTAATCTTTGGAGGTAAAAAAATAGAGTTAATAAAATTTCCTGTGTGTTCAGAATTATTTAGGGCACCATATATATAATGAAATGAAAGTGTGTAGCTTAATATTATGCAACATTTTTTAAAAGTAAAGCAACTGGTTTCACTCCCACTCTTCAGGCCTCTATGGGAGAATCAGACTTTGATTAAAATAACAATGGAATGTGTGGCAAAAAAGTAAAAAAGGAAAAGAAGAAAAAATATGAATAGAAAACAAAGAGCTAGAGATAAATAATAGCGAGCTCCAACAAACATTTATACTATTTACACAGGAAAGGTTTATAAAGAGTCTCTAGCCTTTTGAGATGAAATATAGAGTGTGACTGGGATACAAGAATGAACCAGTCAACACTGAAATTAGCAGCACACTTTCTGTTATTTAACAAGTGCTCACATATGGCAGAAACGTAAGTAATTGGGACAAGCTCATTCAAATGGGATTCCTGATCCTAGTGGGAACATGTTTAATTCTCATGTTCAGGTGCTGAGTAGTTCTCCTTATGTAGTTGGCACCCCAACTACAATTATATTTATAAATAATAGAATTTACTTGATGGGGTAGGAGAGCATCCTTGCAGCCAGAACAAAACATAGTCCAGGTTTGAAAAACTATATGGACCTCAGCCAAATAAAAAAGCACAATGACGGACATTTAATGAAATTTTTCTAGTTAAGCTTTCACACTTGCATCCAATCCAGGGAAGTCTAAGATAAACAGGACACCTTTTAACTGTGCAAATTTTGACCTTTCTGAACTCCACAATCTTGTCATGGATGACCAAATGAACAATACTGGGGGAATACCCAAAACCACATAAGGTCCCACCATATGTCAGCACCTGTTAAATAACAGAAAAGGTGCTGCTAATTTCGGTGCTGACTGGTTCACTGTTGGGTCCCTGTTGCACTCAATATTTCATCTTAAAATGCTGGAGGCTCTTTATATCAGGTCCTGCAAACCTTTCCTGTGTAAACAGCATGAATGTTTGTTGGAGCTTGCTATTAGTTGTCTCTTTGTTTTCTATTCATATTTTCCTTCTTTTCCTTTCTTTCTTTTTTTCTTCTTCATCACACATTCCATTGTTATTTTACTCTAAGTCTGAATCTCCCATAGAGACCTGAAGAGAGGGAGTGAAAATGGTTGCTTTGCTTTTAAAATATGTTGAGATTTTTTAACTATAAAATATCTTTGTAGTTACAAAATCTCAACATAGCCTTCAAGACCTAACCTTACACTAAATATCTTTATATATATTTGAGCAACAATCTTTCTTTTAACCATGATTCATTAAAAATGACTGACAAGGAAGATTTTATTAATTTTTTATTTAATTTTTACAGTATTTTTACATGTTACTTTTTTGCTAAAAATAAGGAGTGATAGCGTTAAAGAACACTCCTTTTCAAAAACTCAAAAATTATGTTACAGTCAAAACATGAGGATAAAATCACATCCTTGAAAAATCCTTGAAAATGGCCAGTGAAGTGGCTGAATGCACTTTGTAAGTTGAAAATTATGGAACATTTTTACATTTCTTACTAAGTATTTATAAAAAGTAAGTGCAATGAACAGTAGGTTTTTAATCTATCTGTTCTGTCCCTTTCATATAGTATATATACAATCTCCAAGAATTTAAATTTAAAGTCAGCAGTCAAATTCTATCTTGCTAACTTGCATCCTCTCTCTCATGCTTCTTTCTTCGTCCACTCCACTCTCATCAGCATTCTCATCCTTCTCTTACCCACTTCCTGACACCCCAATAACCTGTCACTCTTTCTCATAACTTTCCTCCTATGTAACCTCCTGCAAAACAGTGGCAGTAAAATGCGGGCGCATGTGTGTGTGTCTTTGTGCACGTCAATGAGTATACATTGAAACATAGAAATTTCCATGTCACAATATATATATATATATATATATATATATATATATATATATTTGAGTAGCAATCTTTCTTTGAAACATGTTTCCTTAAAAACGACTGACAAGGAAGATTTTATTAATTTTTTATTTAATTTTTCTAGTATTCTTATATGTTTCCTTTTTTTGCTGGAGATGACAAATGTAAAAATTATGATACAGTCAAAACATGAGGATAAAATAACAATATTGGAAAAATAATGTCCTTGAAAATAACTAGTGAAATGGCTGAAAGCACTTGGACAGTCAAAAATTATGAAACATTTTTACATTCCTTATCTGCAGCAAAAAGGAAATATCGAAGAATTCTGGAAAAATTAAAAATTAAAGAAAACAAAATTATCACAATCTTTTTTTTGTCATTTTTAATTATATATATTAATCATTTCACCCCAAGCAAGGAAAGACCAGCTCTAGTGCACAGTGGGTTACAGTGAGAGAAAAAAACTGGGTACAGTGGGTATGGAAGAAAGGATAAAAGATTAACAAGGTTCAAGAAGATAGAAAATGCCAGTTGTTGTTGCGTTTAAATTTTTGGAGATTGTAGCTATCAGGAAAGCAAGTAAATGGAAGTGTGTTCCACAGGTGGAAAATGTGAGAAAAGAAACTGTTTGACTAGAAGTGGCAGTTATATTTAACTATTTTAATGGTAAAAGGGTAGGACCTAGATGCCACTTGAGTAGCACGTTTAAATTCATGTGGTTGTGGCACCAGGAAATAAAGGTTGTCAGAGCAGTTGCCATGAAAATATTTGTAGAAAAGACAGAGGGGAGCTATATCAGATTGTTGAAAAAGTGACTGAACTTGAGATTCCAATTTAGGATACATAAATAATGTAGTGTATAGTAAAAACAGTCAAGCTTTATAATGGTGGCAAAATATGTAGACTGTGCCAGGAAGAAAAGTTAGTGATTATGCTATTCCTAAACAAGAGTGAACTACTTTTTTTTTTTTTTTAATCATTTCACCCCGGGCAAGGCATAAATGCCACTGATGTGCGGGGGGCTACATAACTGAAAGAAAATTAATTAGAGGAGGGAGAAGAGGATTACAAACCAATTAGAAAGAAGCAATAGAAAGATGAAAATGCAGGTGTAATGACAGTTGCAAGGTGGGAGAGAAAAGGAAGGATATACGGGGTGGGGGAAGGGCTAGCGTCAAGTGGTTAGTAGATGAGTATTGACATTGCATTTAAATTTCTGGAGGTTGTAGCCGTCAGGAAAGCAAGAATATGGGAGCGAGTTCCACAGGTGTGAAGTGCAAGAGAAGAAGCTGCAGGAGTAGAATTCTCGTCTGCATTTGGCTAACCTAACTGTGAATGGGTGGGACCCAGTTGCCATTCTGGTTGCATGAGTAAACAACTGTTGAGGAGGCACCAGTGACTTAAGTTCGTCGGAGCAGAAGCCATAAAAGTACTTATAGAACAGACAAAGGGAGGCCACATTTCGTCGGTGGGGAAGTGGCTGTAGTCGAGCCGCCAAGTCAGCACCTATCACGTTATTAACTCTCCTTTGGAGCCTGTCGAGAACACTGAGGTGAGCGGCAGGGGCGCCTGACCATAAATGGCAGCAGTACTCCATGCAGGGTCGAATGGTAGACTTGTATATATGCAGGATGGATTCAGGCGGAAAGAACATCCTGGATCGACACAGTGACCCAACCTTCTTAGCAGTGGATGTAGCTATGGATTCGATGTAGCGGTTCCACTTGAGATCAGAGTGGGTAAGGCCGAGGAGGTGCAGTGTATTGCACTCAGGGAGAATCACTTGGTCCATGCTTATGTGAGGCAGGAGAGGTTGCCTGTGATGGTTGACAGACAACAGCTTGGTCTTGGATGCATTGAAGTTGACAAGCCACTTCTTGCCCCAATTCACCACAGAGTGTAGAACCCATTCAAGGTCAGCAGTGAGATTATGTCTGTCTGCCATGCCAGGTTTTTTACTTGTGTGGGAGTATATTGTGGTGTCATCTGCGTAGATGCCTACTTGGGACTTGATCTCATCTGGGAGGTTGTTAATGAAAATAAGGAAGAGCGTCGGGCCCAGGATAGAGCCCTGGGGGACACTGGCATTCATGCTGTAGGATGAAGAGGCATGCCCATTCAATACGACCTTCATTTTGTGGTTGTTTAAAAAGGACTGGATTAGGTCAAGCAGGCGACCTGTAATGCCGTAACCCTGTAGCTTGCAAAGGAGGCCAGAGTGCCAGACCCTATCAAAAGCCTTGGAGATGTCCAGAGCAACTGCACGAGCCTCGCCTGACTCATCGAGGGTCCGGAGCATGTACTCCGTAAAGGTTGTTAGCATATCGGCAGTGGACCTGGCAAAGTGGAAGCTATATTGCTTGTCAGAGAAGAGTTTGTGGGCAGTAAGATGTTGAACTATTTCAGCATTGATTATGACCTCGACCACTTTCCCGAATATCGGTAGAAGACTGATAGGGCGATAGTTGGATGGGTCCGAGGGTTCACCACAATTCTTAAAAACAGGAACGACTGAAGAGAACTTCCAGCATGCAGGTAAACAGGAAGCAGAAAGGCAGTAGTTGAACAGTTTAGAGAGGACAGGGGAGAGTTCAGGGGCACACCTCTTAAGGACTATCACCAGGATTCCGTCGCCACCGTTCGCCTTATGGGGGTGTCAAGTTTTGAAATTACTCGGATACTACCTTCGGGATAATATGTACGTCGTGTAGTTTGGCCTCAGTTCTAATGGGAAAGTCAGGTGAGCATACTCCAGATGAATCAAACGTGGAGTTGGATGAGAATCTGTGGGCAAAGCACTCAGCTTTGTCCGTAGATGATGTGAGAACCTCAAATTCATGGATTAAAGGAGGTATAGAGGATTTGCAGTTGTTAAGCACCCATTTGCATATCCGCCAGTAGTCCTTGGAGCCGAACTTGCGGTCAGCTATGCGCTGTTGCATTCTCTAAAGGAAATTATGACTAAGTGTAACCATACTAAAAATAGATCATAGGTTCATACAACGATGGATAAAAATGCCATAATTCCTTGTAATTTTAAAAATTGCATGTTCAAAAATTCTCTGCCATATGAAAGTTTAAAAAAAAACACTGTTATGTGAGCATTCTTAAAAAAAGGGTAAACTTTTAGTTATTGAAAATTGCCTGAAGACACTACTAGTGGTAGAAACCTAGGTTGCATAATAACTCATTTAGAAATGGAAAATATTCAAAAGTTCTACAATATAATTGTATTGAACACTTTTTAATACAAATGTGCACTGGTCTAATCTTATTATGACCAGAAACCAAGAAATTAAACAATCAATATATAAAACACATAAAGTGCTGGTGTTGATAAAACAGTGCTTGATGTAATAAAGCAGAGCTATTAAGTACATGGATATATGCATATATTAATAAATATAGTAGTGATGTGGGAGACTGTGAAGCCAGAATTGCTGACAGTCAGTGGAATACGGATAGAAAGGCATTTAAGGTAAGCAGGCTTTGTAATTAAGTTATCAATATCAAAGATAGAGCATGAATAAAATTAATATAAGTAAAAGATTGTTACTTAGCTGATTGATGTTACCTTCAGTATCCCAGTGTGGAATAATGTCTCTCTCTCTCTCTCTCTCTCCCCCTCTCTCTCTCTCTCTATATATATATATATATATATATATATATATATAATTCTTATGCTGTATGCAACAACCACTATAGACTAACTTATTTGTTTGGCCAATGTGTCACTTGTGCCGATATTTTTGAAGATCAACTACTTGACACTGATGTTTCTATAAGTGTAATATTTATCAAATATGAGGAAGTACATCTGTTAAAATTAAATTTAAATGTAGCATGTTGTTGTAAGATATTCTAATTTAACACTGTTCTAATCTGGTCTGACAGGTGGTGAAGCTATGAATTGACATATTTGTTTTCGTTGACATTTTTGTTTAGTATTTATAAGAATATTTAGTGATATTTTTTTTTGTGATGGCTAGCAAAAGATTGGCCTCACATTTCTTTTGCAGAAAACTACTGCTTAAACTCTTTTACTGCTTCACAAAACTTTGAAGTAAAGTACAACTGTACAAGTAGTATTCTCTTTTCATTTCTGGAAGTGAATATTGCATTAACATTTTATTTTTTGGTCAAAACAAAACAAAGTTTATGTGTTCAAATAACTTAATGTAAGAACTTTCCACAACATTGTTGTAATTATGGGTATGATGATAACAAAAGCAAGACCAATGATTGTGAGATTGGAGGTTTGGAGGAATATGGTGTCTGCTCTTATTATTACACTGGACAGCTTTTGCAGATTTCTGCTATGATAAAAGTACGCTTTCTCTAAAAAAACATTTGAAATAAGTACACATGAAAAAGGAAATTTTTTTCAACATCATTAAAACATTCAAAAACTTTTCTTTTTTTTTTTTTAATATATACAATACTTGACAACCATTCTAGGAGAATGAAAACTTTAAATTCAAGCCAGACTGGAAAAGGGTTGGATCCCATCAGGCTAGCTTGCCCACTTTTTCTGCAACTGCAGTACATTTGGTGTCTATGGCTTTGGTGAGTTACAGGTCTCATGATCATGACTACTTAGACAGATGAGGGTATCTACCCAGCCCCTGCATACACCGTGACTGGGTACTAAGCTTGTCTTAGCTGGTCTTACTTTCTGGCCAAAAGACTGATGAGACTGCATTCATTAGACATTAGATCAAATTCTGTGGCAACATTCTGAAGGAAATTAACATCAAGACATCATTATCTCTGTTGGGTTTCAATGCTGAACATGATTCTGTTCAAAATCACTCTTAACATGGTGCACAGTTTTCCTACAAGATGAATGATCCAAAATCATTGCACAAGAGATGGCCTTATTCAGTGCACTGTTGGTTCAATATTTATGTGTTGGTCTTTTTTTTTTTTTTTTGCGCCAACACACAATACAGAAAATTATCAGGGTTCATGTCAGGTTAAAGTGATAAAGTCTGACAGTTTTGCAATATTTCCCTTTAAGTTGAATGATCTATAGTTAGATTTCCTGTAGTGATTTTCATATAATGGTTGCCTTCTTCAGTGTGTTCGTGATGCAATATTTATATCTCAAGTTTCGGTAATTATCTACATTGTTCTGATTATTGTCCTCATCTTTGTTGACATATTCACAACGTTTCAGCCATTGTACACTCCAACCTTCTTCAGGTCATTGGAATTTTGAACTGAGCTCTTTATTTCATTTACTGAGTTAGATTGTTATCACTCCATGAGTTATGCCATTTCAAGATGTTTCAATTATTTTCATTTAACTCAGTTCTCTATCTAATTCTAAAGGACATATAGTCAAGTGGATAAAAGTGTTGTTTCGATCCAGTGACTTACCTAAAGAGTTTTGAGTTCAATACCTGGCTAAAGCAATTAGGAAAAAAAATCTTATGCAATTGAGTTAAATAGATGTCACTAAAATGTTTGGTATTTACTTGATATATGAAACAAGAACAATCTACCCCAGTGAACAGCATAAAGGACTCGGTTCAAAGTTCCAATCTCATTAAAAATGTTAGAGCATATAATGGCTGAAACATTGTGAATATTGCAACAAAGATGAAGACTACAGTCCAAACAATGATAATAATTATAATACCTTAAATAAGAAATACAAATTCTTTATTTGGGGGTTGTAGCATTTTTGGGTCTCAAATAGTGAACCCCATAAACAAAAATCAAAATGTTTTTTTTTATATACTAAAAATATCTAACTACTTTTTTGTATTGAAATTACCAGCAGTACATTTTTATACTAGAATGATCAACAATGTCTTTTATCATCTACAAACTATATATATAAAACCATACATTTTCCCTGAAAGTATAAAATTATGTACAAAATATATTTAGTTGAAGCCATGAATTTATGTTCAAAATATTTAGATTTCAGAATTAAATAATTGATAAAGGTTGATATGTCACTAAACAAAATTAACCAACCAAGAAACTAACCAACCATCTAATACAAAAGAATTCTTTTGTGACATTAAGCCATATAATATCTGATTATTTCTTTAATTAAACTGTATTCAAAAACAGCATAAAATGCACATTGCCACCTCTAATAATTATGTTCACACAAACATGTATATGCACAAAAGCTATATATCATCTACCATGTATTCAATTGTGAGAGTAGAATAACATAATATTTTTATTAAATCAAAGCTCCCAAGAAAATTAACTTTGAGCATTTAATAACCATAAGGAGTTTAATCAATTAATTCACAAACTTTCAGATTTTTCAGAGGACAATCAGATAAATTCCTGAGTTCTAGATGAACTCTTTAAGTTAGTGATTTAGTCTGAAAATCTTGATATCATGAAATCTTTGGTGCTCTGGAAATTTGATTGATTTTGTTCTAGTATCTTATACCTTGGAGAAACTAAGTTGGATAACTTTTGCAGATTTTGTTTGTGATAAGAATATTTCCCTAAAAAACCTTTGATATAGATACACATAAAGAAAGGAAAAGATTATTTAATATCATTAAAACAGTCAGTTATTTTTTTTATTTGCACTGATAAATTACTTGAATGAAGTTACTAAAAGAAATGAGAATGCATATATAAACTGATGGATTTTGGTTTTCTTGTAGAAATCCATATCTAAAATTAACCACCTTTTATTATTTAAAAAATAATGGAAAAAATGTACAATTCAATATCCTTAAAACAGTGTCTGGCATTTTTCTTTGTGTTAATCTAGTAATAAAACTTGAATGTCTTCTAGTTTGGAGAAATATGAAAGAAAAAGTAAATAAACACACATATACATATGTATGTTGTAACCATAAACGGTTACTGCATGAGTATTCCCCAAAACAAAGGTTGGAAATAATAGTAGACTAGCAGTATAGCCCAGCATTGCTCAGGTGTAATGAAAGCTTTAAAACTAATCCATGGTCCTGGAGCTCAGACATTGGCACAAAAGACTAAAAAGCAATAGTTGTTTCCAGTTAAAGCGAAACCATAGACTGAAAGAAAAAAAAAAAATATATATATATATATATATATTGTGTGTATTTTGGCAGCATTTTTTCATTTATACAGGTTTCATTGAATAATATAGACAAGTTTTGTCTATTTATTTTGTGTAGGATCCGTTCATATTGTCTGATAAGCTTGATGGTACTATCGTTGAAAGACAACAAAAAAATCACAGTAATTGTTGATTTTTTATCAGGTCTAAGCTTTTGGCATACATAAGCCATTATCAAAGAATAAACATTAACATATATTGAACATAGAACATTTAAGCTATTAACAAAGTGGAATTAAATAAAGAGAATTAAATAAAAGAGACAAGTCCATTTTTACTGTGGCGGATGGCCACAGACAGTGACAAAATGGTGGTTGGTGTGGTTCTTGATCCGATTACAGGCATTTAAGCATGTTAGTTGGGATATCAAAATTTATTGTATTCAAGCCAGGTTTAAGTTGTTTGATGTAGATAGCTTCCAGGATTTTGAGTTTCCATTTATTATTTTCTTGTCTAAGTATACACGTATTTTCAACGAGCGTTTTTCTGAGAAGTGTGTGTTCATAACCGTGTTGTTTTAAATGTCAGAACATGTTTGAATTGTCATTTAAGTGTAACGTAAGATGCCGTGAAAGCGAGTTTGTAGTATGGCCATTTTGTTAGAGATACATTCTTGAAAGGGACATTTGAATTTATAAACTACATTGGTTTTTTTGCAAATTGCTAACGGTGGGGGAGGAGTTGTTGTGGACGAATGAATTGGATGTAGTGGATTTAGCGTAATATATGATAAACTTAATTCTTTTGGACTTGTCTCTTTTATTTAATTCTCCTTATTTCATTCCACTTTGTTAATAGCTTAAATGTTCTCTGTTCAATATATGTTAATGTTTATTCTTTGATAATGGCTTATGTAAGCCGAAAGCTTAGACCTGATAAAAAAATCAACAATTACTGTGATTTTTTTGTTGTCTTTCAACGATAGTACCATCAAGCTTATCAGACGATATGAATGGATCCTACACAAAATAGATAGACAAAACTTGTCTATATTATTCAATGAAACCTGTATATATATATATATATATATATATATCAGTGTATATTTGAGCAGCAGCTTTTCTTTCATACATCTTTTATTAACTACAAGGAGTTTAATTAAATCTTAAATTTTCTTAGCATCATATTTTTCTGTTTTGTAGAAGTTAAGGATTATAAAAATTGTCCATAATTGTTATTACTCCAAGTGCTTTCAGTCATTTCTATAGCCATTTTCAAGAGTGTTTTGTTTTGGTGTTATTTTTTTTCATGTTTTGACTGTTACGTTGTAATCTATTTCATGTAATTTTTAAACATGTCAATAGTACATTAGGACTCAACTAACAACACAACATTACTAAAAACACTTAGGATTTTATACAATGGAAAGAGTGTACTACCCAATGGTAAATGTAACTTCCTCAATTTGTCCAATCATGAATTCACTGATGACCAAATAGAATTCTTGAATATTGGCCTGAAATTCCACTTCCAACCTAGATATGACTCTATGCAAAAGAAAATCAATAGCTGACAACAGAAAGATTAAATTTTTACCCTAATCTGAGAGATCTTCTAAAAGCAGAAGACTAGAAAAACTGTTCTTCACATAGCAAACACAATAATATCCTCACAAACGAATTCAAATCAACTGTAAAAGAGTTACACAGCAACTCCAATATCATTAGCAGGTGTGCTGACAAAACCAATAATTATGTAGATCTCAACTGACAAGATTACAACAAAAAATTACAATCAATGTTGTATAACTCAACAAAATTCAGTAAATTAAGGAAAAATTCTACATAACCATTAAAAAAAGTAAGTAAATAAACTAATAACAGTGAACCATGCTAAGGTTGAAAGCTTAAAATCAGGAAGTTTTTTGGTGATTACCAACGAAGACATATTTACAGTAATGTAAAACCCATAAACCAGGTTTTCCTTTCTGACCCATCATATCACAAACAGCTACACCTGTATACCAACTATCAAAAACCCTCAATAACATAATTTCTCCATACATACCCAACAAATAAAGCATTGCATCAACCCAGTCAAGATGAAAAGCATAGAAGACAAAAGCAAAATGGGGAGATTTGAAACTCATAATAAATAGGTAAACAAAGCACAGCTATCTTAACCAGTGGAGGGTTCAACAGGAGACCACTCCTTTGTGACCAAGGGGATTTAAAAAAGAAAAACAAAGTTGGCCTCATTCACATGAACCAAGGTCACTACTTTTACCCATCTTACAGTGGAATCTGTCAATAACAAATGCTTTCTATCAGTCCTAATCTCTATCTTGAGCTAATGTTTAAAGAATCTAATTAAAACCTTATGAGAATACTGTTTGTATCAAAAGATTACCTTGTTTTGCAATGTCTAAATCACTACTCTTGCTATGGCGAGCAAAATAAACACCATCCGTACCCCCACCCAGAATACAGGAGAGACATATTATTGCACATGTATGTGAGATCGATGAACACAAGCTGGCATCCAAGATCAGGAAGTGTGCTACTTGGTTGCCAACAAGCCAAGTCACTCACAGAGAGAGTTCTTTGCAGCCCCCTCTAAGAATTCTTGATACAAGAGTCTTTTAGGCTCTGAAAAGTCACTGGTCTGAGGAATGGCCCTCCAGACCACTCAACATACTCAGAGGAATCTCACCTAATTCTAAGGGCTTGTTGGTGCTCAGCTCCAGAAAAGAGAGGAGTGATTGTAAGGCTAAGGAAGGCATCCCTAACCCTCCCCTCCAAGATTGACTCTGTCAAGGTGTGTCAGTGACTCACCAAGTGTGGCACAGACTTCTCTGTTGACCTGATGCTTATCACCTCCTCAGAAGAAGGTAGAGAGCAAGTGATAGATTTCTTTCTTACAGTCCTTACAAAGATGAAGTACAGACAACTGCTGATAAAAGATGAGAGAAAAGACATTAGTGCCATATACTTCATCCCTACCCTTCATAGACAACCACCTTTGGAGCCAAACTCGGATTGCTGCTCTGATATTTGCCTGTCCCTCTGATCAATACTTCTTCAGATGAGACTTGCAACTTCCAACCCTCTTCAATGCCAATTAGACTTTGTCTTCTGTGATTTCACTCTTGCAGCTAGCTGCTTCAGTCAGCAAAAGGTGAGGGAAGTCAGCCAAATAGCTGTGAAAGGTTTTGCCACAGAGACCAGGCTCTTTGATAAACCAGCTGTTAAAGTGCTGCCAAAATGCCTTGCATGTGTCCTTGGTCAACTTCAGAGTATGCCTCTTCAGGATATCAACCTCCCAAATGTATACATGAAAACCTCAACAGATCTCTTACTTGTGCAATTTTGCAACCATGCCTCTTCAGGATATCAACCTCCCAAATGTATACATGAAAACCTCAACAGATCTCTTACTTGTGCAATTTTGCAACCATGTTCACGTCTTTGTTACACATCTTAAACTATGTTTAACTAACTAACTAATCCTTGTAGTGTTCATTAGCAGCATGCTCTAGAGCCTGCTTAGCTAAACTTATCTCTAAGGAATTTCCCCCAGCCTTTGCCTGAGATAAATTATCTTTGAGAGTTTTCACCTTTTTTTTTTAGCCTTATCTAGTGAGAGTTGTTTGCTATATTTGGAGGTGAAAGACTTAATCCTATCCTTAAGCCTCTCCTACTACCTATTCCAAATAACTGCCACACTAGTTACCACTGCACTAGTCTAGTCAGCTGTTGCCGGAAGTTCCGCTTTTCCCCTAAAGACAGATTGAACTTCCATTCTCGGGGCCATTCTAGGCCTAGTATCTAGCACCATCTGGCCACAGACAAGTATGTGGTCTGAATATCCTAACCAGTGGAACATGAAACAATCCAGCAAACCAAAATGGATGCGTCTTACTAACATTTTATCCAGATAACCAGCTACCATGATAGACAGTCACTTATGTGTTCATGTTCATATCTCCTGCCCTGGGTGATCAACCTGGTATCTATCCATGAGACTAAACTTCATCGAACAGATCAAACAAGAGATAATTATCTTATTTCTTGCTGTCTAATTTGGAGTCCAGGATGGTACTTCAATCTCCCATTAAGACTAATGTGATGAATTCACCAAGAACTTCCTGTATCGACAGAAAACAGAAATACGCTTCTTTGTGATTATTGAACCCATAAACCACAACTATCCAAAACTATTTTCACAGTAATATTGGCCATGATCAATTGGAGTCTCCAGCACTGAAATGAACAAGGCCAACACTGGTATTCAGTGTACGTTTAACCAACAAAGAAAGCACCTTTGGTCAGATGATCCTCGTATGCTGAATAGACAACAAAGTTGCTCATCAATACATGTGCATCAAATTTGAAACAAAATTTATCTTCTGGATTGAGGCAACCTTTACACTAAAGGACAAGAGATCAAAAAGCAGGTGAGCAGCCTTAATCTGACCCCTCAAGCCACTTGCACTCAAATTGGCTAGCTTGAAAGACATTTTAGAAGTTTATCCCTTAAACACAGACTGAACAGAAATATGCCAGTATCAGGATCCCAATGAATCCTGTGCCCATCTCTAATGTAATACATCCATCTATGGCAATCCAGCCAATGTCTGCCAGGAAGGTTAATTTAAGAGCCCTATATAATGGAGGAATGGAGAATAATCAGGTCTCTCCCTGCACATAACTTTGATTAATTTATTTAAATTTGGAGTTCCTAATCTGAGCCAGTCTGATATTTGGAAAAGTGTCTTTTGCTTCAACCAGATTAACTCAAACTCACAGGTTCCCACCTGTATTTCTAATGAGCTTGGGGGAAATTCTTTGGCTTTTCTATCAATAAGTAATCAATGGATGTAAACTTGAGCAAAGGCCTCAAAAGGGCCTTCCTTTGTGTAAAAAAAAGTCCCTCTTGAGAGCCTTTCTGTCAACCTGACAGATTGCCTCCCCCTTGGAGAACAGTTTTTTTTTTCCAAGGGGCAAGTTTAGAGGTTGGTATTGGAGAGGAAGATGGTGAGTAATTACTAGGGGAAGTGGAAGGGTCTTTGTTTTTGGGCATAACTTTGCTCATTTTCATTTCTGTTTGGTGAAGAAGGGGCAGATTAGGACTTGGAATGTTTCATGGTCTACTTTGACCAGATTTCTTTTCTTTTCTATAAGTCTTGTTCTCCTCTTGTTTCTCCTCTTCTTCCTCCTCACTCTGCTTTTTTAAAGAAGAAGATAGCTACTTTTGTGGTTGCTGGGTCTGTTACTGTTGTAGCTGCTGTTCTTGCTACTGTTTTTGTAGTTTCTGTAGTTGTTGCTGATGCTGTTTCTGCTGCTGTCACTGTTGTTGCTTTTGTTGTTTCCTCTCCTGTGGGACATCATGCCAGGGAGGAAGTGTCACAATCTTTTGTCTCCTCCTGCTGCCATTCATCTTGGTCACTAAGGTCTGGTTGGACTTGAATGTCATCACTGCTTCCTTGGATGTTATTTCTGTACTGGTTACTATGTTAGTGATGCTGGGTTCCTGCCAGGACACACTTTTCATAAATGCCCCCTGTGTAACAAGACCAGCAATGCAATTGATGGCCTTCAACAACTACCAGAATGTTTCAGCCACTGCATGTTAATATATTAGAGATGTTGTTAAAGCACTTGTTGGTCATTATCACCTGCAAAAAGACATCTCTGGTGGCAATGTTTGCCTTGCTTTTTGTAGAGGTGACATTCCCTGTCTGTCCATAATGAGCAAAGAAGTCTCCCAATTAGTTCTCCGAAATGTCCTTTATACTTGGTTTGCAACCTCACTGATTTTGTGGTGAAAATGCATTCTGCTTGGGCTCTGGCAGCTTCTACTGTGCCCAGCAGGATGTCTTACATAGCTTTCAAACAATTTTGGTTTCACAGTTTTCCACATTGCTACTAGATATATATATATATATATATATGTATTTACTTTAGATAAATGGAAATTCTTTTTAAAAGCCTGTAAGTAAAAATAAGCACATTCCTTTTGTAAATAAAAATCTATCTAAAATTTTACTTTCAAATGCCATTTTGTGAATTTTCTTTGTTTTCTTTCATTCATGAATAAAGTTTAATATTGGTTTCTCTTCCATATCAGAAAGAATTCTTGTTTTATTTCTGATATGGAAACTTTTCTTATTTTCTTTATTCTCCATAAAGCCTATCAAAGAAGTATTTATATTTGGTTTTGATATATAAAAAAAATTGGTGCCTACACAAAATCAGATAACACATTCAGTTTTTCACAAATATCATCTACTTGTATCTACCTTTGTTCATATCTATCTATATTCTGTCGAAAAAAGACAAAAGATAGTTTTGCATATACATCTTTGAAGATTGTAGATGATGAGGATGCATAAAACTGAAAAAAGTTCCACAGATGAGAAGTCCAAGAAAAGAAAGCATTAGAATACATCTTACAGTTCCATCTAGCAATTTCAACTGCAAAACAATGAGATTTATTTGCAGTCACCATGGAGAAAAGCTCTTTAGAACAATTGCAGCAAAAATATTATCAGAAAATATAGAGGAACGCCATATCATGCTGGGTGGAAAGTGACTGAGATACCAGGTCAGGATCAATGATATTAGTCTTCTTTTTGAATTTTGTTAAGAATCTTGGTACATAATATAAAGGGGCAAGCTAAAACCATACATAGAAGCAATGTTCAAGGAATATTCAAATCTTAGATTTATAAATATGCAAGTCCCCAGTTATCTTATGATACATCATAAATTCACTAAAATTCAATTTTTTGCACTTCTTGCTTGTGAAGCTATTTTCTGGTTTCTTGCTTCCTTGCAGTCTATGATCTTCAAAGATTTAAATGTAACATCAATTACTGTTTTCTTTTTTCTTGAATTCTTATCTTTTATTGTCTTTTGTCCAACATTTTTCTTATTTTCTGTTACCTTCAGTAACCACTTACATTACAATTAATGAGATGAAATGATTAAAAAGAAAAGCAAGAAACCACTTCTGATATGCTAAGGGGAATTCATAAGATATTTCCTTTAAGTGAAATATTAAAAATTCTTCATTTAATACCAAAAGAAGTTACATGCGGAAACTGTAATAACTGATGGCACAAATCAATATTTAATTCATGAAAATGATGAGTTAGGTAACGTGCGTCCAAATGATAAGCTCTACCAAAATCAATACACTATTGGAAAACAACAGCAGAACCATGGATCTACAAGAAAAGATTTTGGTTTATTTTGTTTTACAGCAGATCAACTCTAATGTATTATTTATTACTGACAAGATTATTAAGATAAGTTTGTGTGAGCAGAATATGTCTTAATTTTTTTTCAAAAACATAAAAAAGGTAAATAGGGAAAGAGCAGTTATCTCCCTTTTCATTGATGGATTATTTTCTTTTTCTCCAAAGATGAAATTATCCCCCCACCATTTTTCTTTTTCTCAAATACAGTTTGGGGAAGAAATGGATAAAATGACATAGTATTAATAAAAGAATTCTCTTGGGTGAAGAGGGGTACAGAAAAAAAATCCATTGTATTTTGGTGTTGAGGGGAATAAAGTGTTATAGATTTTCCTGAAACCTACAAATGTTTTCAGTTTGTTTTTAATTAACTGACATTTTTGAGGTTGATGTGACAGTAAACAATACTTTACCTTACTTTCTTTAGAATTTTTTTTTCTTTCATTCTTTAATCAATTCACCCCAAGCAAAGCAATAATGCCTTTGAAACATGACAGGCTACTGGGTGTAAAAAGAGAACGAGAAAACAATACATGGAATTGGTAACCCAATCCTAAACAGGAGTAAAAAGATAAACCTTTACTCTGTGAATTGAATGATAGACATAACTAATATTTTTATTGTTGTATTTAATTGCATTTTTTTTTTTTTTTTTTTTTGAATGATAAAATTGGTAGAGATTATTAACACTTCCTTTTAATCTTTTTAATGATATATTTAGAGGACTTGATAAATTGTCCTGTGTCTTGACAAATCATCTTGCTTCTCTTAGATACACACACTAATGTGACAAAAATATCAATTTGAAGTGCTTGGAAATCTCGATGTATTTGGAAAAGGCATTAGAATAATCCAGAACTTAAACTACATATGGTTAGTGATACGAAAATAGAAATAGGCATGACACAATGATATATCTTTTCCCAGATTTATTCAACCTCTACAGTGAGGCTGGGTATCAGACCAGGAATTATCATCAGTGGGCGTAATGTTAACAATATAAGATATGCAGATGATATGGTCTTGATAGTCGGTTTGAAATGAAAAGTATAAGACATGCTAGACAAAGTGGTAGAAAAAAAGTAATTTTATATATTCCTTGCAGCTTATCTCTATATTTATTCAATTTCTGCAGTGAGACTATCTTAAGTAAAATGGACACCCTAACAGGATTTATCTTCAGTGGGTGTAATCTTAACAATATAAGATACACAGATGACATTGTCTTGATGGCCAGCTTGAAAAGAAAACTACGACACCTCTTAGTAATAGTGCTAGAAAAAAAGCAAGTAAAAAGTATCAATCATCAACTGCATGAAGATAAAATGTATGTTAATCAGCAAAATGGTAGGAAGTGCAAGATGCAAGTCAGTCAAGTGCCATACATGAAACATGCTTAAGCGATCATGTCTCAAAAGAGACATAACTGACTGGGCAGAAGATTCTCGCAGTAGGTTGCCATTACTTTCTGCAGTAGACTGGTTGCCAGCCAAGGCTATAGAACCCAATCTGTCCCATGGGTATTTGTGCCTAAGTGAATGCAATGAATTCAACTGGAATTTAAACTCAGCTCAATTCTGTAGCAAATCAGAAATGTTAACAGCATACGTTGGTGAAAGATGTATTCCAAAAAGCTAAGCAAAGGGCTGAAAAATAGAAAATAGTAATTAGAAACAAAGAAAAGAGTGTCGGATTGCTATGTGATGGCCATCCCCTTACATGGCAAAGGTTAAAAACTGAAGGCACCATCAATGTGGTTCCATAGATACACCTTTGTTCAAATTAATTTAAACAATTGTTTTAGATTCCTTACTTTTACCATACAGTCAGTTTTAGACCCACTGGAGTTACAGGGTGTACTCAATTTCTATTTTTTCCTCGGATTAGGTCATTTGCAGTAAAATGAATCTATTTGACACCCTTGTGCAAATTAATTGAAACAACTTCTTTAGTTTCCTTTCTTTCGCCATATGGTCAGTCTTTGACCCATTGGAGTTACAGGGTGTACTCGATTTCTATTTTTTCCTCGGATTAGGTCATTTGCAGTAAAATGAATCTATTTGACACCCTTGCGCAAATTAATTGAAACAACTACTTTAGTTTCCTTTTTTCGACATATGGTCAGTTTTAGACCCACTAGAGTTACAGGGTGTACTCGATTTCTATTTTTTCTTCGGATGAAGTAATTTGCAGCAGTGTGCAGTAATATGAATTTATTTTTTGAGTGTATGATGAAATTTGTTTGACCTTGAAAAATATTGCTTCATTCATGATTGCATCAAATTTTTATCATGCTCAGACATTATTGTCTCATCTGCCTATTAGGTATCCTTCAGCCATTGTCTGTAATGGATGTTACTCTAAGAAAGCATATGAAAATTGTAGCACTGCATGAACACACTGGCAAGCCTTACAGAGAGTGTTCCTTGTCATCAGTCTTGATAATCCAAGCCTTAGTTAGCAACTGCTCCACAGTCATAGTGACTGACCAGATACAAATGTGCATGCCATCCAACGTTTGGGCAGTGATTCTACAACCATCTGAGTCAAGCAATGTACTCGGCTAAAAATTCATCCACTGTTTCATCCACTGTTGAATATGCCTTGCCATAAATAGGTCAAATGTACTGAAAGCACCTGTTGCATATGCAGTCATAAGGTCATTTTTAATCTGTTCTGAGTCTGTCCTTGGCTCCTTACTCAGTTGCTAATACAGTCTTAGTGGCAAAACATGCTAGATTTTATACATGGCACAGAGCTTGCTGACTAACTCAACATTTTTATCCATTCTATGGTCAGCATGCCAGTTTGCAGCACTGCTGAACTCTGGAATCAGCTGGGTATCAAAGGCCTTGTCTGTCACAAGGAAAAAACAAAACAATTATTGAAATAGCTGATATAAAAATTGGTCAGAAGCACATAAAACAACAAGCTAAGTAAAGCAAATCTGATTAGGAAAAAATTTGATTTTCCTCAAACTCAGGTCAGCCATTCTCCTTGCCAAAAGCAAGTCTTTGAATGAACATACTATGCATTTATGCAACTGTCCAGTCATTGCTTAGCTAATGGATGCCCAAAACCAGTCAGTAAAAATGGCAATAATCAATACAACTGCTTTCACCCATATGAAATGCTGCTCGATTCATATTCACTCTGAAGCTCACTAATTTGCCATCTCTACACTTCTTTGCAAAAACATACACACAACTCTAGCTGTTTTGGATTGCCAAGGTAAGTCTCTACTAAAGTCATCAAGGAAAAGAAACAGACCCTGATACTCACAGGATAGATTGAGAGCAGGAGAGGCAGAGAAAAACAGTGCATAGCCTACCTAGTGAACTTGAGTAAGCAAATGGTGGAATAGTCTTTGAGAAAGACAGATAATAAGAGGATGTTTTTGCAATTAAAAGAATCCCACAGTCCAAAATGCAAAGAAAATGTGGTTGAAAGAGAAAAACAACACCAACAGACAACATATACATGATCATGGAAAGTGTGAAAGATTCTAGAAAGATGTTGTTTGTTTTGAATTAATTTGCACATGGGTGTACTATGAATTCCATGAATAAAGAGAGTAAGCAATGAGGTACTGTAAAAGAAAATACCAACAAAAAGAAGAATCAAGAAGATATAGCTGAAATTCCTTGGACCCATAATGAGGAAGGAAGAATTAGAAAATTTAACCCTCATGGAACAGACTGAAGACAAAAGCAGTAAGGAAACGTAGTGGACCACCCATCTGATGAGCTTGTGTGAAGATATATTAAAATGAGATAGAGAACTTTATCAAAAAGGCCAACAGGGACAGGAAGTTTTTGAAAGCTGTGATTGGCCATGTCCTGAAGAGATGCAACGTAGAGAAGAAACAACTATGCTCTCCATTGGCCATGCACAGAGTAAGGTGGCAAATTTTTAGTTCATAGTGTAACTTTTCAAGATGTTGGTGATAATCTTCACTCATGTATAGAAAAATGTATATCCTGATCTGATTTTTCAAGAATCTTGTCTCTTAGATATTGCCTCGGAATGACAAATTGGGGTGCTGTGTTCAAATTCCAGTTGAATTTCTTACATTCCCTTATGCACAAATACCCTTGGGAAAGGTATTAATCCATCTCTTCCCTCCAGTTATGGGTTAAATAATAGGACAGATTGGGATCTATAGTCTTGGCTGGCAACCAGTCTACCGCAGAAAGCAATGGCAACCTACTGCGGGATAATCTTTTGCCTAGTTAGTCATGTCTTAAAAGAGACATGATCACTCAAAGTGAGTATCACATATGGCACTTAACTGACTGTCTTAATGACCTTCCACAATTTTAACTTTTTTAATGCCTTAAATATAAATACGGGAAATAAAAGAATTAAAAAATGCTTTCAAATTTCTTTCGTAACATTTTATCGCATGTTGTCTTATAACTTCAGCCATATCACACTTCCTGTTTATCAAATAAACTAGACAGCAAAGTTACCTAATAGATCTTATGTGTCATGTCTCTTCTGGATATTGGCAATAATGGTTTTCCACAATTTTTTGACCCTTGTAGCTTCTAATGAACATTGTCCTCCTGTTCCCTTTCTCAAAGACCATTTGATCATTTGTTCACTTGGTAGGTTATGCACTGTTTTTCTCTGTCCCTCCTGCTCTCAATCTATCCTGTGTGGATCAAACTTTACAAGCTCCTTCCACATTATGTACCCTAGAAATTTCAACTTTATTTTCCTGATGTGTCCTTTTTGTATCCATTTTCTCTAAAACTCTGTTGTTGTTCTCATATTCGGTCTATGGTATCCTTAATATCTTTTTTAGAACCATATATCTAGTGTCTCAAGGGTCTTTATCTGTGAGAAGATATTCTCAGCATCTTTATAGAAAATATTTACTTACCTAATTGCAAGAAGATAGTGAAGTTTTAACGAGGCCATGAAAGAATATTTAATTACTTGACAGGTAAAAATAAACCTTTATAAATGAGGGGACAGTTTGGCCAACATTTTTGGTTGAAAGAACCAATCATCATTACTTGGCAAGTTACAGCAAATCATCATCCAACAGAAGATTCTATGTGAATCTTCTGTTGGATAATGATTATAGTTCTTTAATCAGACAATATCAACAGGGATCATGAATAAAACATGAAATATATATTACAGCTTGCAAAGACAATTTCAAAAAACATAAATGGTAAATGGAGCATTGGTACCATATCAATGTGAGGCTGGTCAGTGATAAAGTATTGATGCAATCTTCTTTTCCATTCTTCATCCTCTTTTTCAATGATGTAATATTTCAACCAAAGTATTTCATTGCCTACTTCAGGCATACAGTACATTACTGAAAGTTGTCAGATCCACTGTGTTCAGTATCAGGGACATAGAAATAAACAATTCTAGTTCATTTTCATTAAGGAAAAACAGATCCAAATTGAAAAAAGTTTTGAAATTTAAAACTTATGTAATATCAGTGGTTGTTTATTCCTCAGTAAACAATACAATATCCTAACTAAATATTACAACAAAGATAAATGTTTGTTTAGCAGGTTGTTTAGCATTTAATTTACCATTAAATCACCTTATGGGTGATTTAATGGTAAATTTTTATTTTCTTAGGAGCATTAGTAATTTCTTTTACAATTTTTTTTTTTTACCAAAAATGTATTGCTGGTTATATATATATATATATATATATATATAGGGTGTCCATAAAGTTCGTGTGCACTTTAAAAATTATAACTTTATTTGTATTTGTGATAGTAATAATCTGTAAAAAATGTTACAAAGTATAATGTACCTAGTTTTAAGTATAGTTATTGAATAACTAGCAGTATAGCCCAGCGTTTCTCGGGTGTAATGAAAGCTTTAAAACTAATCCATAGTCCTGGAGCTCAGACTCTTTGGACGTTGGCATGAAAGACTAAAAGCAATAGTTGTTTCCAGTTAAAGCGAAACCATAGACTGAAAGAAAAATGAATGGATGTAAGTCAAATTTTGATTCCCTGCTATCAATATCAAATAATTTTTTTCGTCATAAACTGAATTTTGAAAACTAAATAAGTCCTCTGAGTAAATGGTATCATGGCTGAGACTAAGAACTACAATTATACCTACTTAGAGCCAAACCTGAAGTAAAAACTAAAATAAAAATACAGACATACAGGCAGATAAACAGACACACATACAAGTATCTTGCCTTTTATATATATATATATATATATATATATATATATATAGGAAAGAATATTAATAAAAAGTTTTGAATTTAAAAACGTACTTTTTTAAACAGTATTTGTTTATTTTTATTGTATTTTTATATTTCAGACCGTCCTCGGTCCTTCATCAGAAACAAGTGATTTTTAAATTAGAATTGGAAACGTATTTTTACGATAGCGTCCGAATACTTTTTTGTTTACATCACGTGGTGTCGATAAACCAATCAGCATGCGGCACGTCCGTTTGTTTATTTTATATATATATATATATATATATATATATATATATATATATATATTATTGATTTTCTGCACTATTGTAAGACCTGCAACCTTGAAACTTCTGAATATCGTTTCTTATGTCTTTGTCTATGAGTGTATCAAATTTGATTAAAATCGGACCACTCCTTAACCTTATTTTTTTCGATTATCAATTTTCAATATTTATCGGGAGTACCTCGACACAAAACCTAACTAAGAACACTCGCAGACACTTATAGTACAACTGTGTAAATTTTCAAGAAAATCGGTTCAGCCATTTCGGAGTCTATAGGTAACAGCCACACACATGCACACAGACAAAGTTCCATTCATAAATAAGTTTAGATTCTTTACAACAAAATTTGCAACAATTCTTAGATAAATAAAAATATTGGAACTGCAAAATCATATTAACCTTTGTATTGCTAATGATGGAGGACATGTAGAAACTTAAATAAAATTTCAATAAAACCTTAAAAAATATAGATTTACTTTTTAATCCTTTACAAATTATTTCTATCACAAATGCAAATAAAGTTATAAATTCTTTAAAGTGCACACAAACTTTATGGACACCCTGTATATATACACTACTGGCCATAATTATTAGGTCACCCCAGTTTTTTAAAAGAAATGATGTATTCCATACTATTTTTGAGTGGATAATTTTAAATGAAAATTGAATGGTTCTTTTCTTATTATTACTTTGCAAAATTTTACAAGGCAAGGAAGCAAAGATGAACTTGTTTGAATTACCCTAGTTTTTTTTTCATTCTTTCATTGATGAAACTGCAATATAGGTAATTATTAAATATTTATAAATTTATTTGTTGCACATATTATTGTGCAGTATTAACAAAAGAACCATTCTATTTTCATTTACAATTATTCTCTTGGCAATAAATACTAAAAAATAGTATGAAATATATCATTTTTTAAAACACTGTGGTGGCCAAATAATTATGACTGGCAGTGTGCATGTATGTATATATATATATATATATATATATATACACACACATACACACACCCTATGTAAAGACAATAACGCTAACTTTATTTACATATATCTTAAGTCAAATTACACCCCATCTATTATTAAACATATACCCTACTCTGTGGAACATAGAATAAGCAACAACTCCTCAACTGAAGACATCTTTTATAAACATGGTCAACATTTCCATGCTGCCCTGAAAAACAGTGGCTATAAATCTATTAACATTAAATATAATAAATAAGAAATAATAATACCAAACATAAGAGAAGTAGAAAAATAATTTAGTCCACACCACCATTTAACCAGATGGTTAGTACTAACTTAGGTAATAAATTCCTTAACTTAGATCAGAAACACTTCCTGAATCATAACTACCTTAGCAAAAATTTTGATAAAAATACACTGAAACTTAGTTATAGCTGAACTGATAACCTAGAAATGATAATAATAAAATACAACCATAAAATCCTAAAACAATATAACAAATTAGCAATCAAAACCATCCTATTATAAATAATGACAATAATACTAATACTTGCAATTGTCATCCCCCAAACAAATGTCCTCTGCAAAATAAATGTCTCACAGACTCAATAGTATACCTAGCAACTATTTCTACCACAGAAATTCCCACTATTATCAAACATTACAACTATTATTTAATATATAATACTAATATTATTATTATATTATAATATAAATGTAAATTAAAATATAATAGTAATATTATAATAGTAAATTAAATATAATATATATATTAAATAATATATAATTATATTATTAATATTATTAATATATTTAATATATAATACTATTTATCAAACATTACAACTATTTCTACCACAGAAATTCCCACTATTATCAAACATTACAACCATTTCTACCACAGAAATTCCCACTATTATCAAACATTACAACTATTTCTACCACAGAAATTCCCACTATTATCAAACATTACAACCATTTCTACCACAGAAATTCCCACTATTATCAAACATTACAACTATTTCTACCACAGAAATTCCCACTATTATCAAACATTACAACTATTTCTACCACAGAAATTCCCACTATTATCAAACATTACATTGGAAGTACTAACAGCACTTTCAAGTCATGATTAAACTATTCTCTAATAATAAAACCTATAGTAACTCAACTTTAATTTCTAAATACTATTGGCAATTAAAAGAAGCAAATAAAACACATACAGTAAAATAAAAGATATTAAGAAACGCTAGGACATGTAAATCACTACATGAAATATTCTTTCTTTGCTTACAAGAAAAAATTCAAATAATTAAATTCCTGAAAACTGATTTATTAAACCAACATAATAAAGCAATTACTTACTGCTGCCACAAGATAATTTGCACTCTGAAATATATCTAAAATTTTCCCAAATTGTTTACTATATACTCTACTATATAATCCTAAACCTATTATCAATTATGTATACCTCCAACCTAATCTTAATTAATTGCCATTTACACTTTAAATACTAGTTAACTTTCAAATCAAGTAATTCCTCCTTAAGTAATTAAAATCATGGCTTTATATCTTTTTCCTTCCATAAACTTGAGTTTTTATATTAACAACACCTCATAAGATAAACATATTGTTTTAATTTACAATATCATAGCATTTCAAATATTATATTGCCATCAATAACCTCCCACTCTACTACTTTTTCTTTATATGGTAGCATCTATGTTTTTGATTTTAAATTTCTATAACATTATATATATATGACCCCCATAAGTGAACAATAGTTTACTACTTGATAAATGATGCACTTGACACAAAAACATGAAAATTTTGAGTTGTGATCCTATATATTAGTATTATAACACTAATAATAACAATCTTCATCTTGCTCCTCCTATCTCTTTTTCTCTCTCTCTGTCTCTGTCTCTCTCTCTCTCTCTCTCTCTCTCTCTATATATATATATATATATATATATATATATACAGCAAATTTTATTGCTGGTAATATTTATATTTTTTTTTTAACAAAAATTTATTGCTAGAAATATAAATGTATTGCTGGTAATATTTTAATTTTTGCCGAAAATGCATTCCTTGCAATATACTTAGTTTTTTTAACAAAAATATATTGCTGGTATTTTTTACAATGAAAATGTATTTTTATACATTCATTATGTTTTGAACCTAGATTTTGGGATAAGTATTTGCCCATATGGATGTGTGTTGTGGTGTAGTGGATATTGGCTAGGAACAGGAAATTGGGGTGCTGAGTTCATATTCCAGTTGAATTCATTGCATTCACTTATGTTCAAATACCTTTGGGAAAAATATTAATCCATCTCTCCCCTCCAGTTATATAACAGGACAGATTGGGTTCTATAGCTTTGGCTGGCAACCAGTTTACCACAGAAAGTAATGGCAACCTATTGCGGGATAACCTTCTGCCCAGTTAGTCATGTCTCTCTTGAGGCATGATCGCCCAAGCATGTTTCATGTATGGCACTTAACTGACTAATTTGCCCATAGTTGGGATACTTATGGCGGGTATCTCTTATTCTTTTTCTAATTGTAGTAGGATTCCATAGCAGGTTAACGGAATTTGGCCTTGTGGGAGGATAGCCCACTATAATTCATAAAATGATTATAAATTCAAGAAAGGCAATTAGAGTATAAAATAACATATATATATATATATACATTTCAATTAATGTTTTACAAATAAAGTAATACTTGAAATAAAAGTTCAACAGAAGCTAGAGAGAGTTCATAGCAAAATAATAACAAGCTGAAAGGGATAAAAGAATGTTAATTGAAGATATAATGCTGAAAGGGTAAAAGGCTTAGTAGTGGGATTGATGTTCATTTTGAACTTGCCAATTCCCAGGTCAGCGAGTCAGCAAGTTGGTATGTAGAAGGTCTTTGAAGAGGTCGGTTAGTACTTTTTGAGAACAGGGAGAAAGGAAGAGGTCAACATAGTAGCCGCTTGACATAGGTCAAAGGAGAAACTAATTACACTCTTCTCCTTTCGTCCTTCTGTCTAAGAGTTTTTGTCTTCGCTTTTTATATTGGCATTTTGGATCAAACACAGCTAGTTTCAAATTTCATCCTTGTATTTGGTTTTGGGCTTCCCATTGGCTGGTAAATAAAATTGGTAATTTGATCTTTGATTAATTTTTATTTTTCAATCAGAACATCTGCACGAACTCGGATGCGCACGACGATTTTTATTCATTTGCTTTTTAGTTATGAGAGAGCACACATCCGGTTCATCACTTTTGTTCGGTCGGTATCACCACATACTAACAGATGCTACCAACCTTAGTAAGGGTGGACCTAGCAACAACAGCAGTTAAGAGGTGGTTCTCAAAATGATTAGAGGCCTTGCTGCTAGATGTAGTTTATCGTCATACCCAGGATAACAAAGAAAAAAAACTGAATAGAGTTAATCTATTCACTCATATTTGTTTGATTGCCCGAACACTATATCCAAAGATTCTCAATGATAATTAAATTTTTGGACTTTATCATTATTTTCATGGCAAATCTTCAGATGAACTTCATTCTTTAGTGTCTGCAGTCTAGACCTTTTCAGCTAGCATATAGCATCACTTTCTAGACTGAAACTAATTTCGTCAATGTTTTAAATTATTAGGACAGTTTTTACACACTTTGTGTCCAGAAAAGAAATCCCTTGTATGAATGCAAGTAAAACTTAATTGCAATGCCATGTGTGTTGTTTAAAGAAGGATTGTTACCCAAATTACACACAAACGCACTTGTTTCTTGAGTAGTAAATGTGCATTCACTATTAGTATAAATTTTAGACCTCTTATTTTAGAATTCACTGTACACTATATATATGTATATATATATAAGCAGACAGTAGATAAAAAACATGCTCAATGCACAATCAAAACAAAAGAACTGAATATGCAAGGTCAACAACATGTCATAGAATGAAATACACAGTACTTACATTCTACATAGGTTTTGACCACACCAGTTTCCTTAGACAAAAGTCAATCAGTCATATATTTCATAAGCTGTAAATTTAAAAACATTTTTTAAAAATTTGGATCAGTTTTTCTTTAATGAAAATGAGCCAGAACTGTTGATTTTTATGTCCCTGATGTTGAACATAATAAATCAGACCACTTTTTGCCTGAGAAGACTGGTGTGGTCAAAACCTAGGTAGCAAGTAAGTGGTGTGTATTTTGTTCTATGACATATCTTTTTATATATATATATATATATATATATAATGTGTGTGTGTGTGTGTTTAAATATATATATATATAAGAAAAAATTTTGACATGTTATTTCATGGTAAATCGGAAGTACAGGCCTATTTCAGGCAAACCATCATCAGCTTCCATCTTTATTGTAAAGAAGATTTTACACAAATTTTTACACGTGTAAAATCTTCTGTGCAATAAAGACGGAAGCTGATAATGGTTTGCCTGAAATAAGCTTATACTTCTGATTTACCATGAAATAACGTGTCTGCCTAAATTTTTTCTTATATTTGCTCTATATGTATTTATATACATATATATTTTGAGCTCTCTTCAAGAGTGATCCTACCACTGTATGTACGGGATACTTCTTTGGATTCTTCTATATGTACACCACATGCTTTATATATATATATATATGCTATTAAATATAAGAGACAATGAATGTCTATTATGTTTAATCATGAGCCGTTCTAAACATCGTATTTTTGCTTTAATTTCAGTTGAAAATAAAGACAAAAATTCTCCAACATTTAGATAATTATTTATTGGTTTTCTTCTAAGCTTTCGGCTCACATGAGCCATCTTCAGAGAGGTAGTTTAAACTGAAATATTATAAAATCCACCATCACCGACGATTTTATTTTGTGTTGACATAAAACTCCGCTTGGCAACGGCAATAGTTACCAAAAATAATAAACGCAGTTCTTAAGTTTGCGATGCGGTTTTATGACGTCACACCGCAGGATAGTGCGAAATGACAACACAACCATCTAGTCAAATGCAATGTAATATGTTATTTCCTGTTTTAAAGTTGATTTTATTGAGTGTTGGTTGTTTTGATTTGATGTACATGGCCTCCAATATCTGCAGGTTCCTCTTACTGTGTGTATGTGTAAGGATCACCGTATTGTTGACCAAAATCTGTCTGATATTACCTACATGTTTATGTTTTTCAGAGAAATGTTGTTTAATAGTACTCTGATCAGAAAGATGACATGTAAGTCTACGGGAGAGCGTGGTTGTGGTAAAACCAATATATGTACTAGGTTTTTGAATTAACAAACTAATTACTCCCTATCTTCCTGGTAAATATAGCATTAACTCCACGGACGAATTTTTACAGATTCTCCATTCCGTAAAACCTAATAATCAAATGATTGCATCTTTGGATGTTCAAAACTTATTCACAAATGTCCCCGTCCAGGAAACAATTGACATCATTATCCGTGATGTATACAACCATGCTACTCTCCCATCAATCAATATTAAACCCACTATATTAAAAAACCTATTATTAGCATGCACCACACAAGTACCCTTTCACGATCCCTTAGGCAATATTTATACACAAATAGATGGTATTGCGATGGGATCTCCTTTAGGTCCCCTCTTTTCTAATTATTGTATGGCAAATCTAGAAAATAAAATAATTAATGACAACAATAAACCCTCTATATATGTAAGATATATAGATGACATCTTTGTTTTAGCTAAGAATATCGATCAAATTAAATATCTTAAAAACAAATTTGAAAGTCACTCCGTCCTCAAATTTACATTAGAACTTAATATTAATAACAAACTCCCATTCCTTGATGTATTCATTGATTCTAGCACACATAAATTTACTACTTCTCTATATAGGAAACCAACTAGCATAAATTCGTGTCTTCTTAATTATAATAGTGAATGTCCCCAACGATATAAGTTAGCTGTTATAAAAAACTTACTTCAACGCACACAAATGATATCTTCTTCCAAATCTATATTTTATAAAGAATTACACAACATTAAGCAAACACTAGTCAATAATGGATTTCCTAACTCCGTTATTGATCAACAAATTAAAATGTATCTCAACAAACTTAACAATAGCTCTAACAATAATGATAATATTAATAATAATGGTTTACATCAAAATAAACATAACACTATTAACTTATACTATTGCAACCAAATACATAATAATTATAAACAAGATGAAAAAACTCTCAAAAACATAATACGTAGAAATGTTAAACCAGTCGAAAGTAATAATCAAATTAAACTCATTATATATTATAAAAAGTTTAAAACAATTGACCTCATAGTTTATAATAACCCAACAGGCACTAAACTAAATTCTTTACAAAAAACCAATGTAGTGTACCAATTTACATGCCCATTCAGAGATTGCATCTCTGATACTACTCAAAAACCTAGTACCTATATTGGTTTTACCACAACCACGCTCTCCCGTAGACTTACATGTCATCTTTCTGATCAGAGTACTATTAAACAACATTTCTCTGAAAAACATAAACATGTAGGTAATATCAGACAGATTTTGGTCAACAATACGGTGATCCTTACACATACACACAGTAAGAGGAACCTGCAGATATTGGAGGCCATGTACATCAAATCAAAACAACCAACACTCAATAAAATCAACTTTAAAACAGGAAATAACATATTACATTGCATTTGACTAGATGGTTGTGTTGTCATTTCGCGCTATCCCGCGGTGTGACGTCATAAAACCGCATCGCAAACTTAAGAACTGCGTTTATTATTTTTGGTAACTATTGCCGTTGCCAAGCGGAGTTTTATGTCAACACAAAATAAAATTGTCGGTGATGGTGGATTTTATAATATTTCAGTTTAAACTACCTCTCTGAAGATGGCTCATGTGAGCCGAAAGCTTAGAAGAAAACCAATAAATAATTATCCAAATGTTGGAGAATTTTTGTCTTTATTTTCAACTGAAATTAAAGCAAAAATACGACGTTTAGAACGGCTCATGATTAAACATAATAGACATTCATTGTCTCTTATATTTAATAGCATATGTCTAGAAAATTACTTGCTGCCTCGATATACTAAATATATATATATATATATATATATACATATAAATATATAAATGGAATAAATTTCCATATCCAAAGAGACACTATTCTTAAAAAAGTGCTCAATACAAGGTAGAGTGAATATTTTTGTACTTATTTGTGTATATTTATGTCTGAAGTTGTGCATGAGTAGCTTCATGTATGTGATTATATTTTTTAATTTGTGTATGATGATCTATAGATTTTTTGTTTAGTACGTTTTATTTTTAATTTGTGTATTTGCTTGAGTATATACGTAATTATGTTTATTTGTCCATACACAGAAATATGACTGTGTCTGCATTGATCTAGTTCATTCATTCAAGGTTCTCACCATCTTATGAATTCGCTCTTATATGTATTCAATATTGTAGCCTTTACAGATGCTTTCCAAACCTGGCTTTAACATTTAACAGATATATTGACACATTGATAAAAAAAAAAATTATGATTTTTGTATGTATGTAAATGTGCATATATTTGTCTGTGTATGTGCCTGTGTGGTCACTCATCTGTTTGTCAATATGTGGATGTCTAAAGATTTGAATATGTGTACATCCATGTCTTTTACTCATTTAACATCTAAATAACTTTATAATAATCTAAATTTAATGCTTTGTTAAACTTAGAATTTAAAATTTGTAATAAAAGTAAAGTGAATCTAATAGTTGATTAATGATGCTGATCTCTATTTTAATCAAATATTAAAATTAATGCCCCAATAAATTGCTTTTAGAGTCTTCTCTCATATTCTTCAAATTAGAAATTATTTTATTTTGATTGGTTCACTCTGTCTATGTAACAATGCTTCCCTGATTAAGGGGGTTTGGTTAGTCTTGAACTTTTTAAAACTCTCCAACTTGCAATAAAACTTATTTACTTGATAAGATGCAATATTGAAGCAAAATGGCTACTTTTGTAGTGATATTATAAAATATTGGTTATAAATTCTAAATATATATGGATGTGTGTTGAGAAAGATATATGGTTAAATAGCTGGGTTCTCTAGCCATTTTTGGCGCCCAGTCTAGAAGGAAAAGTAAATTCAAAACTATAATACTCAGCCATGTTGAAGCTGTACAAAGGCAAACATTGTGTGTAGATACTATGTAAAACCAAAACATGATGGATTTCAACAGCTATAGATGATCCCATTGAAGAGTAATAATTCATCATTGGGCATAAGAATAGTGAATATCATGGTCTCATATATAAACACACATACACTAAGATGTTTGCAGATGCACTACACACATTAGACACCTACTCGATCAGCTTTGCTTAGAATAGACAGACTCCATTCCATGATGATTTGGATACTCAAAGTAAAAACCTGACCAATATCTTATTTTTTATAAATATTTTATAAATATAAAAGTGTGTAAACCACACTTTTATATTTATCTTTTTGGTGATTCATTGATATTTTTGTTCTGGGACTCATATATGATATTATGTAATTCAGTAAGTGTTGAAATATGATAAAACCCACTAACCTCTCCTAACTCCATTCATATAGTCTTACAATTTTTACTTGATGTAATTTTCAACATTAAGACTGAGATAACAAGAAGGAAGATAGTCTGAACAATTTCAAGAATAGTGACAAAGTTTCCTCTCAGAAAATCAGCTACCAAATAAAATTGCCATTATTTATTTTGCAGACAAAATCTCAGTATCTGATAGCACTCCTTGAAAATATTGAATCTCAGTTTGGAATAAAGAAGGAGATTCTAAGGTAAGATTTTGATTTCATTTATTTGGAAAGGTAAAAAAATCTACATTGATAATAATTAAAGTGTAGTTGATGATATTGTTATTTAAAAAAAATAGGGGGTGATATATTTATATCTGACAATGCCCAATTCTGAAAAATCTATTTAAATGTCACGAAAAGCCTGGGTCACTTGCATGAAGGTCAGCTGAGTACATTGTTCTTTGCTTAAGAATTTTCAGGTATGTTGAAGTTTGAAGATGGTTGTGTTCAAGATCAGCTTGCTTATAAGAAATCAATGCATAGTCTGCTCGATGAACTTAAAAAATCAAAGTACTGGATAGAATACAGCTTGTCTTTGATCCCTTCTTTCTTGCAATCCTCTCATTGAAACTCATGTCATATATAGCAATGAAAAGTTCTCAGTTCAACTCACTTTCCAAAATCTAACAAAATGATAAGATCATTTTTTTTTTTAAAACAAGTATGTGTATAATTTAGAGATGTGCATTGTAGTGCAGTGGATATTGGCTCAGTACAAGAAATCCATGAGCCGAGTTCAAATTCCAGTTGAATTTGTTGCATTTACTTATGCACAAACATCCTTCAGAAAGGTATTAATCTCTCTCTTCTCCCTTGGGTTAAATAGCAGGACAGATTGGATTCTGTAACCTTGATTAGCAACTGGTCTACTGCAGAAAATAATGGCAATCTACTGCAGGAAAATCTTCTGCGTGATGACTGCTCCTAGTATAAAACAGTCTGTCACCTCTGAGTGTTGACTTCAATGTTCACTTTCATATTTACATATGCTCTGTCTATGATATTGAGAACTTTATCTGATAAATATAGCACACCTTAAAACTATATTTCTTTATATGTATGTATAACTGTGATGATGTTTAGTGCCAAAATTGTTTTTTTTTTTTCAGTGGTTTACTGATAAAAAGATATTTTGGCAAACAGGTATTTGGTGTAAAGTGTTTGATATTGAGATGGAAATAGAGACTGAATAGAATTGATGTGGAGAAGTACTGAAGCAGACTGAAAAAGTCTTTGAAGAGTGAGGACATCATAGTAGTGATTTTATGAAACTTCAAAGTTGCATGACTCTGCTCAGTTAAGTAATTATATATATATATTCCATTTGTAAACAAGTTATTATGCGACTTAGGTTTCTACCATAAGTGGTGTCTTCAGGCAATTTGCAATAAACTGTAGAAACCTAGGTTGTGTAATAACTTGCTTACAAATGGAAAACATTGAAAAGTTCTACAATATAATTGTATTGAACACTTTTTAATACAAATGTGCACTGGTTTAATTTTATTATGACCAAAAATGAAGTAATTAAACAACCAATATATTAGGAGTGATACAAATAAATGAGTTAACAGTCCACTGTTCATAGTAATTTACTTTTTAGAAATGTGGTCAGTACTTAGAGCAATATTCATAGTAATATTTTTATTATAAGTGTTTATAGTAAAAACATCGCTTACTGCAACATGGTGTTTTGGTACTACTAGTTAGTACCTCATCAGGCAGTAAAATATTTTTCTCTTAGGAATTGTTATATATAGAAATTTAAAATTTTATAAACAACACAGTGTTACCATATCCAGTCAGTTAAGGGTGGGGGTGGAATTCAAAGTGTTAGACTAGGTTAACCAATAGAAAGTAAATCAATAATGGGTAGGGGAATGAATTAAGAGCGTAGAAGTGGGGGGAAAGAATTAAGATGTCTTGAAAAGCTAGATTTTTTTGGTGTCAGTTCTGAAACATTTGAGTATATAAAATTGTATTATGATATGTCAGAAATAGTGTCAAACATGGTTGTGGAATAGTTAGGAATTTATTTATTGATATGATATGTTTTTGATGACTTATAAGAATAAAAATCTATTGAAATATAATGTATGTCAAACATATGTATACAACATAGTTGATAATATATCAGTTAATTGTAACAAAGTAATTATCTCAGGATGGAAAAATCAATATATTAACGCAAGGGGTAGAATTTTGATTGAGATCTACTTATATTATAAAAATAAATGAACTATACTTTAGGGTATATATATATATATATATATATAAGACAATGATGGCAGATGGAAGTTACTTTGTTGTGTTAGTTTAACAGGTTTAATTTAGGGAAACAGAGAAAACATGGCCCATGTAAAGATTTACCAGTGCTTGTTTTTTTTGTAATATTTTTCATTTTCTGTTAGGGCTTCTATTGATTTTTTTCTAACTGCCAATAGTATGTGGAAAGTGATGTGCTGATAATAAAGAGATTTAAATGGATTCTTGGTACCACTAATGTAATTTTTTTTTTTTTACTGTTGGATTTCCTATGGTAAAAACAGTGCATTGGTAGATTATGGAGTCAGTTAGACATCTCTTTTGTAATAAACATTCAATTGGTTTTTGACAGCTCAATTTTTTAGAATGGTGTTGATTACTTACTTTTTTTCAAGGTTATTCTTACAGCTATAACTTAATTTAAGAGTATTTCTGTTAAAAATCTTGCTAAAGGTGGTATTTCTAGGGAAGTGTTTCTCAACTAATTTTAGGAATTTATGCCCTAACTTAATACTATTTGGTTAAATGTGGGTGTATACTAAATTATTTTTCTATAATGAAATACGACAGCTCTTGCATTGCAGTAAACTAGATTTTTATTATGAACACTTATAATAAAAATATTAGTATATATATATATATATATATAAGAACATGTTTCATTATATATATATATATAAGAACATGTTTCATTGAATACAGCTAGCAAGGAAGATTTAATCAATTTTTTAGTGACTTTTTCCAGCATTCTAACATTTTTCTGGGAGTGAAAGAATATAAAAATTGTTTATATTTTGATTGTTGCAAGCACTTTCAGCCAGTGATTTAGCAATTCTCAAGAGAGTTAGATTCAGTAAATTCATTCTGTTTTGTACTTTGTAGTAGTCTTTACTGTGTGAAGATTCTTGTGGAAGAGTAACTGCTTTCAGCAGTCACATGTCATGCATGGTTGGGTTGAAATAAGGATTACTTCTCTTTTTAAAAAGCACTTAACACACCATCTCTGCTACTGAACAGCATCACACTGATAGCAGGTGAATAGCATTTAATCAATAGGGCTTCTCAAATAATAAGATGCCAATGATTATATGATTTAAGAAGGATTTTTGTGTTATTACCTTGAATTTTCCTTAGGGTTTCTTGTTAATTATGGATTAATAAATAATAATTTTAATAGCAATTTGATTTGATATTGTTGTGGGATCGCCCTTTGTACAAAATAATGGACTCAAATGAGTGTACATATAATCCTGCCTATAGAGAGAACATCAGAGTTGGTTACTTGAGAGTTGAGTTGTAAGTTGGTGCAGAGTTAGTTGGAGTTGGTTGGATCTAGAATCAGTTATTCAGACATACTATTACACTTCAAGACTGTATATATTTATTTCTACTAATAGTATTTTTAAATTGACTAGCCCACATTCCAGTTTGTATATTTCATTTAATATAACATACATTTTCTATCTCCATATCTGTTTTTGTTATTTATTATTTTGTGTGGTTTCTCACCCGGAATCCACAACAAATTGGTGACAAAGATTTTAAACATGAACTCACATATACAAGTCGAACAACAAATTGGCAAAGAAGATTTGTACACAAGTCCACAATAAATTGGAGATGAACTCATGTACATGTATACCCTGAATTGTCACAACAAAGTTTGCTATGAGGATTTCAAACACAAGTTGACCACAAACAAATTGGCAGCACAAAAGGAATTTAAAGAAAATTTTCCACAAAATATTTTCTACAAGATTAATTGCCAGAAAACTCTTCATGGAATCAAAGCAGGAAACCATGGAGGATTTTCAGAAAGGAATACTAGAAATCATAAAAAGACAAATGGAAATGCAAAAAGCAAATGAAGAAAGACACATGGAAATGCAAAAGGCAAATGAAGAAAGACAATTATAACTACAAGAATTATTTCTAAAATTAACAAATACAGCACTAAATAGGAACACAGAAAGTGATGTTTTTGCAAGATGCTGTGTGGAATGCAATAGAAACTTTTAAGTACTCGATTGATGAAGACAAAAATTTTGGAGAATATTACAGGTGATATGAAGATATTTTTAATATCAACTGTCAGCACTGGACTGAAAAGAAAAAGTTAATGCTTTTGCTCAGAAAATTAGTTTCGGATGAATACACTAAATTTGTAGATTATATCCTTCCCAAAAAGATGAACGACTTAACATTTGATGAGGCAGTGACAGGTCTCACTGGGATATTTAGCCCAAAAGTTTCCTTGTTTCACAAAAGATGGAAATGCCTTAATTTCATGAAAGACAAAAATGAGGACTATTCAACATTTGCAGCCATCGTTAACAAACATTGTGATGACTTTAAATTGGCTGAGCTAACTCCAGACAACTTTAAATGCTTCATATTTGTCCAAGGACTAGTTGCTGCTAAAGACAGCGAAATGAGAAAACAAATGCTGACCAAACTTCAAAATGAACTAGGTTAAACACTGAAAAAACTGTCAGAGGATTGCCAGAAATGCCTCAGTATTAAAAAAAAGACAGTAAAGAAATCAAAGAATCAGGAGTTGTGGATATTCATAATATAAAAAGAAATTTACATTTTTCACCCTCCCTAAAAGCAAAACAAGATTTTAACGACAAAAAAATACAAAACAACTAGTGAGAGAAACCAAATAAAAAAACAAGTCCCCCTTCTGCATGTTACAGATCTGGTGGATGGCATTGGTTTAGAGATTGTCGGTTCAAATACAAAAATTGCCAAGTGTGTGGAAAGATGGGACACAAGGCAGATGTATGCAGAAACAAAAACCAGCCTAGTAGGGTAAGATCTACTAGAGTGGAATATGAAAACAATGAAAACACGAGGAAATATGTAGAACTTGAAATATTGAATGAGAAGATCAAATTACAACTGGATTCAGGTTCAGACATAACAATAATCAATCTACAGACATGGCGAAAGCTGAATAAGCCAACCATGTTACACACACAAAAAATAGCTAAATCTGTAATGGGAAAAAGGATTCAATTCAAAGGGGAAATAATCATAAATGCGAAATTTCAATGAAAAACCAAAAAGTTAAAAATATATGTTACGAAAAACACACATAACCTGGTAGAAATGCACTGGATGCAGAAATTTAATATAAGGGATTTACCCTTAACTTTTGTTGTAAAAAAAAAAAAAATAAAAAGGCTGCTGATTAAAACTACAGAATTGAAAAAGAGGAATTCTCAAGCAGTAACAAATTCACAACAAAAATTGAGCAAAAGAAGAACGTGCAACCTGTATTTTTTACACTCATAGTTACAAAAAAAGCATTCAAACCGGTGAACAAGTTTACTACAGAATGTTAAAAAATTACATGGCACACTGGGAACCTGGAACAATTATAAATGGACTAGGAAATGTGATATAAAGAATACAGGGAGAAAAATCTATACATAAGAGACACATCAACCAAGTACAAAGAAGGAATGAAGAGCCAAGCTCATCACCCTCAAAAAAATGTTGTCGTGATAAAAAAATTTTTTTGAAGCTGTTGAGAATAATAGAAAACAAATGGAAAAAACATTATCTCCTCCAAATAAAAGAAGCTAGGGAGAGGGGTGTTTTGGGATTCCCTCTTTGTATATAATAATAGACTCAACTGAGTGTACATATAATCCTGCCTATAGAGAGAACGACAGAGTTGGCCAGTTGAGAGTTTTGTTGAGTTGTAAGTTGGTGCAGAGTTAGTTGGAGTTGGTTGGATCTAGAATCAGTTATTCAGACATACTATTACACTTCAAGACTGTATATATTTATTTCTACTCATAGTATTCCTAAATTTACTAACTTGCGTTCCAGTTTGTATATTTCGTTTAATATAACATACATTTTCTATCTCCATATCTGTTTTTGTTATTTATTATTTTGTGTGGTTTCTCACCCAGAATACACAACAGATATATAACATTAAATAGCTGCGACATGTCACTAAACAAACACAGCCAATAATCAAATGTACTAAAGAATAAATTTATTCAGTAAAATCGCCATTAAACCATGGCCTCCAGTTAACTTCAGAATCCGCTGCAATCCTTTGGTAGAGTTTCTATGTTTAAGTTGGTGATACTGGCATAATCCTTGCCTTTATTTCATCTTTGGTTTTACAAAGAGTTAGTTGGTCTCTCTTACTCAACTGCACTCTACACAAAATAATAAAGAGGCTTGCAGTCAAGGGTATTAGGTAACACTCAGGGCTCATGTGGTTACAGAAATTGTCTGGCAACCATGACTGGGTACACCTGCTTGTGTGGCATGGTGCAGAGTCAAGTTGCCAGACTTTCACCCATGAGCCATTGCAGCACTAACTCAAGGCATTTGATGTAGCCTTCCGTGTTGAGTCTGAGGCCTCGAAAAATGTTGAATGGAGGCATAATGTTGCCATCATTAGTGATCACTCCAAGCACCATGATGTTGACCAAATATATCATCCAACTTTTTCTGTATCTTCTGCACTATCCTCAGATTGATGTCCAAACACTCCGAAATGTTTGTATTGGAGCTTCTGGTGCAAATGCCAAGCAGTACAGCATGCCATTTACAAATTTCTAGCAGAGTGAATTGTGCCATGGTGATCTTTTTCTTAAAAATGGTGCTCAACTAACCCTACTATACTGTGCAGTTGACAAATTAAAAACAAGTAATGACCATGTAAAGTATTAAATGTATAAAAGGGTGACTATCTACCCACTGCACCCTGTACACACACCACAAAATCCGAAGAAGAAAAGTAATAAAAAGAGAAACCAATAACTCAGAAAACAACAAGCTACAGAGAAAAAGGGAAAATAAACAAAGAAAAAAAAACAGTGCTGTATGTTTAACTTAATAAAACAGTAAATACACTTCTGTGCCTCATGAGTCAAAGAAACAAAGTTCAGATGACTAATCAAGAGTCAAGCTAACCCTGATGATCGCAGAAATATGAAATATATATATATATATATATATATATATATATATATATAAAGCAAGATGTTTGTGTGTGTGTCTACCTATCTGTATGTATGTCCTTTATACAAATCCACAATTTTTATCTGATTCTCACCAAACTTCACACAAATATTCTTTAGATTTCTGGTCTGGTCAGGTCATGAGTTACTTATTTTTGTTGATTTCCCCCATATCAGAAATTGATACCCCAATATCCAACCAGGTTTGATGAAGATCAGGATTTTAGCTCTTTTACCGTGGTTCTAGCTGCAGAATTTGCTCTAACTTGGTAAAATTATAGTTTTTAGTCTCCAACATTAGTAGCTTTTCTCAGACAACTCATTTTTTTTATATCGGAAATCGATATTCTCGATATTCTATCAAATCTGATCAAAAACTGATATTCAGCCATCAATATGAATCATTTTCTCCAATTTTATTCCCAATGGGTATGATAAGTTTTCATGGACTTACTTTTGTTAGTTTATCCTTGGATGACTTATTCGACTCCAATATTGGAAATCAATACCCCAATACCCTATCTGGTTTGATCAGAATCAGGTTTTCAGCCATTTTATTTTGGTTTTTGCTTTGGGTTTTGCTATAATTGTAGTTCTTAGACTTAGCCATGATATCATTTACTCAGAGGACTTATTTAGCCTTCAAAATTCAGTTTTCAATGGAAAATTTATTTGACATCGATATCGGAAATCAAAATTTGACTTACATCCATTAATTTTTCTTTCAATCTATGATTTTGCTTTGACTGGAAACAACTATTGCTTTTTAGTCTTTTGTGTCAACATTCAAAGAGTCTGAGCTCAAGGATCATGGATTAGTTTTAAAGCTTTCATTACACTCGAGCAATGCCTGGTTATACTGCTAGTATATATATATATATATATATATATATATGTAAAAATATACTCAGTTTTAATCCGAGATTAAGGACAGTATGGTTAAATAAAATAAAGACAAGAGGAAAACTGTATTTTAAATCGCCTACATGTTTCGCCCGTGATGGACTTTTTCAAGGCAGAAAGACGAAATGAGTTTTATTTTAAATTATGTATCTATAAACAAAATTAGTGTTGGCAATTGATTTATCTATAGGAACATTTGTGTATAAGGATTTTATGTCTAGACTTGTTTGTTTGTTTTTCATGTCTATGTTTTTTAGTTTGTTCAAAAGGTCACAAGAGTTTTTTTATATGTGATGGACTTATTGTGCCGAGGCATTGTTGTATGTATAATGTGCACCAATAAGAGTAAAGCAATTTCTAATTTGGAGAATATGTGGGCAGACTTAAAAATAATCTTGGGGGTCATTAGTATTAATATTTGATTAAATTGAGATCAGCATTATTAATTAACTATTATATCTATTTTTGTTGCTAAATTTAAAAAATTAAAAAAAAGTTTAACAATTTATTAGATTTAGAAAGTTATTCATATATTAAATGAGGAAGAGAAAGAACACATACATAAATAAACCTACGAACACCCGCACATAGAAAAATAGATGAGTACATTCACAAATACTGGCAAAAGACACATATACTGATTAATATACCCACGCATATATATGTACACAAATGACAAAATTTAGCTTTTATCAACTTGTCAATTTGTCTGTTAAATTTTAAAGCTCTATTTGTACACAAACTAAATTGCTACATATTGGATACAGTCAAAGTGAATTCATAACGTAACCAGCCTTGAATGTATGAGGTCGGGACAGACATAATCATATTTCAATGCATGAACATACAAACAGAATTAGATATATATTTACGCAAATTAAATGCATATGCATGTGCAAAATGTCACACATATGCATGTATATGCTAGGTTCCACTATGTTCATATGAAGTTATGCCTGTGTGAGCCCTAGATGTCTAGCTCGCGTGTGTGTATGTTTCTGCGCACGTCAATTGTTGTACAAGTGTTAATTCATGTCTGTGTTTGTATAAAAGATATCAGAGCAACAAATATTACTCCCAATGTTCATTCCACCTTCATAAAAATTTGGCAATATATGCATCTCTACATATATCCAGTATTTTAAATAAAAAATTAAAACAGTTTGTTTGACAATCGAAAAAGCATGAAACCCAGGACAACAAACTGACACCATCTAACTAAATATCTATATATATATATATATACACACCTACATATATATAAATAAATATATATATATACACACACACACACACACACACACACACACATATACAAATAAACATGTATAGACACACATATACACAAACACATGCATATATATAGATATAGACATGCATACATGGACATCAGAACATACATACATACAAGTATGAATATATATATATATATATATATATATATATACACCCATATATATATATATATATATATATCCATACAAAAGCATATAGACATACATGTAAGACATACACACACATACAAGTAAATGCATACAAATACATACCTATTAATAAGTAAAGCAAATATCAATATGTCTACTAATACAAAAGAACAGATGTACACTTATATATATATATATATATATATATACACTAATATTTAGACATTAATTTGCCTATACTTGATGGGTACCTTCATCCAACTGGGACACTCCAACAAATTCTTCCCCAGGTACACAATCCGGCACATATCAACACAATAACACTTGGCAAGCACCAAACTCAACACTGAACTCCAACCTAAATAGCCATGAGGCATCTAATCTGACATTGATTATCACACTAATACACAACAGAGCCCAATTCAGCACAAATCATCTGGCCAAAACCCAATACGTTTCCCCATATCACCGACTGTCAAACCAACGACTAATAACCATGATACACAAGGCCCATGTCCTACACAGTTTCCTAACTATTTATAATTCCCTGATCCAATGAAAACCGATGTCGGCTAGAACACCACAAAACCATACAACCTGCCAATCAATATCGGGTTGAACGGCTGGCATAAAACAGTATAACACAAGGCGAACAACGTACCCAGCAAAAAATAACCAGAATGTCCATAAATTGGGACATAAATTCTAAAACTTAATCAGCAAACACTTTCCAAAAACTAATCCTCTTAGCAAAATATTCAATAATAATACACTCAAGTTAATCTACAGTTGTATGGATAATTTAGAAAAAATTATTAAAAAACATAACAACAATGTCCTCAACAAGTATTATGATACAAAAAACATGGTAAATTACAATACTCAAATAGATCACCCCAGCAACAAAGGAACTAATACCAGCGAATGTAATTGTAGAAATCCTAAAGATTGCCCTTTGCATAATAACTGTCTAGTTAGCTCCATAGTTTATCTTTGTACCGTCTCCACAGTTGAAAATCCTAATCTATGAAAGTTTATATCGGTTCTACTAAAAACACATTCAAAACTTGCTGGTATCAACACACATTGTCTTTTAATAATAGTTCTTATAAATACAGAACTTCATTATCCAAATACTATTGGTTGTTAAAGGAAAAAGACAAAACACTCACTGTTAAATGAAAAATCCTTACAAAGGCCCGAACTTGTAACTCCCTCCGTGCACCTTGCTACATCTGCCTCAACAAAAGATTAGAAATTATCAAATTTAGGGACAAGATTAAACTACTAAACCAGAGGAATGAGCTTGCTGTTCATTGTAAGCATAATTCAGCATTTACATTAAAATCCGGGTCGAAACATTGAAATATTAAGGAAAATATCTTTAACTGCATTTTTGATGGATTTTTTATTTGGGTTGGTATGGGTATATATGTATGTATATGTGTATGTTCAGATGTCTATGTATGCATGTCTATATCTATATATGTGTATGTTTGTATATATATATATATACATATATATTTATACATATGTATTTCTTTGCATATGTGTATGTGTGTGTATTTGTATATGTGTGTATATATATTTATATATATGTAGGTGTATATGTATGTACGTATGTGTGTGTGTATATATATAGATAGATAGATAGATAGATAGATATTTAGTTAGGTGGGTGGGTGTAAGTTTGTTGTCCTGGGTTTCACGCTTTTTTGATCGTCAAACAAACTGTTTTAATTTTTTATTTAAAATACTGGATATATGTAGAGATGCGTATATTGACAAATTTTTGTGAAGGTGGGATAAACATTGGGAGGAATATTTGTTGTTATGACGTCTTTTATGCAAACACAGATGTGATATTAACCCTTGTACAACCATTGATGTGCGCAGAGACACAAGCACACATGAGCTAGACATCTAGGGCTCACACAGGCATAACTTCATATGAACGTTGTGGGGCTTATCATATATATGTATATGTGTGACATTTTGCACATGCATACGCATTTAATTTTAGCTTGTGCATTTGCTTAAGTATATATCTAATTCTGTTTATATGTTCATGCATTGAAATATGATTATGTCTGTCCTGATCTCATTCGTTCAAGGCTGGTCATGTTATGAATTCACCTTGACTGTATCCAATATGTAGCAATTTAGTTTGTGTACAAATAGAGCTTTAAAATTTAACAAACAAATTGACAAGTTGATAAAAGCTAAATTTTGTAATTTGTGTACATATATATGCGTGGGTATATTAATCTGTATATGTGTCTTTTGCCAGTATTTGTGAATATACTCATCTATTTTTCCATGTGCGGATTTTTGTAGGTTTATTTATGTATGTGTTCTTTCTCTTCCTCATTTAATATATGAATAACTTTCTAAATCTAATAAATTGTTAAACTTTTTTTTAATTTTTTTAATTTAGCAACAAAAATAGATATAATAGTTAATTAATAATGCTGATCTCAATTTAATCAAATATTAATTCTAATGACCCCCAAGATTATTTTTAAGTCTGCCCACATATTCTCCAAATTAGAAATTACTTTACTCTTATTGGTGCACATTATACATACAACATTGCTTCCCTGATTAAAGGGGTTTTGCTTGTTTTTAACCTTTTAAAACCATTCAATTTAAAATAACCACATCACTTGACAAGACACAAGAAGTGTCGAAACAAAATAGCTACTTTTGTAGTAATATTATAGCTTTTCCATGTTATAATTTCTGAATAAATATTATTAGCTCTACTTTGTATTGAGATCATTTTTTAAGAATAGTGTTTCTTTGGACAAGGAATATTATTTCATCCATATGTACCCTATACTCGTGTTTTTATATATATATATATATATATATATATATGAGAAAAAAGATATGCAAATTCTTATACATAAAGAACAATTTCAGAGAAAAACTATGAAGAAGTGGAAAAAGTATTTGGTTTAGTTTGTTTTTGTGTTAATTTTTCAATCACTTATGTTATTAAATATTCCACATTATGATAGATCTGCCAAGAAAGGTGAAATGTTATAAGAACCTGGCTGGACATAAGTTTACTGAGGATGATCTTGTGATTAAATCACTTTCTATACATTTTTATCTTAGTAAATCTCTCTCTCTCTCTCTCTATATATATATATTTCCAAGTGAAGAGGACGCAAGGATTTTTTATATTTTGAGTGCTCTGGCATTTATTTTCTTATAAACAGTGCTCAATAAAATGAGTATTATATAGCTTAATATAATATAATATAATATAATATAATATAATATAATTATATGGTTATGTCAATTTTACATTGTGACATAGAAATTTCTATGTTTCAAGATCAATTCTCATCATCAGGCAATGTTGGTGTGGTTGTGCAGACAATTTACATTTAAATGACAAATACTTTCGGTTTACTGTGAATGTATGTGGGTGTTTTTGTGTGTGTGTGGCTAATCAGAATGGAGATTCACTTTGGGGTTTGACCCCGAAGAATATCTGTGCTAACCAACTTTTATCCTCCTCTTTTTTTCTTTTTCCTTGACCCTATTCTTCTCTTGTCTATTTCCCTTTGCTTTTATCTGATCTTATCATTTTCCCTTCAGTTTTATTACATTTGATGTGATATTCCTTTTTTGTAGTACTCATCTCCCTTCTCATCCCCTTTAGTCTATTTGTTGAAATCTATATATATATATATATATATATATATATATGTGCGTGTGCACTAATACTGAAAAGTTAATTGATTCCAATGTTCAAACAAGACATTATATTCAATGTTATAAATGATTGAATAACTTTTTATAATGTAAATTAAAGTTTGATGGACATGAACAGCAGATTTTTGAATGTTTTACTCTTGTAGCCTTTGAATTTATCAGATTTATAGCATATCTGATTAAATTGTATTGAAAACATGACATTAATCTTATGAATAAATTTTCTTGTTTGACAATCTAAAATGGCTCAGACATGTTCAATAGGATTTATGTCTATGACAAATGTTTCATATGTTTCTGAATCTGCCATTTTAATATCTATGCATTTTGATGTATGTTACAGAGCTCGGTCCTTCATTTAAAGAGTGTAAATTTTTTCTTTTATCAGAAAAGTAACAAATTTTCGAAGAATCTTTTTGAACAAAATGGATGCAAATTTTTCCTAACTACTTATCTCTAGGATGTGCACTGTGGTGCAGTGGATATCGACTTGGAATGAAAAATTTGGGAGCCGAGTTTGAATTCCAGTTGAATTCCTCACATTCACTTATGCACAAATATCTTTCTCTTCCCTCTAGTTATGGGATAAATAATAGCACAGATTGGGTTCTATAGCCTTGTCTGGCAACCAGTCTACTGCAAAAAGCAATGGCAACCTACTGCAGGATAATCTTCTGCTCAGTCAGGCATATCTCTTTTGAGACATGATCATCCAAAGCATGTATCACGTATGGCACTCAACTGACTGACTAAAGTAGTGGCAAGGTCTCATCATTTTACAGTTGAAATGGCTAGATGTAACCATTGTTTTTTGCTGACAGTTTATTTTAGCACACTTCTTTCTTGTAGAACTATCAACTTCTTGTTTCCCAGTCAACTTTAAGCTTCAAAAATTGAAATACAGTGTCAGTTACTGTCTTCTGCTATCTTAATTCTTGTTTTTTATTGTCCTCTCCTCTCAATAGTTTTCTCAAATTTGCTAAGCCGTAGTAACCCTTTGAGTGCTAGTGGCTTCTTCCCTCCTGTTATGCGTTAAATAATAGAACAGATTGGGTTCTATAGCCTTGGCTGGCAAGCAGTCTACCACAGAAAGCAATGGCAACCTACTGCAGGATAATCTTTTGCCCAGTCAGTCATGTCTCGAAAGAGACATGATCACCCAAAGTGTGTATCATGTATGGCACTTAACTGACTTATCTCTATGTTCACAATAAGTTTCATATTTCTCTACTTTGCTACTTTTCTAGTTATTGAGAAAAACTACATTTTTTTTTATTACCACCATTTCTAACCTTCACAGGTGAGACCCACCATGTCATGGGCCTTGTAGTGAACTGCCATCATTCCTTAGTATGCTGTTGGTGAGATTTAAGTTCTACTTGAGCATATTCTTCCCGCAGAACCATTGTTTTGACTCCCCAAAAAGATGCTTCCCTGATCTCTAAAATCTTAAGCTGTTCAAATCTAGAGTCAAATTTTATCTTTCCTACATATCTCCATTAACGCTTACTCTTACTCTGTAAACCTCTGTCTCGAGTCACTCTTGAGACTCTTCCAGGTTGAACATCATTGTAAAAAAAAATATGAAAAGGGCTGCAAATTCCAATTCAGCTATATGGCATGTTGCTTGAAGTCATTGACACTTATTTCTCTCCACAATTTCCTATCTTTTGTAGCTCTTAGTAAATGTTATCTCTTGCTATCTCCCCAAAACTGTTTTCTGACATCCGTTCATACAAGCTTGTTAGGTAGTGCCATCATGGTTCTCCACTAGTTCCTAGTTTTTGTCCCTTTTTACAATGTTTGTCTTTTACTATCTTTCTCACTCTTTGATCTGATATCCATTTACACAAGTTTGTTAGGTAGGGTAATTATGGCTTTATGCTGTTTCTTAGCCATTTCACTCTTAGCAATGTTTGGCTTTTTACTATCCTGTTCACTCTCTGCTCTGTCATTCATTTATACAAGCTTGTTAGGTATGATATGTGCCAATAAAGAAGGCATGTTCATCTACAAATCATAAAAGAAAGGTATCTGTGTAGGGCCATGATTGCGTACTTGCTAAAATGATAGGTCAAAAAGAATGTGTTTGGAGAAGTTGATTCCATATCTGACTTACACGAGTTGTACCTTCTTTAGTTAAATAAATGTCATTATAAATTTCGGTGAGAAATTTAATTTTTTCAAGATTATATAATGACTGATGTGGTCCTGGGTATGATGATAAACTGCATCTGGCAGCAAGGCCTCTGATTGGGAAGTTGTGAGAAGCATGGAACTATCTCTTAATTGCTGCTGTTCCCAGGTCCACCCTGACTCGGAGTGGTAACACCTGTTAGGGTCTCAGCTATGGGAAAATAGTTAACCCCCAACTTAAGTCAGAATATTATGAAAGTATAAAAGTTGACTTATATAAAAATATATGCATAAAAATAGACTTTTATAGAAAAAAATACGTTTTTGAAGGAAAAAAATTGTTACAATAACATATTTTTGAATACAAAACTAGAAGACATCTTCAGTTTTCTAAAATAAAAAAATAAAAATTTTCATCAAAATCTGACTAAATCAACCTTCTCACTATAAGCAAACATCAAAGATACCTTAAAAACCTAAATTTTTGGCATGAAATAACCCACAGAGGTTGATATGCCAATAAACAAAACTCAAACTCAAAGATTGACAGGCTTACCATGTCAAATGCTTTTCTGAGATTGACGAGATAAAAGACAACTGTTTAAAACAAAGTTCATTTTGCTCATATCCCAGTTTGCTGTGGAACTGAATTGGCTCTTTTATGTGTTGTGTCTCTTTAGGATATAGGCAATCATGGCCCTCCAAATCTTCCTGTCCATTGTTGCTTTTAATACGTGTTGTCCTGTTATTTCTCCCAAACCCTGCTCTGCCATCCATTTCTTTAAGCCCATCAAATATATCACACATTTTTTCCCCTGTCCCTTTTTCCACTATCCACCCAGTCAGTATAGAATTCTCCGAGCCTTCATTCCTCATGGCATATTCCAGAAACTTCAGCTGTCTTTAAGTGCAACTTTCCTTTCCATTCTCTCCAACCTCGACATAGTGTAATGGTTAGCAAGCTTGTCTCACTAAAATTATCATGACTGAGTAGTGAGTTTGATCCTCACTGGGTACCCTATACATTTGGTCTTGTGCAAAATCTAAGCTACACTTAAAAAATCACCTTTCTAAAACCATGTTGTTGCTCACACATTTGGTTAATGGTATCTTCAGCATCTTTCTCTAGAACCACATTTCTGTTGCTTTGCTTCTTTCCTTCATCACTGAGGAAACTGTCAAGCATTTGCTGCCATATAGAAGGATAGACCTCACCTAACAGTCTAGTACTCTTTTCTTTGTTTCCATCAAAATTTTCCTCTCAATAGTTTAGTTACTAATCTGTTTCTTAATAGTAGTCTTGCAAGGATTTAGTTCTTTTGAATTGATGAGAACGTTTCCTATAAGGTTTCTTAAAACACTTTTCTGAATGCTTCCAAATGACCAAAAAGAGATGTTGTAGTTTTCTTGTATCTATTCAGCACTAAGTGTAATTTCACCCAACACTGCAAATTACTACAAAACCAAAATATTAACATAAAAACCTGACTCTTGTTTTTAAATAGTGTCATCAGATCTTGACACTCATATGGATTTAATTCATGGTAACCAGCTCATTTAGAATTGTCTAAACTGACAACTGTGTACAACTGCTTTTTCAGATCAATGAGTAAAATTGGTTATAGGAATTAAATCCTGTATACATTTTTATAGTAATGAAATCCCATCAGAAAGTTTGTTTGATAAATAAAAATTACTAGGGCAAATACTGCCAAAATTCTTGCAGGCATAGTTGTAAATCTACTATATAGTATTTTGCCCCATTTACAAAATAACAATAATAGCTCTCTTCAAAGTTCCTGAAAATTTTAGAAAAAGATTTTCACAAGCCAGTATAAATTTTTTTTTCTAACTAATGAAAACCTTATATTCAGAAAGTTTACACCTCTATATGAAATTGGGTTTTGGATCTGCCTTATAGATATAAAAATAAAAGTATACTGCTTCTCAAGGTTCAAAACTATTTTAGAGATCATCATGATCTACATGTGTATACACTTACACACAATGAAGAGATGAGTCAGCAACTGCTAACTAAGCCTTGTTTATGATAACTCACAAAAACATTAGGCTGACCATCATAAAGTAAGTGTCCATGCATCTTACACCAAACTAAAAATAGTTAATTACTTTATAAAATAAACTTCACTTCAAGGAAAAACTAATGTTTTTGAATATTTCTGAAAAGAATATATGAATGTTATTTCAACTGATTTTCTGTTCCTAATTTTCCTTCATTTTTTCATTTAAAAGATGTGTTGCTGTTAAATTTTTGGAATCCAACACTTAGATAAAACAAAAACTTGGGTAAATAAATTCTAACAGACTCACACTGAATGAAAGCTGCAGATCTTAAAGAAGATGATTACTTTTTGTGCCCCATAGACTTTCACTGCAACAGAATCAATATCAAGGATCTATATTAGATTACAGAATCCATATCACTTGAGGACTACTAACATTACCAAAGCTAAAAGGGGTAACATATGTAACTTAAGAGAATATGACATAATCAAGATGTTGACATTCCACACTACTTCAAACAAAAGGTTAGCAAGGAAGCCCCCATAAATACTGGAAAAAGTAGTAACAGTAAGCTTGAAAAAAACTATTCTTAAAATGCTATTTTAAGAGAAAGGTATGATAAATTTTAACTGAAACTAACACTGGCTGTTTAGTCAAGAAATGCAAAATTGTTTTTTTTTATTAATATTATACAAACCTGCAATGGAAAGATGAAAGTATTTAACAGATTTGACACTATTTGATCTTCAGATTGAATGTTTAGCATACTGTTGTGTTACTAACACCAAAAGTGAAGACCCTAGTCTGAATAATACATCGAACAATGAAAGGACTTCATCTGAGATGATGAGAAAGCATTTAGAGAAAGGTTGTGTTAAAAACAACAAAAATGAAGATAACAGTCTGAATAACCTGCAATAATGAAAATTATTCATGAGGTTAGGAGTGGTAATTTAATCAATTGTCAATGTGTATAGCTTTATTGAATGTGAAATTTTATAATAAAATTCTATTTTCAAAATGAGAAGACAACTTTGCCTATCATCCTGTCTCTCCCTCCTCTTCAAAACAGAATTATAAGTTTATTTCTTCTTTCCTTTTTAGGACTTGGTCTCCAGTTCTTTCAAAAGTCTACTTCAACTCTATACTTCTAATATCTCTGCTTAAACCTTATTTATTCTTTATTAATTTGTTTTTTCCTCAGTAGGACTAGGGAGTTATTTGCATTTTCATTTACTGTTGTCCTCATCTTTGTTGCCATATTCACAATGTTTCAGCCATAGTATACTCCAACCTTCTTCAGGTGATTAGAATCTTGACCTGAACTGTTTATTTTATCCACAGGAGTAGATTGTTCTAGTTCTCCAAGGCATGCTTCTTCTAGATTTCTCAGTATCAGTTATCTCTCTTCAACTCAAGTTTTTTTCTGCTATAGCCACTTACAACTCTTTGGGTCATGGGCAAGAAGATAACAACAGGCAGAAAAATGCCTTCATCTGCTTACCTTATGTGAAGGGATTATTGAAAAAATAACACTCCATGTCTCTTTTTATCTTCCTTTAACTCAACTCAATTCTCCAAGGTTTTCTTTGTCTCTGCTGTAGTTTTACTGGTTCCCATATTGTATTTATTTCTAAGCTTCAATGGCTTAGGAGAGTTTTGTGACTTAGCATGGGAACCAGTAATATGAGTCAAATATAAAAAAACAATAACAACAAAATTGTATTATAAACTCTGGTAAAAATAATGGTTACTGAGACATTAAGTTTATATGTCTCAAAAATTCATATACTGATATCCTAAGAACACATGGTCCAGTGAATAAAAGTGTTCACTGAATCCAGTGACTTAACCCAAAGAACTGTGAGTTCAGTATTTGATGCTAAAAAACACTTGGAGAGTGAAGATAACTGATGCTGAGACATTTAGAAGAAGCATGAGATGTGGAACCAGAACAGTCTACTCCAGCTTCAGTTCAAAATTTTGATCACCTTGAGTGTACAAAGATCAAAACATTGTGAATATGACAAAGAAATAGAGACAACAGTTGAAACAATGTAAATATTTTAAATTTTATGGTACCTCATCGCAGATATATAGATAAATACAGGAGTAGATTGGTTCACTAATTGTCTGGTTATTACCATTCCCTAGTCTTTTGAACAAGAGTAGCTATTTATTCCTTGTTTCCTATTTTAGTTCCTTTTAAATAATTTTTTTTCTCTTTCACTCTCAGTAACCCTTTGCACCTTAGTGGGGTCATCACACTTCTTAACAGAAATAATTTTTTTTGAGGACTTTCAACAGTAACAGCAGATAAAATAGATATCACATGTCACTTGGAGAAAAAATAATGACATGATCAAGATGTTGAAGTTCCACTCAACTTCCAATAAAAGGTCAGATAGTAAAATACTATCACTACTGGAAAGAGCAATAATGCCTACTGAACTTGAGAAACCTATTTTCCTGAAAAATAGTTTTATGAGAAAGTTTTTTTTATAAATTTTGGCAGTAATATTGATTGCTTAGTTAACCATTACCATTTACTTATAAAGAATGTGTAGGTAGCTGTTGTATCATTGAGGTGAATGATACACAGAGAAAAATGAGTACTTAATATATTTATTCAGCACAGTATCTGATGCTAACAAATATTTGCAAAAATACAGAATAATAAGTTATGAAGAATTAGCAAGACAAAATTTATGAACAAAAGTGATGGTTTATGGTGAATAGTCAACAAAGTAAATCAGTCCAAATATTAATCTGCTTGTTGTAACTTATTAAAACAACCCTTTAAATACATACTCATAGACTCTTTTAGATTATGAGCCAGTTCATCAGTTAGAGTGATGAGGGGGTGCTAGCTACTCTACAACAGTAGCATAACAGTTATCAGCATTTAAAAGGAAATCTTTAAGTTGAGTTAAAATTCTGGCCTTGCTTATTTATTCACTTTCACACTAAGGCTTTTGAGAAAGGTACATATCCATCTTTTCTCATTATATAGCAGGATAGACTGGATTCACTGGTCTTTTTTGGCATTCAGTCTAGGAGAAGGATCTTTAAATTCAGAACAATGGAGAATTCATTGATATAGTTTTGTAGGTTATGACTTACTCTCCAGCCTCTCTACTTGCAGACACATCCTTGCAAACCTATTGCTACACTTTTGCTGTCAAATATTCAGATGATCTCCACCAGTTATAATTTCTACTGATAGGACTTACCTTTTTCCATTCACAAAGTTGAATCACCTACAGTTCCTCTATTTTCTATTTGTAAGGAGGAAATTCCATTACGACAGCTTTTCCCAAGAACTGCAGGACAAACACCAGCATGGATTCTTTTTTAAAGACTTTAATCTTAACCTCTTAAAATCAAAGATCAATTGCTATCTAATCTCTTTATCTTCATATCTCATAACCTATTCAGTAACCCTCTACCATGAGTAGCTCTTCAACCTTTTATTGGATAATGTTAGTACAAAAAATACTTAGGTCTCTCTAGATTATTACTATTGTGCTTTTATAGCAGAATGAAGACTTGTCAATGAGTTAACTTCATGAAATATATAATTTAGATAAAACTATTTGTATCAGTTTATTTAATGTTACTGAATATGCAAATGTGTGTTTATTCTTGCATGCCATTATATATGAATGTTAAACTTGCACCTGTAAAGGTGCAGAATTTTTGTATACAGAAAATGATATATTCTTTAACTGGCAGAGGAAAAAATAAGAAAGCTCAATAAACTGTAGTCTACATATTTATAGGTGACAACCCCAAATTTCTATTATAAGATGCTGTCTCTTGAGAGATGAAAATAAGTCAACAATTTGCGGACAGCTTTTTATCCCTTTTTCTTTTTTCGAGAAAGTTTTGTCAGTGACGTCTTTTCCTTTAAATCTGAAAGAATCATAGCAGAACCTCTCTCAAACTCTCAAGAGATTTTGTCTTTTAGAAAAGCACAGACTTTAAAAGGTTAGCATCAGGAAATATCTGGAGTCAGAAAAGTTAATAAAAAGCATCGTGGAAAAAGTAAGCCCCTTCAGGTGGAAAATTCCAAAGAACAAGGAAGATATTCACTTATATACAAACATATAAATTGTCTGTCATATTTTATGAAAGATGTTTAAAAGAAAGGTTGCTGTCATAATATATATATATATGTATGTGTATATGTATTTGCTTGTGTATGTGTGTGCATATATGTGTGTATGTGTCAGCGCTTATATAAATGTATTTATATATGTTTGTGATTATATAAAGGTATATATATATATATATATATGTGTGTCTGTGTGAGTGCTTATATAAATATTTGTATATATGTGTCTGTGTGAGTGCTTATATAAATATTTGTATATATGTGTCTGTGTGAGTGCTTATATAAATATTTGTATATATGTGTCTGTGTGAGTGCTTATATAAATATTTGTATATATGTGTCTGTGTGAGTGCTTATATAAATATTTGTATATATGTGTCTGTGTGAGTGCTTATATAAATATTTGTATATATGTGTCTGTGTGAGTGCTTATATAAATGTAGTTTTATATATATATGTGTGTGTGTGTGTGTGTGTTTTTACTTATATAAATATATGCACATATATATGTGGGTGTGTGTGTATGTATGTATAAATTATATATGTTCTTGTATAGGATGGCATTTATGTTCATGTATGTGTATACAAACAAAGCAAAATCTTTTTTGTGTACATTTGTCCAGACTTCAAATAAAGATTCTGATGTCTCCCTTGCTAAGCCGTAATACTTTATTACTAAGCTGAGACAAGTTCAAGGTTTGTCAAAAATATGGAACAGGAGAACACTTATGTAACTTCTAATGTTAGACTATGGGTTTAACTGTTATTAATAACTTTCTAGACATAAAAAAGATTTATTTGCTAATGTAAATATATTTCTAACTGCTACTTTTTTCAACAGATTTTCTAAATTTTACAGTCATAAGCATAGAATGATAAGGAACAAATTAAAAACTTTTATAAAATTTATGTTTTGCTTTATGATAATGGAAAATCCTATCACCCCTGACAGATGATTTAACTTCTGCTCTCATTCTGTCTTGACTTACCATTTTATAAACTCTGTTACTTTTACTTTTTTGCACAATACACTCTGTTATTTGTTTACCCCTTACATGATGGGTAAATCTTTCCACTCAGAATTTACCTTGTTGTTTATATTGTTCCTGCAATATAACATGCTTTTATTTAAGCTTCATATTATCATCATATTGATGAGCTTGCTAGCATTGGCTGAGGTCAGGATAGCATCTATCTATAGCATTTGGTAGTTCCATGCAAGTTATTAGTTCATGACACCATTTTTCCATGACTGTTGGTGGTTCATAATACCATGCTTCCATGCAAGTTATTAGTTCATGATACCATCTATCCATCCATTCGTGGTAGTTGATGGTTCATGATACCATCCATCCATCCATAGCAGTTATTAGTTCATGACACCATTTTTCCATGACTGTTGGTGGTTCATAATACCATGCTTCCATGCGAGTTATTAGTTCATGATACCATCTATCCATCCATTCGTGGTAGTTGATGGTTCATGATACCATCCATCCATCCATAGCAGTTATTAGTTCATGACACCATTTTTCCATGACTGTTGGTGGTTCATAATACCATGCTTCCATGCGAGTTATTAGTTCATGATACCATCCTTCCATGACTGTTGGTGGTTCATAATACCATGCTTCCATGCGAGTTATTAGTTCATGATACCATCTATCCATCCATTCGTGGTAGTTGATGGTTCATGATACCATCCATCCATCCATAGCAGTTATTAGTTCATGACACCATTTTTCCATGACTGTTGGTGGTTCATAATACCATGCTTCCATGCGAATTATTAGTTCATGATACCATCTATCCATCCATTCGTGGTAGTTGATGGTTCATGATACCATCCATCCATCCATAGCAGTTATTAGTTCGATGGACACCATTTTTCCATGACTGTTGGTGGTTCATAATACCATGCTTCATGCGAGTTATTAGTTCATGATACCATCTATCCATCCATTCGTGGTAGTTGATGGTTCATGATACCATCCATCCATCCATAGCAGTTATTAGTTCATGACACCATTTTTCCATGACTGTTGGTGGTTCATAATACCATGCTTCCATGTAGCTATTAGTTCATGATACCATCTATCCATCCATTCGTGGTAGTTGATGGTTCATGATACCATCCATCCATCCAGTAAAAGTTATTAGTTCATGACACCATTTTTCCATGACTGTTGGTGGTTCATAATACCATGCTTCCATGCAAGTTATTAGTTCATGATACCATCTATCCATCCATTCGTGGTAGTTGATGGTTCATGATACCATCCATCCATCCATAGCAGTTAATAGGTTCATGACACCATTTTTTCCATGACTGTTGGTGGTTCACAATACCATGCTTCATGCAGTTATTAGTTCATGATACATCATCTATCCATCCATTCGTGGTAGTTGATGGTTCATGATACCATCCATCCATCCATAGCAGTTATTAGTTCATGACACCATTTTTCCATGACTGTTGGTGGTTCATAATACCATGCTTCCATGAGTTATTAGTTCATGATATTCATCTATCCATCCATTCGTGGTAGTTGATGGTTCATGATACCATCCATCCATAGCAGTTATTAGTTCATGACACCATTTTTCCATGACTGTTGGTGGTTCATAATACCATGCTTCCATGCAAGTTATTAGTTCATGATACCATCTATCCATCCATTCATGGTAGTTGATGGTTCATGATACCATCCATCCATCCATAGCAGTTATTAGTTCATGACACCATTTTTCTCCATGACTGCTGGTGGTTCATAATACCATGCTTCCATGCGAGTTATTAGTTCATGATACCATCTATCCATCCATTCGTGTAGTTGATGGTTCATGATACCATCCATCCATCCATAGCAGTTATTAGTTCATGACACCATTTTTCCATGACTGTTGGTGGTTCATAATACTATGCTTCCAGGCTGCGAGTTATTAGTTCATGATACCATCTATCCATCCATTCGGTGGTAGTTGATGGTTCATGATACCATCCATCCATCCATAGCAGTTAATAGTTCATGACACCATTTTTCCATGACTGTTGGTGGTTCATAATACCATGCTTCCATGCAAGTTATTAGTTCATGATACCATCTATCCATCCATTCGTGGTAGTTGATGGTTCATGATACCATCCATCCATCCATAGCAGTTATTAGCTCACACACCATTTTTCCATGACTGTTGGTGGTTCATAATACCATGCTTCCATGCTAGGCTATTAGTTCATGATACCATCTATCCATCCATTCGTGGTAGTTGATGGTTCACATACCATCCATCCATCCAGCAGTTATTAGTTCATACACCATTTTTCCATGACTGTTGGTGGTTCATATCACCATGCTCTCCATGCAAGTTATTAGTTCATGATACCATCCTTCCATGACTGTTGGTGGTTCATATAATACCATGCTTCCATGCGGTTATTAGTTCACATACTCATCTATCCATCCATTCATGGTAGTTGATGGTTCATGATACCATCCATCCATCCATAGCAGTTATTAGTTCATGACACCATTTTTCCATGACCTTGTTATGGTTCACAATACCATGCTTCCATGCAAGTTATTGGGTTCATGATACCATCCTTCCATGACTGTTGGTGGTTCATAATACCATGCTTCCATGCGAGTTATTAGTTCATGATACCATCTATCCATCCATTCGTGGTAGTTGATGGTTCATGATACCATCCATCCATCCATAGCAGTTATTAGTTCATGACACCATTTTTCCATGACTGTTGGTGGTTCATAATACCATGCTTCCATGCAAGTTATTAGTTCATGATACCATCCTTCCATGACTGTTGGTGGTTCATAATACCCATGCTTCCATGCGAGTTATTAGGTTCATGATACCATCTATCCATCCATCCATTCGTGGTAGTTGATGGTTCATGATACCATCCATCCATCCATAGCAGTTATTAGTTCATGACACCATTTTTCCATGACTGTTGGTGGTTCATAATACCATGCTTCCATGCAAGTTATTAGTTCATGATACCATCCTTCCATGACTGTTGGTGGTTCATAATACTCTGCGTTTCCATGCAAGTTATTAGTTCACATACCATCTATCCATCCATTCATGGTAGTTGATGGTTCATGATACCATCCATCCATCCATAGCAGTTATTAGTTCATGACACCATTTTTCCATGGAAGTTGGTGGTTTATAATACATTTCTAATTGTCCATCCATTACAATTGGTATTTCTTGACATTTGGTCTTTTCCTGATATCTTGAGAATGCTGGATATGTTTCTAAGTCTTTTGGTGAAGGACCAATTTGTAACATACAACGTGTGTTAGCACATGCAATACGCTGTCTTCATCAGCTGCTGACCAGGGGTGATGTCACAGTTTCAGTGGCTATGGCAGGACCACCACCCCTGGTGCCACTAGCAGCGTTTGCCACCAGGCAGGGTATGAAGATAAACTTGTTGATTGTCCCTCTTGTATATTCTCATAAAGAAGTAAATAAAACAATCGTTCCTCTTTGCAGTTTGTATCGGCAATGAAATTTCCTGAACGTGTTTGCCGTTATCAACGCGCTTGTGAAGGAAGAAGAAAAAATATGTTGTAGATGATCACACAAATATCTCATTTGCGCATATTAGATGGTGATGTTTTGTGAATTTTGTTTGCTTGTTGTTTTGATCTCGACCAAATCCAACTTGACGCGTTCTGTACCGTTGTTCGAATGTGGTGTGAGTAAGATAAGATCATGTAAGATCCTGTCAAATATCTGATTTCAAGATTACAGTTTTCTCAGAGCTGTCTTTGCTCTACTAGTCATGACATTGGCCTCTATTTTACAATTGAGGTTATGAAAAGTCATCTACAGGTTTTACAGGTGAAAAAGAGAGAAAGTTGATTAAGCTATTTCTTTTTAGCCAATATATTGTTTTTGTTGAATTTACATACAAACCCATGCTTTCTGCTGATAATTCTTTTATTATTTTGTCATTGGTTATAAACTTTGCAACTCCCATCATGTAGCTTTCTTGTGTCTTTTCTATAAATATTTTTATGGTAATTGTCTTAATGAATTTTCCTCTACAGTACATAGGCTTTACATATTTAAACAGTGTACTGGATTCACAAAAAGGTCTCAATTTATGGTTGAAATAGCTAAATGTAACTGTAAGTTCTATGCTAACATTTTCTTCTCTTGCTTGTGAAACTTTCTTTTGGCTTCTTGATTTCTTCTCTCTTATCTTCAAAAATTTAAATGCAATGTAAATTGTTATTTTGTTTTCCTGTTCATTTATTGTTCTCTCTCCTTAATAGTGTTTATTTTTTTCTCATATTATTTCTGTAACCCTTGTATCTTTAATGTCTTGTTTGTGGTGAATTGATTAAAAAAAATGTTCTAAATTCTGAAGTAGTTTGGTAGTTCCAGTGATTGTGTCTGAGATAATACTCTGGTTGTCGGTAGATTAATTCAATACTGTTAAAATATTCTTAATCTCATAATTACCATTATATTTCATATTTCTTTAGTGATGTTATGAGCTTTATGAAAGAATGTTGTCATTGCTGAAAATTTCTTGAAACTCTGGAATATATTTTAATAAGGTAGTTATGAGTTGCTGAATGTCAATAAATCCTTATCATTTCAAGGTATTTTTAGGTTTTGGTATTAGACAAAAATTTCAAGAAGATACATCTGATTAAAGAGATTTCACATTTCTGTAATGAAGTTCTTAACCAGGAACAAATTCATAGTGCATCATTTTTCTCAGTTCAAAATCTTCTTTTAGAATCTGTTGCATTTTCTTTTTATTCAGTTCTGTCAAAAATTATGGAATTAGTACAATTAGAGGATAATCACTTCCGGTTGTGTTTTTTATTTCAAATAATAAACTAATCACATAAAGTAAAATATTTTTTTACTTAATAATTGAACACTATGGCTTCTTCCTAAAATATACCTAAAATAGATTAAATTATTTAATATTAAAGTTATTTTTTTCTTTTATATATATAAACATTTTTTATTCTTTTTTTAAATTATTTATTCATTTAAAACATTTACAGGCAAAAATAAACATTTTCATGTTTTTGAAAATTGATTAATCTGGTGATGACATGTTATTTTTAACTCATTAAATGTTTTTTTATAAGCTGTGGTTTATTTTGACAAATCATTCTCTGGAAAATATGTCAAAGCTTAGTTTAGACTGTTGACTGGAACTTGTGAAGCTATATGAAGCTAATAATGAGAGTTCAGAAGCAACAATGAGAGTTTATAAAACAAGTAACAAGGTAAAACAGGATCCTTTTACTCTAACAAGAATTCCTCATCTGAGAGAAAAGATTGAAAACAGAATGACACTCCATGATATTCTTTCAAGTGGTAGATATTCCTTAGAAGCTGAGCGCACACCACAAGAGTTATGGTTAATGTTTCAATAATTTGATCAAATGTGCAACTTTAGTTATACAGCAAAATGGAGGAAAAATTGAAAATGTTTTAATTTTATAAACCCCATTCAATATCCATTTGTTTAAAAAAATATGTTGTTTTCACAATTGCTTGCTTTGCATTATAATGGCTTTAAAACTTGTGTTTATTTATTTTTGCCCTGTATATATTTCTGCTTTCTATAGTAGTACAGTTGAAGACATAATATACAAATAGTTGATTTACATTTGAATGCACATTCGACAAGTCAATGACGTTATTTTTAACATATTAAATGTATATAAGCTGTAGTTTATTTTGACAAATCATTCTCTAAAATATGTCAAAGCTTAGCTTAGACTGTCAACTGGAACTTGTGAAGCTATATGAAGCTAATAATGAGAGTTCAGAAGCAACAATGAGAGCTTATAAAACAAGTAACAAGGTAAAACAGGATCCTTTTACTCTAACAAGAATTACTCATCTGATAGAAAAGATTGAAAACAGAATGACACTCCATGATATTCTTTCAAGTGGTAGATATTCCTTAGAAGCTGAGCGCACACCACAAGAGTTATGGTTAATGTTTCAATAATTTGATCAAATGTGCAACTTTAGTTATACAGCAAAATGGGGGAACAATTGAAAATTTTTTGTAATTTCATACACCTCATTTCATAAAAATTTGTTTAAAAATTTGTTGATGTTTTCAAAATTGCTTACTTTGCATTCATTTATTTTTCCCCTGTATATATACTCGGATGTGCATTGTGGATATCAGCTTGAAATGAGAAATTGGAAAGCTGTGTTTAAATACCATTCAGGTTTGTTACTTACACTTATGTGCAAATAGCCTTAGGAAAGGTATGAATCCATATTTTGTCCCTTCTGCTATGGGTTGAATAGCAGAACATATTTGGTTCTATAGCCTTGATTGGCAACCAGTCTACTGCAGAAAGAAATGACAACTTGCCTAGTCAGTCATAGATCAAAAGTGACATGATTGCCCAAGCGTGTATCAAGTATGGCACTTAACTACCTTATGTATATTGTATGTGGCAAACTTTTGGAATTACATACTCCATTAAAATCCATTGAGAAGTATTGATTTTTTTTGATGATTTAATTATCTTTTATTATATATAATACAAGAGAATATAGGTCTTTGCTCTTTGTATCTAGATAATATTCAACTATTTTGGGTATAATAATTTCAGCCATACTCTTGGTTGCTATCAAGAGTAGACATCTTAAAACTTAAGAAAAAAGTGGTAATTTTATAATTAAAACATTTTGAGCCTGGGTTTGCATTCTCTTATATTCAAATAAAAGAAATATAAAAACTGAAAAAAAAATATGCATTCATGAATGTCTGCTTTCAAATAAGTTTTGTAAGTAAATATTTGATCATATTTTTATTTTAGTATATAGAAAATGCTTCTAAATAAGCTTATGATTTGTTTATATTTCTGAGATAAAGTATTGTAACTATTTACATTATTTACACTGTTCTCATCTTTTCATATTCACAATGTTTCGGCTGTTGTACACTCCACCTTTTTTCAGGTGATATACATCAGAAGAACTTGTGACCCAGTCGATAAAAGTGTTGGTTAAAATAATCCAGTGACTTGATCCAAAGAGTTGTTAGTTCAATACTTGATTACAGCAAAAGTGAACCAAAACATGGAGAGTTGGATTACTAAAGGGAAATAACTCAAGCATAGATATCCCGAAAAGGCATATCACATTGATCTAGAACAGTCTACTCCCATGGACTAAATAAATGGTTCAGTTTAAAATTCCAACAGATATCACCTGAAGAAGGCCAGTGCGTACAATGGCTGAAACATCATGAATATGGCAATAAAGATGAGAACAACAGTTCAAACAATGTAATTAGTGTGAATAAGCTTATGATTATATTTATTTTAAGTTACTTAAAAGCATGAACCCTGATCCTATATGCATGTTTTTTCAGCTTAATAAGTCTTTGAAGATGTTCTAAAATTTTATGTTTGAACTTCCTATACTTAGTCTACAAAACACTACTACATATTTTGTCACCTCAAATCATAAATGTATTGATTATTTCTAATGTACTAACAAGTTAAAAAGAGCCGACCAAAACACCGGTTTTAGCACCTGCCAGCTTTTACCGAACAATGGAAAACTCAGCAATCTTGTCTTTTCTACAAAGGTCAAAGTTTAATGTGAAATAAACCAGACATTTTATCATTTTACTCTTGGTTCTAATGAATCACATTCTTTTGAAAGAAAAAAATACAAGAAAAGCAAAAAAGTACTTTTGTCTGTCTGAGACGTTATAAATCCTGTTTTGAACAAACAAAAGGCCATAGTTTTTCAGAAGGCATTGTCTAATGTTATTGTGAACATGAAACATTCATGTGAAGGTCAAAGAGCAACCAATGTATCTTTGTCCTTGGGTATCAAGAAGGTGGGTTGAGATTTTAAAAAATGAAAACATCAAATAGTTAAGAACAATAGAAGTATTATTTTCTTGTGCAGTCTGTTTATGCAGAAGTGCATGAAAAGTCTGTGACATGCAAACAGAAATTATATTTTTTTTTTAAACATTTAAGGCTAGTAGTGGAGAAGAATTCTTTTGCCTGTTCTTTGTGGGGTCATCAAATATGTAGAGATCAGATTATGTTTATCAAATTGGCCCACAAGCAAAGTTCCCACAATTTAAAATTATCAAAAGGTTGAAATGATAAAACTGTCTTGTTTATATAAATAAGTGAAAATTTATTTATCAAGTAGAATAACATTCAATCTGTATGTATGAAATTATTAAACTGTGAAAATGTTCTTAGAGAAATTTAGAGTGGTAAAGAGTGTAAAGAATCAAGAGTTTGTTTTAGCAAAATGTGATTTGTGCAGAGAAAGTAAGTCTATGTTTTGCTCTATATTTTGTTACATGTTAGAAGTAACAAAAAGAAAAGAAAAAATATTTACCAAAACACAGCTAAATCACAAACAAATACTTAATTTTCTAAAAATGCAAAATTAAAATATGTACAAAGATACAACTGTGGCAAAGAAAATGTAGCAATTTAGATCTACTGACAAAGTGTTACCAGGGAGAAGGAAAGGTGAGGGTCAAGTATTTTAAACATGTTAGGGCTAGCTGAGTAATTTAAGTACTATTACTAGAAATCCACAAATATATGTATATATAGAATAATTTTTAGTTTAGTCAAAGAAAATGTTCAAAAACTCTATTTACCAGATTAGTTCCAGGAAATCCTCTTTTTGGGTTTTTGTTGGTCGGTAACTTTTCATAGAGATTTTTTCGGTTGGATATAATAATGCATGAATCAAAAGTTAGATTTGATTATACCAGAATTTCCTTTTTACAAATGACAACTCTTTTCCAAAAACCTATTTTTATAGGGGCTAGCACCTAATTAGCATATTTCTTGATATTTCTTGAATCATTTAGATTTTTCTTGAATATACTTGAATATTCTTGAATGATCTAGAATCTTCCAAACGTGTTATTTTTAATTTTTCTATTTTACAACTACCACATGAATGAAAACTTTTTTGTATTAACAGGTAGGACTCAGTTGAATCCCTTACTATAAATTTTAATCTTTTTGTTGACTTTATGAATATTTTTTACATAGAAATGAACCCTTGTAACAGTGTCAACTAAAAGTAGTAATGTCTCAGTTCCACTGGTGAATAGGTGAAAAGGAAGGAGGAGAGGTAAAGAAAGCAGCATGAGAGAGAAAATCAGAGGGTGCACATATGGGTCACTGAGCAGCCTAAAATTTTCTTGTTACATAGTGGCTGGTGTTCTTTCTCTGTTCTCTGCTGCCTTTTCTCTGTTTGATTCAACTTTCTTTCTCTATTTATTTCAGAAAGCGATTTGACATCAGCTTGTTACTTTTCTGAGGGTGTAAATCACTCCTCTTTCTTTGGTTAGAAAATAATACACACTGGCTTGCAAAATTTGCCTTGGTCTTTTTTCTTCAACCTGGAGCCAATCTTATTTTCTATTGGTCAAAAATAGATTTTTGTACTGGCTTGCAAATTTAAAAACAGTAAAGAAAAGTTATTTTTATTTTGTATTTACCACAGTAGTGCCAAAATACACCCTCAAGTTTCACATTTACAGACGGTGAGTGCCTGAATATGTCTGCAGTCAAGTTGCACTGTATTTCAATACATAGTTTCTTGGTCTTGGATCATCATATATTCTGTATTGGATTGCATATTGACTCATCCACATCAGGAATATCTCTTTTCTCAATATTCATAACTTGGCATGAGTCTTTAATTAATAAACTTTTCAATTGGTTCCTAGTTTTATATAATACTACACTTGTCTTTCATTTTCCTCAGTTCAGAATTTTTCTTAAATGGCTCAATTATTTAAGGGCATGTTTTTCAAAATATGAAATTGGGGACTTTTTCCAGCAGTCTGACTTATCTTGGAATGAAAAACTTTGAAAACTCAATTAAAATTGGTACAGCTTGGTTGGAATATCCTATTACTCTCATTATACTTACTTCTGTCAGATTACCATTTAATTTGCTTCCAATTCATCATCCAGGAAGATGCCAAGTTATGGGATGATGAAATCATGAAACTTAATCAAAGATGGTAAAACAAAACAAGAAATCATTGAATATGTTCATATACAAATATCAAAATAGCCTCTTTGAAAATTGCTTAAGGAATGCTTAGAAAATTTGTTCTAATCCAATACAACTAAAACAATAATCAAAGCCAGAACCATTGAAGCTTTGTGCTGTACCAAAGCAGCAATTATCAACAGAGTCTTACTATGGCACAAACCAGTTCCAAAGACCTTTAACAGCTGTCATGCATTCACTCTTCACTGGGTGCCCTATGCTGTATTTTAATACTCTATAAAGACCTAAGAGAACCCTGTTGTACTTTTATATACAACATTCTTTAAAGAATGTTATTTGTGGTTCAGTTGTAGTATGCTCACCTGCCATGCAGCCTGCTGAGGTTCAATTCTTGGTCAATGTATCAACATCAATCTATTTATGGATGTATGTTGTGGTGCAGTGGATATCGGCTTGGAATAAGAAATCAGAGAGCTAAACAAATCCTAGCTGAATTAATTACATTCACTTGCACGCAAATACTCTTGGGAAAGATATGAATCCATCACTTCTCCTTTTAGCTATGAAATAAATAGCAGGACAGATTGGACTCTATAGCCTTGGTTGGCAACCAGTCTTTTGCAGAAAGTAATGGCAACCTACTGTGAGAAAATCTTCTATCCAGTCAGTCATGTCTCTTTTGAGACAGTTCAAACATGTATCATGTATGGAACTAAACTATCTGACTGACTGATATATATATATATATCATTTCTAGTTTTTAATTTTCAATATTTCTACCATGGATCATTTATTTTCAGTAGTCTAAGAATTCAGTCTTCTCTGAATTAAAATAATTTCTATTTATTAAGTTATTCCATACTAAATCTTCTATGGTTTATTTGTAGAGATATGAAATAATGAAATCATTTAGCTAAGCCTATCAGCATTTAAGAGCTTTCAATTGCTAAATCCCTGGAGTCCTGACCCAACTGTCGAAATGTCTATTTGATCTTTATGCAATTAAATTGTTATATCTCAAAACTCATTGAAAATCAAATATTAAAAGTTGATATTATATGAAATTAAACTAATTTCTCTTTTAAATGATACCAAATTTAGCTTCCTTGGTATTATTTATGAGATACTGTTATAGAAATATCTGGCTCTGTAAAAGTTCTACATTTTTGGCACCACAAGTTAATCATGGTGGGTTAACACTGTATATTGAAATACAGTGCTACTCAATTTCAGGTACATTCAAGGACTTGGGAGTGTATTTGGGTATTACTAGTCTAAAAGGTTTAAAGAAAATATAATTTTTGTTTGCATGTTACAGATTTTTTATGCCTTTTTGAATAAAAAGACTGGACAAGAAAAGAATATTCCCATTGTCCTTAATAACTCATGAATTATAGTTTACATACAAATATCTAAATATTATCATTATAATTCACTAAGAAAACAATTTTTTTTTCATTCCAAGATAAGTCAGACTGCTGGAAAAAGTCCCCAATTTCATATTTTGAAAAACATGCCCTTAAATAATTGAGCCATTTAAGAAAAATTCTGAACTGAGGAAAATGAAAGACAAGTGTAGTATTATATAAAACTAGGAACCAATTGAAAAGTTTATTAATTAAAGACTCATGCCAAGTTATGAATATTGAGAAAAGAGATATTCCTGATGTGGATGAGTCAATATGCAATCCAATACAGAATATATGATGATCCAAGACCAAGAAACTATGTATTGAAATACAGTGCAACTTGACTGCAGACATATTCAGGCACTCACCATCTGTAAATGTGAAACTTGAGGGTGTATTTTGGCACTACTGTGGTAAATACAAAATAAAAATAACTTTTCTTTACTGTTTTCAAATTTGCAAGCCAGTACAAAAATCTATTTTTGACCAATAGAAAATAAGATTGGCTCCAGGTTGAAGAAAAAAGACCAAGGCAAATTTTGCAAGCCAGTGTGTATTATTTTCTAACCAAAGAAAGAGGAGTGATTTACACCCTCAGAAAAGTAACAAGCTGATGTCAAATCGCTTTCTGAAATAAATAGAGAAAGAAAGTTGAATCAAACAGAGAAAAGGCAGCAGAGAACAGAGAAAGAACACCAGCCACTATGTAACAAGAAAATTTTAGGCTGCTCAGTGACCCATATGTGCACCCTCTGATTTTCTCTCTCATGCTGCTTTCTTTACCTCTCCTCCTTCCTTTTCACCTATTCACCAGTGGAACTGAGACATTACTACTTTTAGTTGACACTGTTACAAGGGTTCATTTCTATGTAAAAAATATTCATAAAGTCAACAAAAAGATTAAAATTTATAGTCCCTATGAAAGATGATTCTCTTTTCAATTCGTCAATTCTGGACACAATTTTTAACAATCAGTTAGTTGAATGCTGTACATAATACACACTTGGGTGATCATGTCCCTGGTGATTCATAACTTACTAGGCAGAAGATTTTCACTCTATAGTTTGTCGTTTCTTTCTGCATTAGATTCATTACAAACCAAGGCTATTAAAACCAGTTTGTCTTACTATTCAGCCCATAGCTGGGGAAATGATGGATCCATATTTTTCTTAAGGATATTTCTGCATAAGTGATTGTAACAAAGCTGAGTGAAATTTCAACAAGCTGAACTCTTCCCTGCTACACCAAATTGCACATCTGGAACAGTACTTGACTGAATTTGTCTGATTTTGCAGAAGGGTCTGGTAATACACAATGCCCTTCCAGTCCCACCAGATACAGAACATCATTACATCAGACTGATGTATTCATGAGAACAGTACCAAGTTTACTGGTTCATCAAGAGAAACATATGTTCAAATTTGAAAGATTAAATTTAAGAATTAAAAAGATATCAGAAAATACTTTTCAGTAGCCATGCATCTTCAGTTAATGTGTTGACTTTATAACTAATTTTAGAGATATTTTTTTGATTTTCAAATAGTGCTTTAAGTGAAGAGAGAAGGTGTGAAATTGAAATTCAAAGGTGCAGTGGAAAGATGCCTTCCAAATGCTAAGCAATGTATTAAGAAACAGGAAAATTTCATTAGAAACAAAGAAAGAACTACTGAACTGCTACATATTATTAGTTCTCCTATATGACAGTGAATGCTTGATAACTTCTTTAAAGATGAAGAAGAAACTTGAAGAAAAGAATGTGGTACTACAAAAGGATGCTTAGCATAATATGGACCAAACATTTGAGCAATGATAAAATTTTAGGGTAAATGGAAATGAAAAAAACAAAACACTTACACTTAACATCAGAAAGATAAAGTTAAAATTTCTAGGGTAGATAATGAGAAAAGAGGGTTTTTGAAAATTTGATACTCATATGACAGATTGAAGACAAGAGGAAAACATTTTATAACCTACCAAGCAAAATTGTGTAAACAGTTAGCAGAACAGAGTTTAAGAGAGACCACAAAAATCAAAATTTATTAAGAGCTACAAAGGACAGGAAATAATAAAGAGTCATAACAACCAACTTGCTGAGGGGGCACTGCACATATAAGAATAGTTGTTCATTTAATTTTTCTAAAGCCCTTTTCTCTCTACATTAAATCCATTTTTTGCTGACTTTCACCAACATTTTTGTTGTGTCTGAGCAGATAGAAATATAGTTCATTGAATTTTTTTCTTTTTTTTAAATCATGAGAAACCATAAAATGATGGTGAAATACATGAAGGATCTTTGTGATTATCTGCATCATGTGACCGGGATTATTTCTAATCAGCATTTTTGTTTGAATAATTGAAGGTTCACCAGAATGTTCTTGGTCTTCTATATCAAATTACTATTTCTAAACCCAGAGAACTATTTATAAATACTATTCTCAGCTATGGCACCATCTCCATAAATAGCACATATTTTTTTGTTGTTCGTGCAGTATCTTTTCTATTCTAGCAATAAAGGATCATAAAATTACAAAAATACATCTAATTTTTTTCCATTTCACTTTTAACATAGAAGCATTTAAAATTCATAAATAATACACAAATTAGTCACCTTTCATTGTATGTCATAACTTTCAGTTGTTTAGTAAGTAAAATCATACTAAAAACATGATTTAATAATGCTACAAACATTTGTCACAATCCAATAATCTTATATCTTTTTGAACTGCATGATTTTATTGTGAACAACTTTTAATGAATTTTACCTAAAATATTACTTTAGGAATTAAATTACCTTTTTTATTTCTAAAAATTATTTTACAGTGTGCCAGAATTGATAGCAGGAACTATTGATGAACAAATTCTTATGATATACTTGGCACTTCTCAAATGGAAGGTAAGTGTTTGAAACAATTCTGTGAAAAACCATTGAGTAAAGAAATTCAAATAATGCTGTTTACCTTGTAGAAGTATTGTGAATTTTTTTCCCTGAAAGGATTAGTTTTGTCTGGAAAAACTTTTAGCTTTCACCTGAAAAAAGCCACCTGATGATGGCTGAAGAGTGAAAAAGAAATGAAAAAATTAACAGCAAATATGAATTTCTGTCTGAATATCTAAGATGAAGAATTATCATTATTTACATTATTTACCTTCAGACTGTTGTCCTCATCTTTGTTGTTATCACTGTCTGTCTGAATTTCTTGGATGAGAAGTTACCAATATTTATGCTATTTACATTCAGACTATTGTCCTCATGAAGCCAAGAATTGAGGTAAGGACCTGTTATATCATAGGAATGATATAAATAACAAGGCAAATTCCAAGCGGAAAGATTTACACAACATATAAAGGGTAAACAAATAACAGAGTTTATTGTATGGAAAAGTACAATTAACAGAGAGTTTGATAAAGTGGTAAGTCAAGATGAAATGAGGGCAAAAGTCGAATCTTCTTGTACTTCCTTACTTCTTAATCCCTTCAGCAAGTCAACTGTTGGGGGTGAGAGGATATTCCATTATAGCAGGACCAATAATATTGCTGATTCTTTGGATTTTATCAACAATCTCTAAATAAATACCAGGAGCAACAAATCTTATATGCAATGGATATGTGGTAGCAATATTCTAAGCATAGGTGAAATCTTAGACTTGGATGTAAGATAGATTCTAGAGAGAAATATTGTCTAGCACGGCAATAAATCAATATAGCAGTTGACCTAGCAATGGATTCTAGCTGAAAACGTTACTCTGAGAAGGTATGAACCATTTACTTGGAAGTTAGAATCAGCCATGCTGATGAAAGGCAGAAATGATCTCTCAGATGATTTTATCAACAATCTCTAAATAAATACCAGGAGCAACAAATCTTATATGCAATGGATATGTGGTAGCAATATTCTAAGCATAGGTGAAATCTTAGACTTGGATGTAAGATAGATTCTAGAGAGAAATATTGTCTAGCACGGCAATAAATCAATATAGCAGTTGACCTAGCAATGGATTCTAGCTGAAAACGTTACTCTGAGAAGGTATGAACCATTTACTTGGAAGTTAGAATCAGCCATGCTGATGAAAGGCAGAAATGATCTCTCAGATGATTTTATCAACAATCTCTAAATAAATACCAGGAGCAACAAATCTTATATGCAATGGATATGTGGTAGCAATATTCTAAGCATAGGTGAAATCTTAGACTTGGATGTAAGATAGATTCTAGAGAGAAATATTGTCTAGCACGGCAATAAATCAATATAGCAGTTGACCTAGCAATGGATTCTAGCTGAAAACGTTACTCTGAGAAGGTATGAACCATTTACTTGGAAGTTAGAATCAGCCATGCTGATGAAAGGCAGAAATGATCTCTCAGATGATTTTATCAACAATCTCTAAATAAATACCAGGAGCAACAAATCTTATATGCAATGGATATGTGGTAGCAATATTCTAAGCATAGGTGAAATCTTAGACTTGGATGTAAGATAGATTCTAGAGAGAAATATTGTCTAGCACGGCAATAAATCAATATAGCAGTTGACCTAGCAATGGATTCTAGCTGAAAACGTTACTCTGAGAAGGTATGAACCATTTACTTGGAAGTTAGAATCAGCCATGCTAATGAAAGGCAGAAATGATCTCTCAGATGATTAAAAGAAAGCAGTTTTGTTTTAGAGGCATTATAACATGCCATTCTTTGCTATAGTTAATAATAGACTATAGGTCATTTTTCAGATCAGCTGTCAATTACTGAACTGATCAGATTTACTATCAAGACATAAGTAAATGATTAAGCATAGAGGTCAATTTCAGAGCTGATGCCATATGAAAGGTTGTTAATGAAAATTAAAAACTAAGTAGTACGTGTCCCAGAAACTTTAGCTGTCTCTTGGTGATGTCAAGTATATGTTTTCTTTTCATTTCCATTCTCTCTAAACCCTTGTCATTGCTCACATGTTCAGTTCATGGTATTCTAAGTATGCTTCTGTAGAACCACATTTCTGTTACTTTGAGTTTTTCCTTCATAGTTGAGGATATTGTCCAACATTTTCTGTCATATAAGAGGACAGATATCACATAACAGACTAGTTGTGGTGCAGTGTATATCGACTCGGAACGAGGAATTGGGGAGCCGAGTTCGAATTCCAGCTGAATTCCATTGCATTCACTTACACGCAAATACCCTTGGGAAAGCTATTAATCCATCTCTCCCCTCCAGTTATGGGTTAAATAACAGGACAGATTGGGTTCTATAGCCTTGTCTGGCAACCAGTCTACCACAGAAAGCAATGGCAACCTACTGCAGGATAATTTTCTGCCCAGTCAGTCATGTTTCTTTTGAGACATGATTGCCCAAGCATGTATTACGTATGGCACTTAACTGACTGACTCTTTTCTTTGTTCCAATTCCACCACTGCTAATGTTGTATACCAATAAACAGACAAACACGGGTGTATATAAAAATATGTGACTTATATTTTTATTGATGAATGATGGACCGTGTAGCCTAGTGAACAGAGAGTGAGAGAGCGCGCCTCTACGGGTTGACAGGGGTGATGGGGGGGGGTGTCGTCGTATCTGTTCTCCTCTACGTCTCTCTGCCTAGACTGCCGTGAAATCCGTGCCTGAGGTCTTTTTATCTCCAAACCGGTACTTCCGATTTTTGCCTCGCCTACGCACGCCCACGTAATTCTCAGGGACACCTGTTCTGCTTGCCTCTTGTAGCCATTTCCGCTACTGCCGGAAATAAGGTCAAACAAACATCCGTTCCTTTCAACGGCCGGAAAACGCCCCCGCTTGCATCAGCTTCCTTCTTCGGGTGGGGCCAGATTATTATATTACATTCCTCGCCCACCCATTTTCCAAAATGTTCGCCTAAGAACATTTTAAGCGCAACACCCTCACTCTCCTCCCCATGCCACACAAGCCCGACAATTGTATAAACATGTGCATGCCAAAACAACAAAAACATGTGCATGCTGAAACAAAAAAACAACAAAAAAAATATATAGGGGAGCCTATATCGGCAACCCGACAATGTTCGTGTCCATCTTGAAAATTGTTCTACCAGCTCGATGTTTCATTGTTCCTTTTTTTTTTTTCCTCCCCCCCCTTTTTTTTTTAATATCCATCTTCACAGAATTGGGCAAAGTTCTTAAAAATGTTCATCTTCTTTCTCGACTCTGTCCATAAGCGTAGACTCTTCGATGCATAATCCACATGATTATAGGCGGTAATTGCGCCCCCAGTTTCCAAACCGACATCGAGTAAATGACCTTTGACCAACACCATGCGTGCCTCTGCTCGAGTTTATTGTTACACATGTAACCTCATTTAATTTAATTTAATTTCAAACATACTATGTTTGAACACAGAAAAAATGGTCATTATCTGCCATACATATCATTCATAGTCTGACCGAGAAATGTTCAATAGAAAATGAAGAAAATTACCCTGATTCCAACGTTAATCCGCATGCAATTTACTTGTGGAGGATATTAATTTAGTCTAAAAAAATGGACCCGTGACTCGTAGTTCCTTAGTTTGTACAATGCTTTCCATTCCCTGAACTACTTCCTCTGGATTCGAAACCAAGCATATCTGATTTGTTGACATCTCTCTGTTTAACGCAGAGACATTTTTGAGTGTCGAACACCCGTTGACCCCGGAGTACTATTCACAACGGATAACTCAATTTCCTTTTCCGAAGCACTGTTGCTTCTTTTACACTTAAAAATCCGCTTCCTGGCTATTATTCCCAGGATTATTATTACGCCGACCACGCCAGCAATGACTCCTGTCGTCAACTTCTTCGGGACTTCGTCATATCCTTCACTAAATCTCTCCATATTTATCTGTTCCAAGGTATTTACTAGTTTTCAGAAATTAATATATCTTCAAAAGATATTTCCCAAGTCACATAAATGAAAATTCACAGAGGATGTTGAATTGATGGGAACCTGCACAAAAGCATAAAAGTGAAGTACTTTTACGTAAATAAAAATAAGTTTTAGATTTTAATTTAATTTTCCCAAATCTCCCCAAATAATCCGATTCCACCATATTGATAACAAAATATCTTTTCAATATCTGACTCACATCGCGAAACACTGAGACGCGGGTGAATGTTTTAAGAATATATATAATCGGTGTATTCGCAACGAAATAACCAAACAATGCAGTTGTTTTCAAGCAACGATGTTGAGATATATTTATAATTGGCGATTTTGTTGGCTGTTGTTAACTGCATAATTAAAATTACACTTTAAAACTCTCGATAACATTTAAGTCATTTCTATGCTGTAGAAATGTCACGCAAAACACAAACATTTTTAAATTTTGACAATATCTGTGTAAAGATTACAAATTGACGTTTACGAACGAATTTCATTGACGAGATCAAAATTAAAGAACCCTTTCGTTTCTCTGATTTTCCTATTGTGGTAGCATTCAGCTACATCCATAATTTGTTAATGTTTACCAATTTTGATTTAGTTCATGCAATACAAGGCCAAATGGAGAAAATGGAGAGGGTCATTTTACGCTAATACTCCAATTGGGGAAAGTTTGTGTACGTAGAACATCGATTGTTTTTTTTTTTTAATTTGGCTCGAGTACTGATCAGAAAAACTCAACTATTTCAACCATACAACTGACCTTCATAATCACATTGAGAATAGTTGTTCGTCAATATTTCTATTGGGTTGTCTGGAAAGTTCATGCTGCTTTTTAAGTAAAATTAAGACACAACCCAAAATTATTTCATTAAATATTTATTCTACGAAATATTAACTATTTTCTTGCACAAACCAAAGAAAACATTGTTATCAACAAGTTAATCCAATTATCCACTTAAAAGAGTAGAAGAAACTTCCTTTACTTACTCAATAAAAGTACGATTAATTAAGCAACATACCAAGAAACTCACTTCATATATATGGTAAATATTAACAACAAAAATAAATCATTAACTCAGATGCCCCACACCTACAGACAGGCAAATATTTCAACTTTCTTCCTCCCCGTCAACTTTAACACCCCACTCCTCCCCGTCAACTTTAACACCCCCGCCAACCCCAAACCTACGCACTAGGCATAATACTCTCTCTACTTCACCGGCGTTCCCTACATATATTCCTGACCCCCTATCTCTCTACCGAACAATCCATTTTTTTCAATGGCAAAAGTATGCATTTTTTTTTTCTAATTGGACTTATTATAAACACGAGCAGAGAACACACACACTATTAAATCAATGAGTCACTCACCTTTCGTTGATGTCTATAGTCGTGGCTGCTAGATATTTTCGTCTTCTTTTTTTCTGGTGGCAGTAATTCTGTTGCCGTGGTAAACCCAATAATGTTCGTATCAATCTGTTTTGTTGTTTCAAAACCAAGTCACTTAGGCACCAAAAATACACGTCTGTTGTATACCAATAAACAGACAAACACGGGTGTATATAAAAATATGTGACTTATATTTTTATTGATGAACGATGGACCGTGTAGTCTAGTGAACAGAGAGTGAGAGAGCGCGCCTCTATGGGTTGACAGGGGTGACGAGGGGGTGTCGTCGTATCTGTTCTCCTCTACGTCTCTCTGCCTAGACTGCCATGAAATCCGTGCCTGAGGTCTTTTTATCTCCAAACCGGTACTTCCGATTTTTGCCTCGCCTACGCACGCCCACGTAATTCTCAGGGACACCTGTTCTGCTTGCCTCTTGTAGCCATTTCCGCTACTGCCGGAAATAAGGTCAAACAAACATCCGTTCCTTTCAACGGCCGGAAAACGCCCCCGCTTGCATCAGCTTCCTTCTTTGGGTGGGGCCAGATTATTATATTACACTAACATTCACGACAAAAATCCACAAATGGACTTCCCCACACCTTTATAATATGGCTACCAACTCTGAGTGGGAAGTCACTGAGTAGTAGCCACAGAGTGAGTGAATGAGTGAGTCAGAATGCCTTTCGAGAGAAAGTACTCTCCAATTCATGTTTATCTTTGTACAACGTTTTTCGAGAATATATTGTTCAACCTTATATCCGAGTCCGTGTTATCTTTCTATGGCCCTTCGGTCATAACACTGGTGACGAAGAATATTCTAACCACAAAGAGAAACCTCTACCTAAAAAAAAAAATTTCCATCGGCCTGTTGGCTGGGCTTCAGAATACATCAACGGCACCTCTGCAGCGGGTAAAAGTCCCCCAAGGGGGCTATCTAATGGCCGTGGGTGGTGACCCGTAATGCCTGGGGACGGAATCCTGGTGGTTGAGAAGTTCATGACCTGGGTGCAAAGAGGTCATGTTCCTTCAACACACCACTTTGGCCCTTACCTGGGCTGGACAGGCGGTCAGAGAGGCCCGATCCGATCAATCGGCTGGTCCCGACATGCCCTAGCTCACATATATCTCTTTCTATCTCAGAAGTATTATTGAAATATATTAGTGGAACATCTCACATCTCTTCATCTTACATGAGCTAGAAGACGGGAGCTGAGGGTCGACTGCGTTGAGAGCAAAAGACACTTTAATCACTGCTGAATTAAAGAGTTATACAACCAAAATTTTGCAGGGGCTCAAGACTCGCTCTCAATATGAGTATACTGGTCATATATCCCCATCTCAGCCAATGTGGTGGGTGGTGTAGCACAGGGCCAGTGAAAATAAAAATCAAAACATGGCATCTTTAAATAAAAAATCTAAAAGAAATTTATCGGAATCGGACTCTGAAGGTGAAACAGCAGACTTCCCCAGATTCATTATCATTGAATGCCTGGAAGAGGTTTGCCTCACTAAATTCTCCCCATTCTTGATCAAAAGAGTTATCTCTATACAAGTGACTCCAAAAAATGTAAAAAAAATTAAGAAATGGAAATTTACTGGTCAAAGTGGATAACAGGAGACAAGCAGAAAATCTCATAAAAATGAAAAATTTCATAATACCAAATGCAAAGCCTATCCAAATACCTATATATTGACTTTCAATCAGGCCCAAATCCCTAGAACAGTCAAAATAGGATACTATTTGGAGAAAGTGGATCAGTATATTCCAGCTCCCCTGAGGTGCTTCAAATGTCAGAAATTTGGACACCACAGGGACGCTTACAGAGGATGACAGACATGTGCCAAATGTGGAGAGAAAGAACCAAATCATAAAGAGGAGGAATGTTTGAAACCACCAAGATGTCCAAATTTCCAACAGGATCATCCAGTATATACAAGATCTTGTGACATCTACAGGAAAGAAAAAGAAATCATTGCAGTAAAACATAAGAAAGATGTATCTTTCCTGGAGGCCAGGAAAATTGTAGAGGGCTATATGGGTGAGATTAGCTATGCTTTGGTTACACGGAGAGCCAACTCTGAAAATAAAAAATATAGAACACTAATTGAAAAACTCATAAAATTAGATTCAAGTGAGTGGACAAAATTCCAGGCAGAACTAAAAAAAAAGAATAAACCCATAGTATTCAACAAACATTTCAATTGGAAGTCCTTGCTCAGAATAATAAAACCCATGATAAAATAAAGAATGAAAAAGAAATAGTAAAAAAGACGTTACAGACACAGACCACTTCTACCAAAAAACAGAATTTGCAACAATCACCAATCTGTCTTTCAACTTCTAAAAGTGATAACAATGGGAAAAATAATACACTAAACCCTGAATCAAACAAGAACAAAAAAAAACGCCTATCACAATCCAAGAAAGACCATACTCCATCTTCCTCACGGGAATGTCCAAAGGTCTCTAACTTAACAAGCCAACCTACAGAACCATCAACTTCGAAGATTAACACAGAAAACAGGTTTAGTTTTCTGGAAAGGATGGAAACTGATGAGCTGAGTATTAAAAACAAATCCAAAAAGAGTAATAACACCAATTCAGACAAAGTTCATACCAAACAATGAAATTACAAAGTAATACAATCCTACAGTGGAATTGCAGAGGAATTCGGGCTAATTATGACAAACTTCACCAACTTCTGGCCAACCATAAACCCAAAAGAGTTTGCCTGCAAGAAACCTTCTTAAAAGAAACAACCTTTATTAAATTTAAACACTACCACATGTATAACTATTTTAACAAAGATGGAAACAGAGCCTTTGGAGGAGTGTCAATCCTAGTTAGGAAAGATATACCCCAAAGTCAAATTCAGATAGATACTGACCTCCATGCAATTGTTATTAAAGCTACTCTGCATAAGCCAATACACATCTGCTCCATCTACATTCTTCCACATGACCCCATCAGCGACTCTAAAATGAATAAACTACTTGAGCAAATACCATTGCTGGGTGACTTAAACAGCCTCAGCACTGTCTGGGGGTGCCAGAAAACCAATAGAAAAGGAAAAGACCTACAAAAAAATCATTGAATCAAATAACCTTTGTCTACTAAACAATAAATCAAAAACATACAGTTCTTACTCAGCCATTGACCTCACTCTATGGGATCCCATAAGCTATATGGACTATGGGTGGAAAGTTCATGATGATCTATGCAGTAGTGACCACTTCCCCATATTTCTTGAAACTCTACAACCACTTAAAGATGAAAAACTCCCTCATTGGAAACTTAACAAGGCAAACTGGGAAGTTTTTGAAACCCTCTGTGAACAAAAACTTTTTCCAGATTTTGAAATTATAGACCACACAAAATATTTTGCCAAAACTCTAATCTCCATAGCCAATGAATCCATCAGAAAAACCTCAAGCTCAGACAAACATAGAACTCCCTGGTTCAATGATGAATGCAAGACAGCTATCCTCCTTCGTAAGGCTGCCTTACGGAAATTTCATAAACAACCTACCACCATTAATCTCAATGCCTTCAAACTGCTCAGGGCAAAAACCCGAAAAATCATTAAAGAAGCAAAAAAGGAAAGTTGGCAAAACTATGTCAATCAAATTGGCTCCTCCACTAAAACAAACAATATTTGGAGGATAATAAGGAAGATATATGGAAAACCACAACCAATCACTCTCAGACATCTTAGAAAAGATCAGACAGAAGCAACTCCAAAGGAAGACATAGCAGATATACTAGCCAAGACATTCTCACAAAATTCCTCACTTAACACCTCTAACCCACATTTCATTACTTATAAGAACCTCGTTGAAAAACAAAAACTTAATTTTAAGACAAATAATCTTGAAAAATATAATCTTCCGTTTACATTTGCAGAACAGAAAGAAGCAATCAAAGCATCACACAATACAGCAGTTGGCCCTGATGAAATTCATTATGAATTTCTAAAACATCTACCAAACAAATCACTGACCTACCTTCTCAAAATATTTAATGATATCTGGACACATGGGACAGTCCCAGAAACATGGAAAATGGCAACTGTCATTCCTATACCTAAACCTGGAAAAGACCACACAAACCCATCCAACTACCGTCCAATAGCTCTCACGAGTTGCCTCTGTGAAACAACGGAGCGCATGATTAACAAAAGACTGATCTGGTACCTTGAATCCAATAAACTTATCACCAGATCTCAATGTGGTTTTAGAAAACAGATCAGCAATGGATCATTTGGTTAAATTGGAAAACTCCATCTTATTGGAAGTTTGGAATAATGAAAGATCTCTATAAACTTGGACTGCGAGGTAGATTGCCAAACTTTATTAAGAGTTTTCTGTCGAATAGTGAGTTCCAAGTTCGAATTGGATCTACACTTTCAAACCTTCACAAGCAAGAAGAGGGAATCCCACAAGGGAGTATCCTATCGGTGACACTTTTCAATATAAAAATTAACAGTATAACAAAGTGCCTCACTACTGGAATTGATGACTATCTTTACATTGACAACTTCTGCATCACTTCCAAATCAAAATATATGAGGACCGCAGAACGCCAACTGCAACAATGCATCAATAAAATAATACATTGGGGACATAGAAACGGATACAAGATATCTAAAAGCCAAACAAAATGTGTGCATTGTTGTCAACTGAGGAAAATGCACAATGACCCAGTCATAAAGCTGGAACACACAAAAATACCGGTCATTAATGAGTATAAATTCTTGGGAGTTATATTCGACAGGAAATTATCTTTCATACCTCATGTAAGACATTTAAAATCTAAAACGGCCCGTGCTCAACAACTGTTATGAGTAGTCACCCATACAAAATGGGGAGCTGATCGTCAAGCCCTCATCAAGTTATACAGAGCCCTAATCCAATCCAAATTAGATTACAGTATATTTATTTATGGATCTGCCAGGAAATCTTACCTTAAGAAGCTTGACCCAATTCACCATGAAGGACTAAGACAGGTCCTAGGAGCCTTCAGAACTTCTCCAGCTGAAAGTTTATACACTGAAACCCATGAAGCTCCTCTACAACTTAGATGCATAAAGCTGGCTCTCCAATATTACTTAAAATTGAAGTCGTGTCCAACCAACCCAGCTTATGACTGCATTTTCAATTCTAAACATAAGCAACAGTTTCAACAAAAAGAAAATGCAATCAAACCATTTGACCTTCGAATGGAGACTATTCTCCGTGAATCCAAAATTCCTATTAAAAGGATACATAAAAGTACACTCACACAAGTTCCACCTTGGACCATCAAAGAACCTCTAGTAATCCTTCAATTAAACAAACTACCAAAAGCAAAAACACACCCAGTACTTTTCTGGAAAAATTTCATACTATCCTCTTAAACAATCCGGATCACCAATATATATTTAAGGATGGATCCAAGGATGGCAATAGATCAGCATGTGCTTCTGTACTTAATAAAATCATATACCAAAAAGCCCTTCCTATGGAAAGTTCCATTTTTACAGCAGAAGTCTGTGCAATTGATCTTGCTCTCAACATAATTTCTAATGACAAACACAACAAATTTATCATATTTTCAGATTCACTCTCAGTATTAACACCAGTGAAAAACAAACAACTAGAAAACCCATTAATAGTTAAATTGCTGAGTAGACTAAACTCTGTCTAGTCACAAAGATATAATTATGTGCTGGATACCTAGCCACATTGGAATGCATAGAAATGAAAGAGCTGATTCGGCAGCAAAATTGGCCTTAGAGCGCAGCCCGGACAATATCAGTATTCCATATACGGACTTGAAACCTCAAATATATAAATTCTTTTTGACAAAATGGCAACAATGTTGGAATGGCAACACTAACAACAAACTCTACCAAATAAAGCCTACACTGGGAGAATGGAGGTCGGGCTTCAGAAAATCAAGGAAAGAACAAGTCATTATATCACGCTTGCGTATTGGCCACTCAAAACTCACTCATTCTTTTATACTCACGCAGGAACAACCACCACAGTGTTTGACATGTCAAATACCTTATACGATCAAACATATTCTAATGGAATGTGGCGCACTAACTAGAACCAGAGAGTGGTATTTTAAAACAGATAATATGAGAAATTTGTTTGAGAAGGTGGAAATAGGTGATGTTCTCTCTTTCTTGAGAGAGATAGGGTTATATCCAAAAATATAATATCTTGTCATAACCCAGAATACTCAACCAATAAAGGTTGATATGCCATAAAAACTAAACAACCAAATCACTGTTGGATAAAACTACACTGGCCCTTTACCCACTGTAAATAAAACTGGTAGTGGGAAACTGCATCAATTGACCATACAAACAAATCAAACCGCTTGATATAAATAACTAATGTTTGTTAGATAGAAACATTTGAAATCATTTACCGTAGTAAGAATAAACACGCCGTGGCTCAAGGACATTATCCCTAAATTGTGTATACAAAGTGTATATATTTTTAATATATATTATTAAGTGACCCATAGTAGTTGATATGCCATAAAACTCCAAACAACCAACCAACTAAAAAATTCCACAAAAAAGTTTACGCCATACCAATAACATATGCACAGGGATAAACCATCCCTTCGGTATACTATTAATTAGAAGGAAGTTCCACTTGGTCAGTTTCTTCTCACAAATGGCTGCTGAGAGGATGCTGCCCTGACTAATACAATTTTAACCTCTTCAAATATAGGATTAACCATTATATATCCTACAAATTTTCATAAACTGTTAAATTATTATCTCTTACTGTGCATATTATATACTTCTATCTTGGGTGACTCTTGGTTAAATATAAGTTCAAAAAATACACTGTAAAAATGTTTTTTAAAAAATTTGTTGATTTAATAATAGTGTATATGTTATTTGATTGGCTAAAAAATGAGCATACATAATGAAAAAATGCCCCATCATTAATAAAAACAAAGTTTTATTGTCAAGATTTTTTATAATATTTATATAATAGACCAAAGTATTTTTGATTATTATATTTGTTAATCCTTTTTTTAACCTTCAAAATTTTAATCAGTTTGTTTGCTTGTGTCAACAGGTGATCATAAATTAATATAGGAAATTTTAGTACCTTGTTGGGGAAAGTATTGATTTGGAATTTCTTGCATAAATCAAGTAATTATTGAATTTTAATGAAACTTCCAGGACTTATTCACTAATTAATTAAATTATTTTAGAAACGTTTTTTTAGAAAATCTTGCTAAAAACATTTATTTTCTTACATCTGCTATTCCCTGCATTCACCATCTTATTTAATCATCAATTTCCTTTCGTAAAATAGTGCCCTTAGTTACTGACAATCTGCTCTGAATCATAAAATGAAATAAAACTGACATTAGAAGAAGCTCTTAATTGCTTATAGGATATTGATGATTTAAATTCTCCAAGAACTTCTGCTTATAACTAATATAAACATTATTCCCTACAAAAATTAATTTCTCAATTTTATAGAATTAATGTAAGAACAGTATATTTAATAATAACAAATGGAAAAGTTGATTACAATTCAATAACCATCAGTATTTTAAAAAGAATTTTGAATTGTTTTGTGTGTGCATAAACGTGTTGATTCTTGTATGTATCAATGTCCATACATGACATTATGAGAAAAAAAGAGTAGTAACTATTGTAAATTTAATGCCAAAGTAGATAAAATACAATAAAATATTAGATTACTGAGAAAATTTTCCTAAATTGTTAAAATTATTAGGTAGTTAAGAAATTATATAAAAAGGGGCTTACATTATATTTATCATGCAATTTTTACAGATATATGTTTTTTGTTTCGCCCAAAGCAAGGCAGGACTGCCACTGGTGTGCAGGGGGTTAAATGAGAGGAGAGCAAAAAAAAAAAACCCAAAAAAAAACAAAATACAGTGGGTATTGGAGAAAGGATAGGATAAAGGTAAGAATCAGAGAGATAAAAGATGGCAGTTGATGTTGCACTTAAAGTCTTAGAGGTTGTAGGTATCAGCAAGTATACAGAAGGGAGTTCTGGAAGTGTGAGAAAAATATGATATAATAGAAGTGGCAGTTACATTTGATTGTTTTGACTGTAAAATGGTGGGACCTAGTTGCCGGTCTAGTAGCTTGAGTAAATTTGTGGAGAGAAGGCACCAGGGAGATAAGCTCATCAGAGCATAAACCATGAAAATATATGGAATAGGTAAAAATACCTTTCTTGTTGTGGCACACAAAATAATAGTGACAACAAGAAAATAGAATCATGCTGGTATATTTTTTCTTTGCTGCGCATAAAACAAAAAAAACAGATATTCTTAAATATAGAAAATTGATTAGCCCAATTGGTAAAAATAGAGCAACAACAGCAGTCGTTGGAACACTAGAAACAACAAAAATGTCCATACATGACATTATGAGAAAAAAGAGTAGTAACTATTGTAAATTTAATGCCAAAGTAGATAAAATACAATAAAATATTAGATTACTGAGAAAATTTTCCTAAATTGTTAAAATTATTAGGTAGTTAAGAAATTATATAAAAAGGGGCTTACATTATATTTATCATGCAATTTTTACAGATATATCCCTCATAGAACAAAATCCTAAACATGAGTCTATTGAGAGAGTTGTCAATGTCTCTTAAAAATACTCGGCTATTTGTTAAAAATGCTTTTCTACAATATCTTAAACTAAAAGCAAGTAATGTTTGTTTCAAATCAACTTATTCAAACTTGAAATCAACTAATCTTTTTCAGATAAAGTTTTTGGAAAAAATATACTTTATTTTTTCAAGATATTTTAATTAAGAGAATTAAGTTGTGCTGGGGAATTGCAAATTAAAATTTTTCGTGATTTTCAAAAATAATCTTTCCAGTCAATTTAAATCATTTTCAAGTAGAGCAAATTATATTGAAAACATTAAAGACAATCTATTAGCTAAAAATAAAAATAAATGCTTCAAGAAAGAATTTTCATTTTTTAAAAATTCATAGATAAGATACTCATAGGTCTTTAATTAATTCTTTAAATTATAATCCTCAATATGGTTAAACTCTGAAATACACTAGAAATGAAACACTGTCAGATGGAAGAGATGATGAACTAATTCTGGAACTGTTTCCTTCCATTCAAACTTGGCACAGCCTTAATGCATAATTCATACCAGTGAAATGTGTAATGGCTTTCCAAACACCCTAATATAATTATAAACTTTGATGGATTATGAAATAAGACATTCATGTCCTTCTTGAAATCTTTTAAATAACGCAGTACTAAGATTTATTGGAATAGGAAATCAGTTTTGTCTGGCCCTGGGTATGACAGTAAACTGCATCCAGCAGCAAGACCTCTGACTGGGAGGTTGTGAGAAGCATTTATCCGAGCAAGGGATAAATTCTGAGGAAATTTGTCCTTTTTACACCGTTAATGCTAACAGTGTCTTTAGGCTTAACCTCCTTCACATCATAAGGATTTGTCATATTGATGTGAAAATCCATGAATATACGCAGGAGGAATAGTGGAATGGTTTCCTGTTGCCTTCTCCACGGCAATACCAACTTTAGTTAACTGGCCATTGACTCTACAAGAGTTCGTCTGCTCTTTTTAGGCTAAACTGTTTGTCCTACAGTGTTGCTATCTACCTGTGACAAAAAAAAAAACAAAAAAAAAAACTACAAACCTGAATTTATCTTTTTTTAAAATTTTCTTAATGGGTAAGAAACAGCGAAAAAAGACAAAAAACGTAAACAAATATTAAGTATTACACTTTGTATAAGTTCTAATAGCCAAATTTATAATGGAAGATATTGGATTCCTGAAAAATAGTACATAAAGTAGGCAGAGGCGAGAATTATAATACTCAATGGATAAAAGGAGGCCTCAAATACGCTTCAAATTTAGGATATTGCCAGTAAATGTAATTTTAATTTATTCAAAAAATATCTTGAATAAACACATTATTCAAGAAAAATTAGATAAAATATTAAAATTACATTTTTAAAGAACAAACAAATAGAAAAATAAAGGGTAAAAGAAAATAAAAGTATAAAAAACTTTTATAGAAAAATATACATTTTTGAAGAAAAAAATTATTACCTGTAATACATTTTTTAATGCAAAACTAGAAGATATTTTCAGTTTTCTAAAAAAAGAAAAAATAAATAAATAAACAAATTTTTCATCAAAATTTGACTAAATCAACCTTCTTACTACAACTAAACATTAAAAAAATACCTGAAAACCCCACCTTTTTGGTATTAAATAACCTGCAGAGGTTGATATGCCATTAAACAAAACTCAAACTCAGGGAGGCCTTATGCCAAGCTTCTATTGGGATTTAAACTCAACCCAAAACATTAAGTGGAAACTCAGTTTTGTCAGTATAAAAACCACTTAGTATTTATCAGTGTTGTCTTCACAATTGTGGAGCTTGTAGTAGTGGCATCGAGATTTTGGTATATTTCAAAATTTTGACAGTATTTATTGATTCTCTCTTGTTAGGGAGTTACCATGATATATCTTTTGTGAACCTTGCATTATATCCATTCAAAAGTCTTCAAATAATTACTTGCAAGGTTGATTGTATTGCTGAGAAAAGAACTATGAACAAAAATGTTGTGACTTGTGAGTGTTAATCTTGACTCTTCCCTGTTACAATAATAATATTAATTCTAATACAATAATAATAATAATTCTAATACAAAGATAACAAATGTAAAAAATTATAAAGTTTTTTGTCCACTCTGTCAAATTAGAGATGCCTTTTCTCAAAACAGAAACAAAATGAGATGACTTGTGGAGCAAATAAGACACCCTCAGTAGCATAAAAAAACTAGGTAAGATACCTGAAATAGATAACTCAGTGTTCTGAAAGAGTTCTGATAGAATATTTGTTAGTGTACTATTGTAGTCAGTCAAGACACAATATTATAATAGTTAGTAGCAAGTTATAACAGTGTCAACACAGAATCAAAATGTTTTTTGTTTCGCCCAAAGCAAGGCAGGACTGCCACTGGTGTGCAGGGGGTTAAATGAGAGGAGAGCAAAAAAAAAAAACCCCAAAAAAACAAAATACAGTGGGTATTGGAGAAAGGACAGGATAAAGGTAAGAATCAGAGAGATAAAAGATGGCAGTTGATGTTGCACTTAAAGTCTTAGAGGTTGTAGGTATCAGCAAGTATACAGAAGGGAGTTCTGGAAGTGTGAGAAAAATATGATATAATAGAAGTGGCAGTTACATTTGATTGTTTTGACTGTAAAATGGTGGGACCTAGTTGCCGGTCTAGTATCTTGAGTAAATTTGTGGAGAGAAGGCACCAGGGAGATAAGCTCATCAGAGCATAAACCATGAAAATATATGGAATATGTAAAAATACCTTTCTTGTTGTGGCACACAAAATAATAGTGACAACAAGAAAATAGAATAATGCTGGTATATTTTTTCTTTGCTGCGCATAAAACAAAAAAACCAGATATTCTTAAATATAGAAAATTGATTAGCCCAATTGGTAAAAATAGAGCAACAACAGCAGTCGTTGGAACACTAGAAACAACAAAAATGTTAATTGATATAATTCAGAAGAAAATAAAAAATTCTTCAATTTTCACTCCTGATGCAGTGGTAAATGTCATAGTTGAATTCACATATAATTTATATTATGAAATTACTTTTCTGCTTAGTTTAGAAGATACAAGCAAACTTACAGAGAAGAATGCAGTGACTGGGAAAATAAGAAAAAAACAGGTTTTTTGTTGAGAAAGTTAGCATCAGTAGAACATAAAAATACTATTATTTTGTACTATTGAGAAAAGTAGGAGAAATTTGCTTTGAAGAAACGGTAAATATTCTAAAAAAATTTTAGTGAAAAAAGTTTATTAGCCAATACTAATTGGAAGTGTATGAATCAGATGAAAAACGAAGACAAAGATTTTTTCCCATATGCTGAAATTGTTAACAAGAAAGGTGAAAGATTCTATTTAAACAAGATGACTCTGAATATGTTTGCAGGATTAATTTTCATTCAAAGGTTAATGACCAAAAAGACACAGAAATATGTGCTGGAATCTTAATGAAACTTGAACAATAAAAAGTTATCACTACAAGAAATATCAAACAAATATCAAAGAATCTTAAATTTGAGGTATGATATGAAAGAAACTGAAGAAAAAGAATGCATATGTATAAAAGCCAAAGAAAAATGTAGATAAATAAAAATTAATCCATGTTGTAGACTGTTCCTTTAGGAATTTAAAGTGCTACAAGTGTGGAAAAGTTTAACACAAGGAGTCAGACTGGAAAACTAAAGAAAGGAAAAGTTCTCACAGAAAAAATTTTGTACACATCATTGAGGTGAAAAAATAATTACACCAAACCAAAGAAAATTTGTGTATGTGAAAATAATGTGAATGTAAAAATTTGACTAGACACCGATAGTGATATCACAATCAACAAAGTCATATGGAAAGCAAAGAAAAAAACCTATATTAAAAAGAACTTAAAAAATTACACATTGTGTTTCAAGTGAGAAATTGTTGTGTGTGAAATGACTGGCCACACTTCATTTTGTAAGAAGTGTTTAAAAGCTAAGGCTTATGTGTTAAAAATACCGTAAACTTATTTAGTACTGACTGGATGGAATTATTTAAATTATGGGATTTACCCAAAAATATTTATTGCAAAAATATAAGTTGACAAATGACTGTTTAAAAAAACAAGATAAAAATTTAAAGGAAGAACTGATTTTGAGATGTTTTGTTGGATGGTTTGAGTTGGCCCTCTAAAATCAAAGCAAAGTTTTTAGGGAAAAAAGGGTCAACACCTGTATTTAAACTGAAACATAATATACTGTTTACAGCATTGAATCAATTCAATAAAAAATTAGGCAGACTTTAAAATATGGGTGGAAGTGAAAAAATTGATCATTCAAAATGGGCACAGCCAGCATTGTATGTAAATAAAATAAAATAATAATGTTTGTGTTTGTGCTCATTTTTTTACTGGGTTAAACAAATGTTTAGAACCCATTATTAAGTTAAGTGAAAATTTTTGTGGAATTGAATGGTGGCCAAATTTTTTCAAAGCTGGCTCTTTCTGAGGCATATTTGCAAATACAAGTTAAAGAAGAATATATAGAGTTAATAATGATAAATACACACAAGGAACTGTAAAAAATGTAACCAACTTCCTTTTGAGATAAATGTGGCTCCAGCCAGATTTCAACACACTATGGAATCTATGCTTGCAGATTGTTGCTTATCTAGATGAAATATTGATTAAAAGCATATCTAAGAAACAACATATTGAGCACGTAAAAAGAATTTAAAACAAAATGTGTATTGGTTCAACCTCAGTGAGAAAAAGTGCAAATTGTTTTTGCCTAAAATTAAGTACCTAGAACAAATTATTGACAAAAACCAGATCTGTTGAGGGCAAGTTTTTTTTTTTTTTTTTTTTTAATCATATCACCCCAAGCAAGGCGGTAACGCCACTGATGCGCAGGGGGCTACATAAGGGTAAAAAGAATGGAAAAGAGAAAGCCGGAAACCACATCCTAAACAGGAAACAAGGGATGAGCCTCTTCACCTGTTCAATAGATGTGGGTGGAGTGTGAACCGGGCGATAGTTTAGTCTATCTACTCCAATTGAAAAAAAATAAAAAAGGAAAAGAGTGAAAAGATTGGAAAAGAGAAAACCGGAAACCGCATCCTAAACAGGAAACAAGGGATGAGCCTCTTCACCCGTTCAATAGATGTGGGTGGAGTGTGAACCGGGCGATAGTTTAGTCTATCTACTCCAATTGAAAAAAAAATAAAAAAGGAAAAGAGTGAAAAGATTGGAAAAGAGAAAACCGGAAACCGCATCCTAAACAGGAAACAAGGGATGAGCCTCTTCACCCGTTCAATAGATGTGGGTGGAGTGTGAACCGGGCGATAGTTTAGTCTATCTACTCCAATTGAAAAAAAAAAATAAAAGAAAAGAGTGAAAAGATTGGAAAAGAGAAAACCGGAAACCGCATCCTAAACAGGAAACAAGGGATGAGCCTCTTCACCCGTTCAATAGATGTGGGTGGAGTGTGAACCGGGCTTATCAAAATAAGTCAATAATTGTAAGCTGCTTCCTAATATTATGTATAGTTGCTAATTAACTAATTACTGGACATTACTGACAAGTTCCTTGCTAAAAATGTTCTCAGTAATTGATATTTAGTAGTAATTTAGGTCTCTACATGTCTGCCACCTGGTTGTAGATCACCAGTCTCATGGTAACAAGCCTGGGTTATACTTAACATATTATATGCCAGACCTAAAGTTTTTCATAGACACTTTTATGAAATCCTAATTACAGATCTTTGCGATTTCTATACATGCCCTTCAAAACCATATGAAATACTAGTTCTGAGACCGTTACTACTAAAGTACTGCTTGAGCACCCTAGGTTAGTAGCAATAATAATAATAAGTGCAATTAAAAACATGCCTTCTCAAACAAACCTTACTAGGCTACAAGTATTTCTATGACTAGATAATTGTTATCAAACTTACATACCTAATATGCAGACTTTGAGAGCTACACTGCTGAATTTGCTTAAAAAAAAGACATGTAAAGTGGAACTGGACTGATAAGTGTCAAAAGACATTTGAAGAAATCAAAAAATACTAATGTCAAACTTATCATCAGCATAATAAGATCTAAAATTGGAGTAGATAGATCTATCTATCGCTCGGTTCACACTCCACCCATGTCTATTGTACAGGTTATGAGGCTCATCCCTTGTTTCCTGTTTAGGATGTGGTTTCCGGCTTTCTTTTTTCCAATCTTCTCACTTTGTTTTTTTTTTTTCAATTGGAGTAGATAGATCTATCTGTCACCCGGTTCACACTCCACCCACGTCTATTGAACAGGTTAAGAGGCTCATCCCTTGTTCCCTGTTTAGGATGTGGTTTCCGGCTTTCTCTTTTCCAATCTTTTCACTATTACGTAGCCCCCTGCACATCAGTGGTGTTACCACCTTGCTCGGGGTGATACGATTAAAAAAAAAAAAAAAAAAAGCATAAATCATATTGGATTCAGATGCTAGGGATTATGGTATAGGAGTGGTAATTCTATGTAAAGATGAAGATAGTAATATGAACATGCTTTGCATCTGCAACTAACAGCAGGAAAAACTACAACCAGATCAAAAAAGAGGCATTAGCAATATTTGCAGTGAAAAGATTTCACAAAATTATACATGGAAGAAGTTTTTGTTTCAAATTATTATCAATTTATAGTTTGATAAGAATGCGATTCCTATGTATACTGCAAATAGATTACAATGCTGGTGTAACATTTTTATCTGCTTATAGTGGATAACTTTACTAAGTGAAATTTGTAAGTGCAAAAATCAACTTCCATGGTTACAGTGAATTTTTTAGAAGAACTGGAGTAGATAGACTAAACTATCACCCGATTCACACTCCACCCACGTCTATTGAACAGGTTAAGAGGCTCATCCCTTGTTTCCTGTTTAGGATGCAGTTTCCAATTTTCTCTTTTCCAATCTTTTCACTCCTATAGCCCCCTGCACATCAGTGGCGTTACTGCCTTGCTCGGGATGATATGATTAAAAAAAAAAAACTGTTTGCAAGTTATGGCATTCCAATCACAGATAACAGTAAACTGCCTACAGATTTAAAGAATTTTGTAAAATGTTCTTGATTGAACATAATACCACCTCACCATATCACCCTGTGTTAAACAAGGTGTATGGTCTGTTGGTACTTTTAAGAGAGCTTTGATAAAAGCAAGTGATGAAAAAGTGAATGAAGAAGCACTACAAAAATTCTCGAGAGTATACATAACATTGAATCCCAATACACTGATAGGCATGTCTCCAGCAGAATGGATGTTCACAAGATAAATTGATGTTCTACAAGTTGTTATCAGGTCAAAAAAGAATAAAAATGAATAACAAAAAGGACAAAATTTTTAAACATGGATGAAAATGTATTTTTCAGTATTTATAAAAATGGAAAAAAATGTCTGAAGATGGCATAATATAGTAATGAATTGGAAAATGATTTATATAGTGAAAGGGGGAAAATGGGAACACAAAATCATTAGAATCACTTAAAGAAAATTTTACTGAAGAAAGGCATGCAAGAAAGGAAGAACCTGATGTACCAACACCCCAAGAATTTACTGAATGAACTATTATGAGCACCAAAAAAAGAAAACGTACAAAAAAAAACAAAAAAATAAAAAGAAAGAAGAAGAGTTTGACCCAAAGTGAAAGAAGTAAAAAGTTAAGTATGTGGTGGATTTGAAAAGAAATAAAAGAAAGAAAATAAAATACCTAAGAAAATAAAAAATCTCAAAAAGTGGGGATATTGTGGAGTTAATAAGTTGCCACAAGTAAAACAAATGAACTAGGCAAGATGCCTTAAAGAAAGAATTCAGTTTTCAAAGAGAGTTTGACAGTGTTTGTTCATGTAGTATTGGAGTCAGTTGAGATATTATAACCATTAGTATCAAGTTATAACAAATGAAAACCATCATGTGTAAAGAAAGAAAGCTTTGACAATTTTATTTTTCTACATAGAATGTCAGGACACTGACCAACTGTGGACAGCTCAAGAATGTCAAGCATGAAATGAGCAGAATAAATATCAGTATTCTGAGAGTGTGTGAAACTAAATGACCAAACAATGAAGATTGCATTAGTGGTAACCACAGGATAATATACACAGGTAGCAAAAATTGTGAAAAGGGAGTTTGCTTGATACTGAATAGAGTCATGAAGAACTGTGTCTTAGGATACTACCAGTTATCCAAAAGAATTCTCCAGGTTAAACTAAAAGGAAGGCCCTTCGACTGAGTAGTGTATGCACCGACAACACAAAGCACTGAGGCAGAAATAGAATCTTTCTACTCCACAGTAGATAGTACCAAAGCTCAGTGTAAATTGCAAGAAATTAGAATTATCATGGGAGACTTGAGTGCCAAACTAGGTAAGGAGAGGGAAAGGGTAATAGTTAGCAACTTTGAATTAGGAAACTGCAATGATCAAAGAAAAAAATGGGTCCAGTTGTGCACAGCGAATGACCAGGTAATAACCAACACCTGGTTTCAAGAACACCCAAAAAGACTATGGACATAGAGAAGTCCAGGAGGTGACACAAAAAACAAACTGATTACATAACAATAAACAGGTAATTCAGGAATGCAGTTGTTCACTGCAAAACTTATCCAATTCCTTACTGAAGGGTATATATATATATATATATATATATATATACACTGTAATGGTTGTTACAATGTTTTCAAATTCATAGTATCACTACACAAAAAAATTTCTCATGTTTCGAAGCCAGCCCATTATCATCAGGTGATTTTTTTAGAAATGAGAATTATCTAGTTGAAAAAGTCAGTTTATTTGTGTTGGATTTGTTATTTTTGGGTGTTAGAGGGGTTGGTCTGTATTTTGAGTTCTCTTGACCTTTTTTTTTGGGTCTTAGGGTTAAGTGTTTGTTTTTTGAAGAGTTCAGGTAGGTTAATCTATTAATCTTGAGAGGGCTGATTGTTGCTGGCACCTTGCATGTTGTTATTTGGTTTAGGGGTTCGTAGGTGTTGTTTTGTTTTGGGGTTGGTTTCTCCTTAATTTAATGCATGTTATTTTGTATTGGGGTGTGTGCTTTTTTTTGTTTTTCTTATTTTTTTGTTTTTTATAAAATATATCTTTTATAAAATATATAGGGGTTGGTAGGTGTTGTTTTGTTTTGGGGTTGGTTTCTCCTTAATTTAATGTATGTTATTTTGTATTGGGGTGTGTGCTTTTTTCAATTTTTTTATTTTTTTGTTTTTTTATAAAATAAATTTTTTATAAAATATATCTTTCATAAAAAAATATTTTATAATATTCTATAATATTTAAACTATTTTATAATATTATAAAATATAATATTTTATAATATTTAAGAAATATATTTCTTTTATAAAATCTATCCTTTATGCAACATATTTTGGAAATATAAAATATATTTTTTATTTATTTATCTACTATTCTGTTACAACTGCATTATTTTTTGTTGGTATTGTATAGGGTTTTTCGGTTGGGTTTTTTTTTGTTTACTTAAATCTTAGCGAGAAATATTTGCGATGTTTGCATATTACTGCTAATTCGTCTCTACGGTTTAGTAAATCGTTGCTGTTAGGGTACTGGAGAATGTGTAGTTTTTCACTTAGACATAAAGGGCAGATGTCATTAAGTGAGTTGCAAGTTCTAGTTTTTTCTAGGATTTTCCATTTTACTTTGGGTTTCTGTTTTGAATCCTTTAGCTTCCAAAAGTATATATTTATGGAAATTATACTAAAACAGACTAACATACATCATAAATAGTTAAAAGAAAACGGCTAAATTTCCTTCATTGCAACATCTCCTGACTTTGCACTACACATGAAGGAATTCTAAAACAGATTAGCATTAATAATAAAAAGTTTCAAAGAAAATGGTTGAATTCCCTTCATTTTAATATCTTGTGACTTTGCACTACACACGAAGTAATTCCAAGAACTAAAATACTCTGTTAATCTTTTGAAATGATTTGTGAGTGTCTTTGTGGTTGCCAACACTGTTTATAGATACATAATTTAGAATAAAGCTCATTTCATCTTTTTGCCTTGATAAAGTCCATCACAGGACGAAACGCATAGATGATTTAAAATACAGTTTTCCTCTTGTCTTTATTTTATTTAATCATATTTATTTATTTGTTCATGCTTTGAATATTGCTGCCATATCTGGTCTAGTGAATCTGCTATACATTTAGAAATTCTTGATAAAATCCTAGCATCTCAGCTTCAGTAACTTTTTCAATTGCTATTACATAGCTTTTCTGTGCCTTTTCTACATAGATTTTCTGTGCCTTTTCTATATATATTTTCATGGTAATTGTTCTGATGGACTTTCTTCTATAATACCAAGACTTTATGAATTAAACCTCAGTACTAGATTGGCAACAAGGTCACATCATTTTATAGTTGAAGTGATTAAATATAACCTTAAGTTATATGCTAAAAGTTCTCTCACACTTGATGCTCGTAGAACTCCCTTTTGAAACTCCCTTCTATCTTTTTACTTTCCAGTCAACTTTGATTCTCAGAAATTTAAATGCAATGGTGATCGTCATCTTTGGTCTTAATTCTTATTCTTTTAGTCTTCTCTCTACTTATGAGTGTTTTATGTTTTTCTAACATTCCCTCACAATCAGTAATCCCCCAACTTTGCATCTTAGTGGCCTTATTGACCTGCTGGGGGTGAAATGAGTAAAATTTATAAAAAGAATATTTGATTTGACTTTTTTCTCTGTAAATTAGCTTTACACTAATTAGATCCCATAAGTGTTCTAACAGAGGATGGAAAGTGTGCCTCTAAGAGTCAAAGGCATATTGCCATAGACAAGGATGCATTCAAACAGTAAAAATGGCAGCCCAATATGCCAAATACAGGTTGGAGATTCTAAATTCAAGCAGGTACAAAAATTTAAATACCTAAGAAGTGTTATAACAGAAGATGGAAAGTGCGACACAGAGATCCGAAGATGAATTGGCATGGCGAAGGAAGCATTCCAGAAGTTGAGTAAAGTACGAAGAAACAGAACAATTTCACTAGAAACAAAAAAGAGAGTACTGGATTGCTATGTGATGTCAGTTCTTCAATATGGCACTGAATGCTGGACAATATCATTAAAGATGAATGAAAAACTTGAAGCAACTGAAATGTGGTTCTACAGAAGGATACTGCGAATATCATGGATTGAGCATGTGAGCAATGATGAGGTTTTGGAAATAATGAAAAGGAAATTAATACTGAGTTACAGGAAGAAACAGCTGAAGTTCTTGGGACATGTAGTGAGGAAAGAGGGCTTGGAGAACCTGATACTAACAGGTCAGATAGAGGGAAAAAAACAGGGGAAAGTAGTGGATGACATATCTGAAGGACCTAACCAGGTGGATGCTGGAATGAGGGTTGCATGGTGTAACAGAAGGCAGCGTGCTAAGAGCCACCAGAGATAGGGAGACGTGGAAAGCCATGATCGCCTACGTCCTGAAAGAAGTATGTATTGAGAGACAGGAAAGTTTTGTTCGAAACAAAGAAAGAGTAGTGGACTGCTATGTGATATCTGTCCTCCTAATGTTAGACAACCGCCTCAAACACTTTAAGGAAAGACTTGAAGCAACAGAAGTGTGATTATACAGAAGGATGCTGAGGATACCATGGATTGAACATATAAGAAACCACAATGTTTTAGAGAGAATGGAAACAAAAAGGAAGCTAATGCTTAACATCAGGAAGAAACAGCTGAAGTTTCTTGGGATATGTAATGAGAAAGGAGGGCTTGAAGAATCTGATACTCACAGGGTTGATAGAGGGAAAGATAGAGTGAAACAGTATGTGAAATATTTGATGGGCTTAGGCAAATGGATGGCAGAGCAAGTTTTGGGAGAAATACTAAGACAATAGTTATAAGGACAGGGAGGTACATGATCACCTATGACCTGAAGTGACATGGCACATAAAAGAAGCAAAATAAGTGAATTTCTAGCTTTATTTGAAACCCTTGTAACATGACTATGAAAGATTGTTTCAATACTTTATTACAGAACAATTTCCAATGTCCTGACGTCAGTCCATGAGTGTCAAATGATGATGATAAATATATTTACTGCCATATCAAAGACATTTGATTCTAATAAGAGAGGATTCAAACCACTTGGTACAATTAGACAGGAAATATTAATTTCCTTTCTGCTTTTGCTAGTTATGAAATTCTTGTTAAGAATTTCCTCCAAATTTTCTTTTCGTGAAATACATTGTTGAAAATTTCAGATAAGATATTCATGTGAAAGGCATGTTTAATCTTACACGATGTTGCTTAGGGTCATGTCGTCCAACATTATATTACTCAGGAAACTAAATATTCTTGGTATATAGAATTCTGAGTGAACATTGAACAAGATTCATACTCAGCTGATGGTTAGAAATTAGAAAACTTAATATTCTTGACAGACAGAGATGTGGGTAAACTTCAGAAAAGGTCCGTGCTTTGTTTGTAATGAAGAGTTTTGAGTCAACTATGGAAAACATACTTTAAGCTACTGATTGAGGATTTAAATTTGTCTTATATTTAAAGAAATAGTTTGTGCTGCATGAATTTACTTAGTGTTTGTGAACTGTCCTAATAAAATGATATAACTTGAAAAGTAATACAGTATAAAATGATCAGTTGAAGAATGGAACTCCATACCAGGAATAAGAAATACAGATTTATTGTACTAAGGTACAATTAACAAAAATACATATATAGGCAAGCCACGGGTTGGAGCGGAATCGACTATCGAATAGTGAATGCCTTCGCCTAAGACCTTTTTCCTATTCGTACTGCTCGTTACCATCTTTTATCAAGCAGAGCATTCTATTTTTGGGGATGGCAGGATGTTCCACTATAACAAAAATAAAAAACAAAAAAATTATCTAAACAATGCTATTAGACACAAAATACAGGATTGTGTTCAAATTTGATTCATGCCCAGCTCATGGTCAAGAATTAAGAAAACGAATATTCTTGGCATATTAATTTGGCTTTGGGATGTCCTATGGGTGTCATATTCTTTAAACCTTCTTTCCTCCTCATGTAGCTAAGAAATTTCAGCTGAGTCTTTTTAATAATTATCAAATTTCTCTTTAATTTATATGTTGTTGATCTGAATTGACCCACAACAAAGAGAAAGTGAGAAAAGTTTTTAAATATAAAATATTTTTATTTTTTGTTTTTACAAATAAATTTTTCTGAACTTGTATGAGTGTTAAAGTTCTTGAGTTTCTTGATCGTAGCTGTTTGTTTAGATGAAAAAATATAATTTCTCAGCATGTACGTGTTAATAAAGAGACAAAGTAGCAAAAGAGGAGGAAAGTGCAAATGTCTCATAGCTTGGTAAGGAAGAATGTAAGTGTCATGTAGCTTGAATGTCACATAGCCTGGCGAGGAAGAATATAGGTGTCATGTAGATTGATGAGGAAGAGTATTAAATGTCACAGCTAGGTGAGGAAGAGTGTTGAATGTCACACAGCTTGGTGAGTAAGAGTGTAGATGTCACATGGCTTGATAAGGAAGAAAGTTGAATGTCATGTAGCTAGGTGAGGAAGAGTGTAGGTGTCACATCGCTCGGTGAGGAAGTGTAGTTGAATGTCGTGTAGCTTGGTAAGGAAGACAGATGAATGAGCAAGATAATCACTGTTAAGTCATGGTATTTTGAATTAGTTGTTGCATGTTGCTGCTCCTTCTTACTGGCCTGTCTGGTCTTAAAGCTTTGCTTATGTAATCTTCAAGGTGATCATGAAGCATGTTTTTATTATTGGCGGGAATGTGACCCATTGGTTGAAAATGTTAAATATTTAATTTTCAAATGCTTAAAACCAGAAGGATGCATGAATCCTCCAACTTTGATCATTTAATGATTGACTATTTTGGTGTTTATTTCCATCTTCATTTCACAACTATTCTCTTTAGATCTTCCTCGTCTCTCACATACTCAGTCCATTCTTAACTCAGTTGTCAAACACTTTCTCATTACTACATTTTTTTTATATTAATATCAGTTCAATACTCTTTCCTTCATTTCTTATATTATTATTTCTTTTATAACCTTATTTATTTTTTGAAAACTATCTTTTCTATTCCTATACACCTTCAAATTTCTATATCATTCAGTATGTCATGTGCGATTACTTCTGCCTAGATACCTGAATATTTGCATATATTTTGTATGAACATCCAATTTGTGTAATCTGTAAATTTGTCTGTCCCTTTTGCTTACCACTGTGCAATTCTTTTTTTCTTGTTTTGCTTGTTTTGCAGTTTTCTTGAATTAGTTGATGGTAAATTCAATGACCATCCTCATGTAATCGGTTCTCAACTAGGATTTTATGCTAATGACACAATTATTTACTATTGTTTTAGTAAGCAAGTCCAACAGGTCTAACAAAATAAAATTTATAGCTGCTCTTGAAAATGGGCTTCAATCAGTGGTTAACTGGGGCAAGGAATGACTTGTAAATTTTAACGTGTCTAAAACAAACTGCTATCAATTAAGCATCATAAAGACCCTTTTCTGTTTTCCATCAGCCTGTCTAATGCAGACCTCCAACAGAACAATTTGAGCCTTTTTTCAACTGACATGATGTGGAAGGATTATACTGAAGTGATTGATAGGGTCTACTGCTAGGAAATTTGGATCAGTTTGTCAGAATCTATCTTGCACGTTAATAAATCTACCATTCAACCATATACTGAATATTGCTGCCTTATCTGGTTGAGTGCTTCTGCTATATACAGGATGATTAAAAAGTAGTCCCCTATTTTATTTATAAGTGGCCAGCCAAGACTCCTGACTTAACACCCTGTGACTTCTTGAGGTTGGTTAAAGAAGCAAGTCTTCTATACCAAACCAATGCTTGAAGAACAAATACAAGAGGTTATGTCTTCCATACCACAAGAATTCCTGGTGAAATCAACAATTCCTGAGCAGCTCAAGAAGCTCAAGAAATCTGGTGCCCATATCAAATGTTAAATAAAACCTCATGCTAAACACATTCTTTCATATCCATTTCTTGTAAAAATTATAGTTAATAAATAAATTGTAAGTTTTTTAAAATAAGGAGTTATTTTTCAATCACCCTGTATTTAAAGGTTCTAGACAAAATTCAAAGAAAGTTCTTTAATGTTAGCAGTCCTGACCTAGCATCTTCATGTCAGTCAGTTCCCCACTACTGTGATGTGGTTTCCACTTTTCTTTCCTATATAATATTTTCATGGTAATTGTTCTTATGAGCTTTTATCCTTCATGTCTCAGCTGCATAGACTTAAGCATACTACTAGGTTGGCAGCTAGGTCTCACTATTGAACTACGACTAGGTTGGTAACTAGGTCTCACTATTGAACTATGACTAGGTTGGCAACTTGGTCTCACTATTGAACTACGACTAGGTTGGGAGCTAGGTCTCACTATTGAACTACGACTAGGTTGGCAACTAGGTCTCACTATTGAACTATGACTAGGTTGGCGTGGATGTGCTTTGTGGTGCAGTGGCTATCAGCTCAGAACAAAAAATTGAAGAATTGAGTTTAAATTCCAGTTAAATTTGTTCCATTCATTTATGCACAAATACCCTTGGGGAACATATTAATCGAGCTCTTATCCCTCTTGCTATGGGTTAAATAGCAGGACAGATTGGATTTTGTAGCTTTGGTTGGCAACAAGTGTATCACACAAAGTAATGGCAACCTACTGTGGGAAAATCTTCTGCCCAATCAGTCATGTCTTTTTCAAGATATGATCACCCAAGTGAATATCACTTAACTGACTGACTAAATTGGCAATTAGGTCTCACTGTTTTACTGTTGAACTAGCTAGGTGTAATTAATACTCCCTTCCAGTTTCTTGGTTCCCTATTAAGTACAATCTCCAAAAATGTAAATGCAAGTCTAGTCTATGTCTTCCTGAGATCTGTTCTTTTATTGTCTTGTTCCTCAATAAAGTCTTCTCATTCTCTTTCACTCCCAATGACCCCTTTTGTCTTAGTTGCTTGAGGTGGAATGTAAAAAATGAAAAAACCCAATTAGGCAGCATAGCTGAGGGAAGAAAAACCTTAGCTAGTATTTTGCCATTATTGTAGGGATTTAAAACAGAGACCAATTCTAGTCTAAATAATTGATGGAATAATAATATTTAATTTCAAAATTTCAGACAATCCTAGAAAGACTGGACTGCATATGAATCATTCTTTTTCTATGTGCCATATCCCTTCAGGATGTAGGCGATCATGGCCTTCCACATCTCCCTATCCCTGGCAGCTTTTAGCACGCTTTCTCCTGTTACCCCACCCAAACCCCTCTCTGCCATCCACCTGTTCAGGCCCTTCAAATATGTTATCTGCTGCTTTCCCCTGTCTCTTTCCTTTTATTTGACCTGTTAGTATCAGATTCTCCAAGCCTTCCTTCCTCATTACATATACCAAGAACTTCAGCTATCTCTTCCTGATGCTCAGTGTTAATTTCTTTTTTATTTCCATCCTTTCTAAAATCTTGTCATTGTTCAAATGCTTGATCAATATCTGCAACATACTTCTGTAGAACCACATTTCAGTTGCTTCAAGTTTTTCCTTCATCTTTGATAATATTGTCCAGTATTCACTGCCATATTGAAAAACAGACATCACATAGCAATCCAGTACTCTCTTCTTTGTTTCTTGCGAAATTTTCCTGTATCTTAATACTTTGCTCAGCTTCTGGAATGAGTTCTTGGCCATTCCAATTTGCCTTCAGATTTCAGTGTTGCACCTTCTGTCCTATGTTAGAAAACTTCCCAAGTACTTGAAGTTTTGTACTTGCGTGATTTTAGTATCCCCAACCTGTAATTGGCATTTTGGGCTCCTCCATTTGCTGATGACCATGAAGAAAATATTTTGAATTATTCATGATATAATAATAATACTTTATTTCAGAGCTTCAGACACTTTTAGGAAGGCTCCAGTAGACAATGACTGGAATATATACAGCAAATAACAGAGAGGAATATGATTAATTATTCATGGCATAATCACATAATGGCATCTCAGAACTTCAGAAAATAAATTCTTTTTATATTAAAAGAGAGAAAAATAGAAGGAACAAGCAGTGTCAAATGTCTGAAAAACTCTTTGATATGTAAACAAAACCAAATATAATTCTACTGAATATTTGCTGAACAACCTATATTCAGGATTATATTTATAAGAAAACCTCTTCATCGTCCTCATGTCTTTATTATGTTCAAATAACAAAGTGAGTAAAAGGTAGTTAAAAGCTGGAGTGATATTTTTGGCAGATAGAGAGACTGTGGTGATACTGAGCAAAGCAAGGGACCAGATGTTTGCACCCTCACAACTAGAAAGCAAGTGACCAAAACTCATCGGTGCGCACCCTGGCTATGCGCAGATGTTCTGGTTGAAAACTAAAAATTAATTAAATATCAAATTCCAGTTCACGAGCCTATGCAAACTTTATTTATCAGTCAATGGGAAGCCCAGAATCAAATATGGATGTGAATTCCCAAATGATCTGCTGCAATCCAAAAAGTCAAAATAAAAAGCCAATACAGAAAGTATCACCGGACAGACTGAAGCAGACAAACACATACAGACTCAAGAGAGGCAAGTGTAATTAGTATCTCCCTTGACCGAAGTCAAGCAAATTACTATGTTTGCCTCCCTTCCCTATCATATTATCCATAACTGTCTCAAAACTACTTATCGACCAAAGGAGTGGATGCCTCAAAGACATTCCTTATTTACAACACTCCTACATTCATATGCACAAATTCTCTTTTCAGCTTTTATTGCCATGAACATTTTAACGTCCATTGGTCTATACTAAGACGATTACTTTAATTGTAAAAACCTTAATTGATATGTGTATATATAAAATGTTGTTTCTAAACTCAATTTGCTTTTCTTGATTTATAACTTTTCTTTATGATTTATGGAGGGCTATCTACAACAAGGCCTAATTCCATTAATCTGCAACAATATGCAACTACCCTTCACTAGAACGGACTCTCCACTATAAACTGGAAAAGAATGGATAACTCACTATAAGCAAACCAAATGATAGGTGAACCTATCTACTCCAATTTTGTAAAAGATGTATGGATCTCGGTCTGATTTGAAATTTTATGGTGAATGTTTAAGAGGCTGGTTGATGAAAAGCTTCCATCCTCCAACACTGGTCTGTCAACCATTATTTGATAAATTTAGAACCAAAATAATGGCAAATATTGCTTTTCATCACCAAAGTCTATACCTCAAAGAATTCAGGCTCTCATAAAAGCCTGAGGAGAAGCAATAACATATTAAATGTGATATATTTTTTCTTTGCCTCCCCACTATAAGAACTTGTTAAAAGAAAACTTCAATGCCTAAAACAGAATGATGACAACTTTTCACTGCACCAAGTCATTTCTGTACAGCAAACATTAAAACAAGCTTTCAGTTGAGATTGTGTTATTTTTATGTTGAGATTGTGTTATATTTTTGATTGTCTACAGGTCCAGCTATATGGGAACAATAGAAAATATACAATTTGTATTATAAATTTTTCCTCTTCATTAAAAGTAGACAGTGTTAGTCGACTGAGAGCAAGTGATGATAGAAAAAGTTACAGAAAATCCACCAGACATATTGTCTAAAAAAAATTAGAAAACATTGAAATTAAGAAATCACAAATCATTTAACTGAAAATTGGCTAAATTTAGTTTATGTATCTGTCACAAATGTGGGTAGAAAGAGATTGTGTAGATTTGTGGAGTGAAGGCAGTAATAAATACCAAGCAAGTCAAACACCAAATGATAGAAAGTAGTTTCTGAGATGGTGGATTGCACATTTCCTTTGGTTAATAAATTAATGCTTTGAAAATAATTATTTAACATGTTTCCACTAATGGGTTTTGTTCCCACCAACAATAAAAAGAAAAATGCTTCATGAACCCTTTGGAAGATATATAAGTGAAATTTCTAGATCAGAAAAACCAATAAGGATACATACATACATATATATATATATATATATATATACTGAAACAGTTTAGTAATTCTTCTTCTTCTATGTGCCCTGTCCCTTCAGGACGTAGGCGATCATGGTTCTCTGCATCTCCCTATCCCTTGTGCCTCTTAGTATGTTTGCTCCTGTTACACCTTGCAACCCCGTTCCATCATCCACTTGATCAGGCCCTGCAAATATGTTATCCGCTGCCTTCTTCTGTCTCTTTTTCCTTCTATTTGGCCAGTCAGTATCAGGTTCTCCAAGCTCTCCTTCCTTATTGCATGTTCCAGGAACTTCATTTGTCTCTTCCTGATGCTCAGTATTAATTTCCTTTTTGTTGCCATTCTTTCCAATACCTCATCGTTGCTTGCATGCTCAGTCCACGATATCTGCAGCATCCTTCTGTAGAACCACATTTCCGCTGCTTCAAGTTTTGTCCTCATTTTCGATGATATTGTCCAGCATTCACTGTCGTATTAAAGAACTGACATCACATAGCAATCCAGCACTTTTTTCTTTGTTTCTAGTGGAATTTTCCTGTGCATTAGTACTTTATTCAGCTTCTGGATTGCGTCCTTTGCCATGCCAATTATTGGCTTAAAAGAAATTCTCTTATTTATCACTCATCTTATTCACCAAGCTACATGGCAATTATACTTTCTTCTTTACTTCTTTTTCTTTCTCACGCATACATTAGAAGAAATCACATCTTTTCAACTTAAATTACTTAAAATAAGGACTGTAAGAAGTTTAACACTGATATATGCTAAGAAAAATATAGTTGTAAAAATCACAGAAATAAAAAAAGTTTTATATTTTTTTATTTAAACAATTTTTTAAACTTTTTCTTGTAGAATGATTCAAATATGCAACAAATACTTACTGGGGTTAATTTGGTAAGACAGAATACCCAATAGGGGAGGATATTATGTAGACATTTAATAAGGTTTATTTAGTATGACAAAAGAAAAAACTAGAAATATATTGCTGATAGAAGTCAAAGGAAAACATAATGCTAAAACTTAGTCGGATTTTAACAGCATGTTTTCCTATAACTTTACACTGTACACTGGAGGAAATTAAGAAAAATAATTCTAACACAAAACACTAGACATAAAAAGAGTACCCATTAAAAACTGATACAATTATAGATACCAACACTTATAGTATTACTTTTGATGTGCCAAAACCATCACAACAAATATAAATTGGATATTGAGTTTCCAAAGTAGAAATATATATTTCAAACCCATTAAGATGCTTCAACTGCCAAATATATGGTCATAGTAAAAATAAATATACAAGGAATCGGTATATGAAAAATGTGGGGAGTAAAAATAAATATACAAGCAATCAGTTTGTGAAAAATGTGGGGAGTAAAAGTAAATATACAAGGAGTCGGTATGTGAAAAATGTGGGGAGTAAAAATAAATATACAAGGAGTCGGTATGTGAAAAATGTGGGGAGTAAAAATAAATATACAAGGAATCGGTATATGAAAAATGTGGGGAGTAAAAATAAATATACAAGGAATCAGTATGTGAAAAATGTGGGGAGTAAAAATAAATATACAAGGAGTCGGTATGTGAAAAATGTGGGGAGTAAAAATAAATATACAAGGAATCAGTATATGAAAAATGTGGGGAGTAAAAATAAATATACAAGGAATCAGTATGTGAAAAATGTGGGGAGTAAAAATAAATATACAAGGAGTCGGTATGTGAAAAATGTGGGGAGTAAAAATAAATATACAAGGAGTCGGTATGTGAAAAATGTGGGGAGTAAAAATAAATATACAAGGAATTGGTATGTGAAAAATGTGGGGAGTAAAACTAAATATACAAGGGGAGTCGGTATGTGAAAAATGTGGGGAGTAAAAATAAATATACAAGGAATTGGTATGTGAAAAATGTGGGGAGTAAAAATAAATATACAAGGAGTCGGTATGTGAAAAATGTGGGGAGTAAAAATAAATATACAAGGAATCAGTATGTGAAAAATGTGGGGAGTAAAAATAAATATACAAGGAATCAGTATGTGAAAAATGTGGGGAGTAAAAATAAATATACAAGGAATCAGTATGTGAAAAATGTGGGGAGTAAAACTAAATATACAAGGAGTCGGTATGTGAAAAATGTGGGGAGTAAAAATAAATATACAAGGAATTGGTATGTGAAAAATGTGGGGAGTAAAAATAAATATACAAGGAGTCGGTATGTGAAAAATGTGGGGAGTAAAAATAAATATACAAGGAATTGGTATGTGAAAAATGTGGGGAGTAAAAATAAATATACAAGGAGTTGGTATGTGAAAAATGTGGGGAGTAAAAATAAATATACAAGGAGTCGGTATGTGAAAAATGTGGGGAGTAAAAATAAATATACAAGGAGTCGGTATGTGAAAAATGTGGGGAGTAAAAATAAATATACAAGGAATCAGTATGTGAAAAATGTGGGGAGTAAAAATAAATATACAAGGAATCAGTATGTGAAAAATGTGGGGAGTAAAAATAAATATACAAGGAGTTGGTATGTGAAAAATGTGGGGAGTAAAAATAAATATACAAGGAATCGGTATGTGAAAAATGTGGGGAGTAAAAATAAATATACAAGGAATTGGTATGTGAAAAATGTGGGGAGTAAAAATAAATATACAAGGAGTCGGTATGTGAAAAATGTGGGGAGTAAAAATAAATATACAAGGAATCGGTATGTGAAAAATGTGGGGAGAATGATCTTAACCACTGAGATCACATGGCAACTACCTGGCACAATGAAACCTGGAAAAAAGGTATGTCAAAAATTAAACCCACCCTAAAAATTCCCCAAACAGAAGCAAGGAAAAGTATTAAAACAAACTCCAATATATCATTATTTGCAAAAAAATTAGCCAAGCAACATCAAGCTATACCTATGAAAATCTGATATCAAACAAACCACATGAAATACAAGAACTAACATTTTTAATTCAAAAATTTAAAAAAAAAGCATGTGGAAAACATCAAAACCAATTGTAAACTTGGAAGCAATGAAACAAAAATTTTCCACAAACAATGTAAACCCAGTACAAAATTCACTGATAAGAACCTTTCAACAACAAAACACACAAACAAATACTTTCTTCAACAAATACTTTCACGGTGTCTGCTGCAATGAACTTAGCTCACTGGTGCTCATTATATATGAATTTACTCAAGATTAGCAACTACGTCCCACCCTTTTACTGTGAAACCAATAAAATGTAAATGCAAATTCTACTCCAGCAGCTTCTTTTCTCGCACTTCCCACCTGTGGAATCCCCTTCCATTTACTTGCTTCCCTGACAGCTACAATCTCCAAGAATTTAAATGCAAAGTCACTTGTAATCTCCTATCTTACTAACCTGCATCTGCTCTCTCAAGCTCCTTTCTCCGTCCACTCAACTCTCATTAGTATTCTCATCTTTCTCTTACCCACTTCCTGACATCCTCTATAACCTGTCACTCTTTCTCATAACTTTCCTCCTATGTAACCCCTTGCACAACAGTGGCAGTAAAATGACTTGCTTGGGGTGATATGATTATGAAAAAAAAAAACCAAAAACCAGAAAACTGACAGGTTAAAATCTAGCAAACCTCAAAACAAAACAAAACTTAAATCCTCTCCAGGATTAAAAGCATATAAACAGGATCACAACCCACATAAAGATAATCAAAAAACCAAAATGAAAAGGACCCAAATAATCAAGACCATACAAATACTCTATGAAAAACAAGATCTGGGTTTTGTTTGACTTGCTATTTGTTTGTGTTAGTATATTTGTAAAGCAGACTATTCATTCTGGTTCATTGAGAATTTCCTTGTTGATTTGGGATGAGAAGACTCCATTGAATTTTAGCCACTTAACTTTTTTATAAAATATGTTTGAAAAAAAAGATTATTACCTGAATATACATATATATTAAAATAGTCATCCATAGACAAGCCTGTTTAACTGTATCACAGCTCATCAGTGTAGCTAGAAATCTGATTGCTTCCAGCCGGGATTGAAATTTGACCAATTTGGCATCTTTCAGAGATCCTACTCCCAAGCTATTAGCACACTGTTAAGAGTGGAGGAAATTTTAATGTGTTTTATACATGATGTTTACACTCTCCACTAGCAAAGAGAACTCAATTCATGATTAAAAAGTAATGCATAAATCACAGAAGTAATTAGCATATAATAATATATGGAAAAAGAAATAGTGGTTGTTGCAATATATGTATGCATATACACAGAGTGCAATGGATTAATTCTTGCCATTTTATATTTTTAATTTTGCTCATGCACAATGTTTGTTTTTCATTTTGTTAACTGCACAGTATAGTTGGGCACCATATGCGAGAAAAAGATAATTATGACACAATTCAGCCCAACAGAAATTTGGAAACGTTATGTGCTATTGCTTGGAATTCCCAATGGAAGCTCCAATATATTTGAATGTTTGGATGTCAATTTGAGGAGAGTGCAGAAGATTCAGAAAGAGTTGGATAAGTATAATGGGGATTGTGAAGGTACAGGGACTTGGAAAACTCAATGTGATCATTCTGATATAATAGAACTGCTGAATTTGATAGCCACAGACTCAATTAAGAGGCCTGACCAAGTGACTTGAGGAGTTAGTGCTGCCCTGGGTCAAGAGGGTGGCTGCTGGAAGACCCTGTATTTGGCAACAGGACCTCTGCACCATACCACACAAGCAGGTCAACCCAGTCATGGTAGAAAGACATTTTTTGCAACCACATCACCCCTTACATCTGTTCACCTACCTCTCCAGAATTCAGTTTTCTTGATTATTACTTTTGGAGCAAAATTGAGTGAAAGACCAGCGAAACTCCTTGTAACACCAAAGATGAACTGAAGGCAAAGATTATGGCAGCATTCACCAACTTAAACAAGGAGACTGTACAAAAGTGTTGCAAGAGATTCTGAAGTCATCCGGAGAGCATGGTTGAAGTCAATGGTAATTTTATTGAATAAATTTATGCTTTAGTATTTCAAGATATTTTTGTTAAAATTTCAGTGTTATTCAATTTTTCCTTATTAAGTTGACAATCTATCCATAACACCATATATATATATATATATATATATGGTTTGTGTATTTATGTATATATACTAGTTTTTAAGTTCAGTTAGTTACGTACCATATATGATACACATTTTCACAATAATGTCTCTTGATTCATGACTGACTAGGTATAATATTCTCCCATTGTAGGTTGCTGTTTTTTATATGCAGTAGAATGGTTGCCAACTAATACTATAGGGCCCAATCTCTCTTGCTATTTACTCATAGCTAATGGAGTAAGAGACAGATTCATGCCTTTCCCAAGGCTAATAGTACATAAGTGAATGCAATGAAATCAATTGTAAATTTTTTCTTTTTTGAAATAAGACTTTACCATTTTGTTTGTGTTGTTTGAACTGGCGTCAGGATCTATTTTTGTCTCTTCTTTTAAATGTAAGTGATTTTCATGTATTTTTTAAATTTTTTCTTTCCTTGTCTCTATAATATTTCTCTATTTTTATAGATATCTGTAAATGATCATTTGCCCTCATGTGGAAAAATATCTTAAAATTCTCTTGTAGGGACTAGTAAGAGATGTTCTGACTTTAGCTAAGTTAAAACTTAATAAAATTGTTTTTCTTAACTACTTTTTCTTTCCCTTTTTTTAAAATTAGAGTAGATAGACTCTTCTTTTGAATACAAGTAGAGGCTCATTTCCTGTTTAGGAAGGGGTTTCCGATTTCTTTCCTCTTCTCAGGTCTTTACTTTGGTGTTTTTGCAAATTTTTTGTAACATGTTTAAATAATGACAATGTCTCTTCATACTGGGTTGGCCATTCTCTGTTTGCTGCTTCTGAATGGTAGTTAAAACCTCAAAATCTTGCATGGTTGAAGTCAATGGTAATTTTTTTTTAAGATGCTCTTAAGAAACTGCTCTGATCAACAGTTAAATAATATTATGGTTTCTTGTAGTGCCATGTCATGCATGGATTGGTGTCCCTGCAAGTGCCTCTGGTGGGCAACTCTGAGGTCACTTTATTTTGCAGTCTGCGCCAGTTTCTCTCTACCACATGTTGCATTTGACAACCGACTGATACTACCACTCTTCTTTCTTCTGACCAAAAAGAACTCTAATTATGACAACACAAAAGCAAAGAAATAAAACTAAACAAAAAGAACTTCTGCCCCTTATCATCTCTTTCTCAAAATCTGTGATACCTGTACCATGTAGAATCCTTCCTCCATGAAAACTCCCTTGACATTTTAGCTCTCTGTCAAACTTTGACTCTTCTATCCTTTTCTTTGATTTCTATATTCCTGGTTATCTTCCCCTCTTTAGGAAAGACTTCAATGTCTATATACATGGATTTGGCATTTATGTTAATGAACATCTCTATCTAACTAGAGGGATTTCTCTTTAATCCTCAGACCATTCTTACATGTGTTTCTGCCTCTCTCTACTAAGCTCAGTTAGATATCTTTTCTTTCTCTACTGCTACTCTTTCCCTCCCAACTGTTTCATACTAGATAGAATCTCTAAAAATATAGATCAGGCCATTTCATCTCATCTATTCACTTATATATTTGTGTTTGGTGACTTTAATGCCCACGATGCCAAGTGGCTGGAAAACTGTCACAAATCTTGCTGGTGTCTATACCATGAACTTTTCAATCACTCAATCTTTTATGCAAGTAATAGATTTTTCCATGTGTTTCCCCAAAAACTTCACTGCTAGATCTCTATTTCACTTCTATCCTTGACTCTTGCCATGCAGCTCTGATCATGCCATAGTTTCTGTTAATATCTCCTTCCACTCCCCATCTTTCCTGGAACCTCCTACCAGCAGAATGTACTACTGCTATCAAAGAGCAAACTAGGAGGCATTCAACCATTGCTTACAGGAAACATCTGACCATAATAGGCACCTTTTGTTACTGCTTGCAATAAATGCAAGTGAGTCCTAAATGATGCTTAGCTGTTGTTTGCTAATACAATAAAGCAGTATATAGCATCTTGAAAATTAGGCTCTAAGGATTACTGGTGGCTCTGCAAGTGTGCTCAATGACAGCAAACCTTTGATCTCTCCAAGACTCAATTTTGAGGTTCTCACATCAACCGCAGACAAGGCTGAGTGCTTTGCTCAAAAATTCTCTTACAATTTCACACTTGACTCATCTGGAGTACCCACATCCAACTTCTCTTCTATAACTGAAGCCCAGCTGAGCAATATATATGTAACTCACTCTCTGTTCTCTAATGTTATTTCTAAGTTTGACTTCTATAAAGCAAGTGGATGTGATTGTATTCCTGTCATCATTCTTAAAAAATGTGCCCCTGAACTCTCCTCTATCCTCTCCAAACTTTATAACTATTTCCTTACTGCCTGTTGCAAGTTATCCTCTGTAGATCCTTCCTTTAAAAACTCTGGAGAGCCCTCTGCTCCTACTATTGACTTATCAGCCTCTTACCACTTTTTGGCAAAGTGTTTGAGGCTATTATCAGTCCTGAAATAATTCAGCATCTCACATCCAACAATTTTTATTCTGACAAGCAGTATAGCCTCTGCTTCACAAGTTCTACTGTTAATGTACAAATGACCATCACAGAGTACATATATAAGGCCCAAGTCAGGAAGATTTTCTTGTCAGAATCCATCTTACACATTTATAAATCTATCATTTGTCCATACATTGAATTCTGTTGCTATATCTGGCCAGGGGCTCCTGCTATTCATCTCAGGATTCCCAACAAAATACAGAAGAGGGTCTGCAGTATAATTGGTCCTGATTTAGCTGCTCACCTTCAGTCACTTTCTCACTGGCAGAATGTGGCTTCCCTCGATCTTTTCTATAAATATTTTCATGGCTTCTGCTCTGATGAACATTATTCCCTGGTGCTCCATCCTCATGAGTTTACCTGTGCAGTTAGATTGGCAACTAGGTCTCAACCATTTACTATCAAAACAGGCAAATGTAACCACCAATTCTACTTCAGCAATTTCTTTACCTTGCACTTCCTACCTATAGAACTCCCTTTCCCATGCTTGCTTCCCTGATAGCTATAATCTCCAAAAGTTTAAATGCAACATCAATTGTCATCTTCTATCTCTGTGACATCCATCTCTCTCTTACCCTTTCTACAACATCACCTGTACTGTTTTCTTTTCTGATTTTCATCTCTTATCATTGTAACCCCATGCACACCAGTGGCAGTACTGTCTTGCTTGGGGTGAAATGATTATAAAAAAAAATTATAGGGAAAAGAAAAAAAGAAAGAAATCAAAGGGGAATCTATGTTAATTTGTGTCAAAGTGTATGTATATATATATGTGTGTGTATATATATATATATATATATATATATATTTGGATCTGATGTGTATATACAGATATGTATATATATATATATATATATGTGTGTGTGTGTATATAAATATACATATATTTGGATCTGATGAGCTGCGTTAAGAACATCAAAGTGGTGAAATATGTATTATCCATGGTAATAATCAAAAATCCTTTATAAAATATTACTCTGTTAAATAAATGAATTTCACATTGAGTTCCCTCGAGTTTGTCTCTTTTGGAATTTACCCGGATTGCATACCAAGTGTACTATGTTATATATATATATATATATATATATATATATATATATTTATGCTTTCACACCCTGACTGAACACTCTGGAAGAATGGTGGACTTTGAAAAAACAGTAGCTACTCTAGCATCTATGCATCGTTCATTCAGCAATGAATTAGAACACTCTCAGCTATTGGGCGTGTATAATGACGATATACATGCCATAAAGTCTGCCTCCTTCTACCAAGCGTCCATAGCTCAGAGGTAGAATCACTGACTGACACCAATTCAGTCAGGTTTCAATCCTGGGTTAAAAAGCAATTAGAGTCTAACTGTACTGATGAGCTGTGATACAGTGAAACAGATCTGTCTGCAGATGACTATATATATATATATATATATATATATATATGTGTGTGTGTGTGTAGGTGGGGCTTGGGTATGGTCTCAAGCCTTGAATGCCAAACTTCCTGGAAATGGTGTCATGATAAAAACACTCTGCTTACCTGGGCTACTGTTAGTGTCTGGGTTGGGCATCAGGAAGAGCATCCGCGTATATACAATCTTGCCTCAAATCATTGTGACAAATTCTTTGTCAGACAAAACCCACCTTGCTTTGTGTGTGATTAATTCAAATCCTGCCTCAACAAAAAAATATTGCTATGATACTTTTGTTTTTCAGTCATTTCACCCCAAGCATAGCAATAAATTGGTTAGAAGTGGTTACTAGAGTGTGAGAGAATATGAGAAAGCAAATTACTATTAAAGAAAGAGAATAATAAAAGAACTGGAATTAAGAAGACAGAAGATACCAATTGACAGTGTATTTAACTTTTTGAAAATCTGAGTTGACTGAAAAGCAAGCAAGTAAGAAGAGAGTTCCATAAGCAAAATGTATAAGAGAAGAAACTGTTCTATCTGAAGATTATTGCCCTACTTACATAAACATCTTACATTTAGTAATAATGACATTTTGTAATAATTCCATGTGCGATGTCACTTCTAGTAGCCATGTAGTTATTGGTTCAAAATTCTTAGTACCTGAAGAATGCTAGAGCACACAATGGCCAAAACATCATTGGGTAAAATACAAATACTGTTAATATTGTTTGACAAAGTACATAGATGTAAAGAAATGTCATTCAGCATTTGACATTGGATAGATTTTTTTAATCCAAATTCTTTTACAAATAATAAAATTTAGGTGTATTTTTGTGTACTTTTGCAAGATAATCAATTTCTATTGCATTGAAAATAACATCTGATCTCACATTAGTCAGTCTGCTTCCTTGTTTCTTTAGTTTGATTATTTCTGATTAACAGTAAAATTTTTTCCCAATGAGCTGTTTAATTCTTTTAATTCAATAAACTAAAATTTTTCTGTAATTCTTTTTTAAAACAAAAAGATTGTGGCACTCTAGAAATTATTCAATGATTAAAATAGATAAAATATCTAAACAAGTAAAGGAAAAAATATTCTAGGTCATCGTTCAATTACCGTTATCCTGTGTGTATAACAATATACACTTGCTTATATATATATATATATATATATATATACACTTGCTATATATATATATATACACTTGCTTATATATATATATACACTTGCTATATATATATATATATATACACTTGCATATATATATATATACACTTATATATATATATATATATATATATAAGCAAGTGTATATATATATATATAAGCAAGTGTATATATATATAAATTATATATATATATATATATATATGTATATATATATATAAGTGTATATATATGTGTATATATATATATAAGCAAGTGTATATATATATAAGTGTATATATATATATATAAGTGTATATATATAAGCAAGTGTATATATATATATATAATGTATATATATATATATATATAAGTGTATATATATATATAAGCAATGTATATATATATATATATATAAGCAAGTGTATTATATATATATATAAGCAAGTGTATATATATATATATATATATATATATATATAAGCAAGTGTATATATATATATATATACACTTGCTTATATATATATATATATACTTGCTTATATATATATATATATATATAGGCATATATGTATATCCATGTTTATATATAAACTAAAATTCATTTTTATGCATATATACATATCTTTATACACACACACACACATAAAATTTTCATGTGATTTGTATACAGACATACAAATTACCTGATGAACCAAAAAGGTCAAGACCATTGTAGTGTAATCAGTTGATCTTCCCAACTTAAATATCTAAAATCTCTACATGTTAAGTCTTCCTTTTCTCTCAAACATGTATTGAGCACTTTCTAATACAACTATTTACTAGTTTAATTCATATTCTATCGATAACTGTTTATTATATATAGATTAGTGAAATTGTTAGAAAAGTCTGTACAAAAACTTGCTCTATAGAGAAAATAAAAATATTTAGAAAAAAACCTAAAGTTTTTATATATTTACATATAATATTCATAATAATTATGTTTACAGAGCATCATTAAAATTGTTTTACTTATAAGTGGGTGAGTTTTCAGACTATATACACTACCAGCCATAATTATTACGCCACCCCAGTTTTTTAAAAGAAATGATGTATTCCATACTATTTTAGTATTTATTGTCAAGTGGATAATTCTAAATAAAAATAGAATGGTTCTTTTTTTATTATTACTTTGCAAAATTTTAGAAGTAAAGATGTACTCGTCCAAATCACTCTAAATTTTCTTCATTCTTTCATTGCTTAAACTGCGATATAGGTAATGATTAAATTTTGCAGTACTAACAAAAGAACCGCTCTATTTTCATTTACAATTATTCACTTGACCATAAATACTAAAAAAATAGTATGAAATACATCATTTTTAAAACACTGGGGTGGCCTGATAATTAGAGCTATTTATATATATATATATTATGGACTCTCCCATCGATTTTGACGTATGAGTGTCTAACACAGACTGCCACACAAAGAATTGTTTTGTATGGTGAAGGCTTGTGTAGCACCATCCACACTTTTTGAAACTGATGATAACAAACAATGGGTACAGAAGTTCGCCACAGATCACATGAGCAGTAGACCTCAGATACTTTACCCATAACTGGAGGGAAGGGACAGATTAATACCTTTCTCAAGGGTACCAGTGCATAAGTGAATGCAGAGTGTTTGACAGGAATTGGAACTCGGCTCACTGATTTCCTTTTCGAAGCAGACATCCACTGCACCACAAAATACATCTGTCAATAAATGCTTACAGCACATGGTATTCTAAAGCGGTCACCCATATAAGTACTGACCAGGCTTAACATTGCTTAACTTTGGTGATCGAGTAAGAACTGGTGTATTCAACGTGATATGACCGTAACCATATATCTGTATATTCAACTCATCTATATATAGATCGGAATCCGACAAGATGATAAAAGAAAGTAAAGAACAAAGTAACAAACATGTCGCACTTTTATTAAAGTTTCTTCAAAGATCAAGTTAAAAATAAATTTTTTTTTACAGAGTTAGTATATGGGGTGGGGTGTTGTGATTTGGGTTAAGTTTTATTGGTCAGATATGTGTCAAACATATTAAAGCAATAGATAATTATTTTTAAATGTATGTGTATGTGTGTACAGAAATGCTTGTCTGTTTAGATGTATTCCATCATATATATATATATTCGCACACACACATACTCTAATCCTGTTTCTATAAAACATTGTTCTTTTTTTTCAATATTATATCCAAAAGTCTGCATTGTTTTACATTTTAGTTAAGAACACAGTCCTGTTTTTTGTAGAACTCAAAACAGACAAAATCAGGTCAAATTGAATTTGTTTGCCAAAGAGATAATATCTATCTAATGGCATATGGCAACAATGGGAAATAAATCTTTCATTATGTTTCTCTAAGTCCTATACTGTTTTGTATTTTTCCTAGATTTCATTTAGTCTAGACACCTATGTGAGTTTGGAAATTATTCAGAGGTAAAAATATTATTTAATTTATGATAAAAAAATACAAAATACTAAACTTCTTTTACAAGTTTTAGTTATTTGCTCTATTTTAAAATCAGGCACATTTTATGCATAAAAATAAACATTTTTCCATGGAATTTCTCTGTTTATTAACTGCATTTCATACTCATATACATTGTGGTGCCAAGGATATTGGGTTGGAATGAGAAATTGGTAGAGACAAGTTTAAATTCCAGTTGGATTTGTGGCATTTACTTATGTACAAATACCCTTTGGAAAAGTATGAATCCATCTTGTCTCTCTCCAGCTATGGGTTGGCTAGCAGGACAGATTAGATTCTATAGCCTTAGTTAACAACTAGTCTACCACAGAAAGAAATGGCAATCTACTGCAGGAATATCTTCTACCTAGTCAGTCATGGCTCAAAAGAGACATGATTACCCAAGCAGGTATCATGCATGGCACTTAGCTTACTCATCTGGATAAAAGAATTGAATAACAGGACAGATTATGTTCTATAGTCTTGGTTAGAAACACGGTCTACCTCAGAAAGAAATGGCAATGTTCTGCTTAGTCAGTTGTTGATCGAAAGAGACATGATTACCAAAGCATGACACTTGACTAACTTATACTCAGTAGGGATCTATACAAAAAGGATTACAATAATTTTTGAGTAGTTTATCTTAATATTTAGTTAATTTCTACATTTTGGACTGGAAATAAATTAATTTTTTATTTAAAGACTTACATTTGTCATACTGAAAAAAAAAAAGAAGAAACCCATGTATTCTAGACCAGTAGTTTAAGCAATATCAAGTTTGGTCAGTACCAAGATGGGTGACTACTTGTGCAAGCTTTGATGAGTAGGTGGTGTAATGAATTGTTAATCAAAGATCCAAGTTCTATATCCTCTTGGGTTCATTATATTATACACAAATGCCCTTAAAAAAGGAATGAATCCACTCCTTCTCCCCTCAGTTTTGGGTTAGTAAGACTTGTATCACTTAAATCATTATTTTAAAAAATTAAAAAATTAAAGACAAAATGTTTAGATTTCAGTATTAAATAACCCATAGAGGTTTGTATGCCATTAAACAAAAACAAATAAGACTAGCAAGAAGTTAAAAAATATATTCAAGCTCTAGGCAAACAAAGAGAAATGCATAAAACTTTTTTACATTAGGCTTGGTTACAAGTACAAATGTCGTCTGTGGCGATATTTGAAAAATTAACCTAAAGAATTGAGTCTAAGGTGGAATAGACTTGCAAACTCCCCCATTTACTGCAATCTTAATCTCTTCAAATTTAGAGTCAGTTATTAGCTATCCTGCATATCCTCAAAATCAACAATTTTTATATCCATAAATCATTCCTCTTGAGTAACTATCAATCTTGACTGGCTTTTAGGCCTTGTATTGGGTGAACAGTGATATACACTTGAGTGATCATGTCTCGAAAGAGACATGACTGAGTGGGCAGAAGATTATCCCACAGTAGGTTGCCATTGCTTTCTGTGGTAGACTGGTTGCCAGCCAAGGCTATAGAACCCAATCTATCGTGTTATTTAATTCATAACTGGAGGGAAGACATTGATTAATGCCTTTCCCAAGGGTATTTGCGCATAAGTGAATGCAAGGAATTCAACTGGAATTCAAACTCGGCTCTGCAATTTCTTGTTCCAAGCCAATAACCACTGCTGAATTCTAATTCCATTTGAAGTCCTCGCATTTACCTACTCACATATACCCTTGGGAAAGGTATTAATCCATCTCTTCCCTCCAGTTATGGGTTAAATAATAGCACAGATTGGATTCTATAGCCTTGGCTGGCAACTAGTCTACCACAGAAAGCAATGGCAACCTACTGCAACATAATCAGTCAGCCATGTCTCTTTTGAAACATGATTGCCCAAAGTGTGTATCATGTATGACACTTAACTGATTAAGTGAACAATTTTAACAACATAAGATATGCAGATGACACTGTATTGGTAGCAGACACAGAAAAAAAACAAAACTACAAAAGCTCCAGAAGATAGTGAAGGAAAGTTGAAAGAAAGGACTAAGTGCAAACTACAATAAGACAGAATGCATGGTTATCAGCAAAAGGATGAAGCAAAATTCAAATCAGATAAGTACAAAAATTTAAATATTTGAGAAGTATTCTAACAGAGGACAGAAAGTGTAACACTGAGAACCAAAAATATATTGGGATAGCCAAATATGTTTTACAAATGAATATCAAAAGACAAAAATTTTGTTAGAAACAAAGAAAAGAGCATTGAACTGTTATGTGATATCTGTCCTGTATGCCAGCAAATGCTGGACAATCTCCTTAAAGATGAAGAAGAGACATGTAGCCAAAAAAAAAGGTGGTGTTCTATTAAATGATGCTGAGAATACCATGGACCAAACATGTGTGCAATGAAAATGTTTTAGAGAAAATAAAAAGAAAAAAGATACTTATACTTAACATCAGAATGAGAAAAGTTCAATTTTTTTAGGCCACATAACAAAGAAAGAAAGCTTGAAAAATTTGTTACCCCACAGGAGAAATTGAACGACACAGGCAAGTAGCATGTAACATACATGATGTTCTTGAGTAAATGGATAGTATAAGAGGGTTTGGGAGAAATAAAAAAGACAAAACTACAAGAGACAGGAAGATGTAGAGGGCCGTGATCACCTACATCCTGAAGTGTCACACACATGAAAGAAGGAAAAGAACTCTATGAACAATATTATGAAAAATAGAAG